>CM044898.1:31895679-31991763 GCA_024500145.1 Gentiana dahurica var. dahurica | reverse complement strand
AGGATATTAGAAGAAAAAGAATAGAATGCAGGGAAGAAGGTAAGAAGATACAGGGAGGAAAAGGTTTGTATTTAGCATAAATTTGTCTGAATGAATGTTACATTTCTCGGTTTGCTTCCCTCTTATACTTTGCTGCTAACTACACAGGACAACAACAGCTAATACATCACAATTAACAGCTAACAACAGCACATTTACAGCTACTAGCAGCTAGGCATCCTTAGTCAACTATCTACTAACAAAATATCTACTACTAGCAACCTTGGTTCCTAACATCCCCTTCCCCTTGAGCAAAACCATGTCCTCATGGTGGTGAAAATTGGGGAAACTTCTGCATCATATCTCCGGCATCTTCCCATGTAGCTGATGATTCATCTAAGTTGATCCACTTCATAAGCCACTGCACTACTGGTGCATTCTTCCTTTTGACAATCCTAATGCTCAAAATCTTTTCTGGATATAAAACAACCTGTCCATCAGGGGAGGTCATAGGTGGATGTGTAGAAGCTGGGATGTGGACTCCTTGTATCTTTTGAGCATGGAAATGTGAAATACAGGGTGCAATCTTGAATCTTCCGGTAGTAATAATTTGTATGCTACTGGATTAATCTTCTTAATCACCCTGTATGGACCAAAGTATCTAGCAGCTAGTTTTAGGTTCCTCCTTAAAGCCAATGTAGTCTGTCTGTAGGGTTGTAATTTTAGAAAAACCAGATCTCCCTCTTGAAACTCTCTCTCAGTTCTTCCTTTATCAGGATAATACTTCATCCTGGCTTGAGCAAACTCCAGGTGATCCTTCAGTTCCTTAGTTTGCAGCTGTTTCTGTTGCAAGAAATCATCCACAGAAGAGTTGTTGCCACTGCTATAACTTCCAATGGGTATAGTTGTAGGTTTATACCCATATAGGGCCTCAAAAGGTGACACCTGAATGGCAGTGTGGAAGCTTGTATTATACCAGAACTCAGCCAAAGTCAGCCATTTAGTCCACTGCTTAGGTCTCTGAAAACACATGCACCTTAGGTACATTTCTAGACACTGATTTACCCTTTCTGTCTGGCCATCCGTTTGGGGGTGGTATGCAGAGCTTAAAGCAATTTTGACCCCTGCTAACTGGAATAAGTGTTGCCAGAAATCACTAGTAAATACACTATCCCTGTCACTCACTATAGATGTAGGTAAGCCATGCAATCTGTAGATGTGATGGAAAAAAGCTTCAGCCACTAAATCTGCAGAATACCCCTTCCTCAAAGCCACAAAATGTCCCCATTTTGTGAATCTGTCAACCACAACCATAATGACTTCTAAACCTTCAGAATTTGGCAACCCTTCAATAAAATCCATACTAATATGTGTCCATGCCTGATCAGGAATTGGGAGTGGTTGGAGGAGGCCTTGAGGGTGTTCATGGATGTCTTTGCATTGTTGGCATATGATGCATTGATTGATTAGATCCCTAACATCATTCTTCATCCTAGGCCAATAGAAAAGAGATGAAATCCTACTGAGGCATGCTCTTATACCAGAATGACCTCCTAGAGGGCTGTCATGTAATTGAGACAGAATTTCCTTCCTCAAATTGCCAGATGAGCCAACATATATTCTGTTCTTGAATTTCAAAATTCCCTGATGCAATGTGAAGTCTGGTTCATTATGTGGATCTAACAGGACAGAGCTTATTTTGAACTGAGCATGATCATCTCCCTCATAACTGTCAATAACTCTTGTCATCCAACTTGGAACCACTGCTGTAAGGGCCATTGAAGTTCCCTGGTGCATAGGCTGTCTAGATAATGCATCTGCTACAATGTTTTCCTTGCCTCTCTTATACTCAATTTTAAAATCCAGTCCCAAGAGTTTTGTGATGCCCTTCTGTTGCAATGCTGTAGTAACTTTCTGTTCGAGTAAATATTTCAAGGATTGTTGGTCTGTCCTGATAATGAAATGGGAACCTTGCAAGTAATGCTTCCACTTGTTAACAGCCATAATAACAGCCAAAAGCTCCTTTTCATAGATGGATAGGCCCATTTCTTTTGAATTAAAAGCTCTACTCAAATAGGAAATTGGTTTCCCATGTTGCTGTAACACTGCACCAAGGCCATTAATGCAAGCATCTGTCTCCACTATGAAAGGGGATGAAAAATCAGGCAATGCCAGTAGGGGAGCCTCACACATAGCTTGTTTTAGGGTAGTAAAAGCCTCAGTGGCTGCCATAGACCAAACAAGGCTGTCTTTCTTTAGCAATTCTGTCAAAGGCCTTGCTATAACACCATAGTTTCTGATGAACCTCCTGTAAAAACCAGTTAAACCTAGGAAACCCCTCAATTCAGTGACATTCTGTGGGATTGGCCATTTAGTCATGCTGTCAATCTTGCTGGGATCTGGCATCACTTGCCCTTGCTGTATAATGTGCCCCAAATACTCAATCCTTGTTTGTGCAAAGCTGCATTTACTCATCTTAGCATAGAATTTCTTTTCTCTTAGGAGAACTAGGACTGCCTGCAGGTGTTGTACATGAGACTGAAGATCAGGACTATAAACCAATATGTCATCAAAGAATACTAAAACGAACTTCCTTAGGTAAGGTTTTAGAAGTTCATTCATAGCTTTTTGGAAAGTGGCAGGGGCATTTGTCAAGCCAAAAGGCATGACAGTGTACTCATAGTGGCCATGATGTGTAACAAAAGCTGTTTTAGGGATGGCTGCTGGTTTCATCCTAATTTGATGGAATCCTGCCCTCAAATCAATCTTACTGAAAAACTGAGCTTGCCCCAACTCATCTAAAAGTTCATCTATAATAGGTATAGGATATCTGTCCTTGACTGTAAGCTCATTCAACTTCCTATAATCCACACATAGCCTCCATGTACCATCTTTCTTCCTTACTAATAAGATTGGTGAAGCATATGGGCTATGGCTTGGCTGTATCAGGCCCTGCTCCAGCATTTGCTCAATCTGATTTTCTATCTCTTGCTTTTGGTGATGACCATACTTGTAGGGCCTCAATTTAAAAGGATCAGTACCCTCTTTCAAAACCACATCATGTACCAAATCTCTGTTTGGAGGGAGAGATTCTGGTGCTGCAAAAACATCAGCATACTGGTCTAGTAAGGTTTGAATACTCTTATCTATAACAGTGACCTCATTCAGTTCTGGGGTTGCCCTTATAAAATTAATACATGCCATCACCCCAGACTTGCCCTCTCTGAAATTGCTGGCCAAATTTTTGCAGCTTATAGTTTTAAGTTGGACAGGCTCAATAAAACTCTTAAGCACAATATTCTGCCCCTCTTTTGTGAATGACAGCTCCATTTTGTTGAAATCGAATACCATGGGGCTGAATTTCTTCATCCAATCAACCCCCAGTACCATGTCACAGCCACCCAGCTTCAAAAGTCTAACATCATGATTGAATCTGATGCCTTGCATAGTCCAAGGTAGGTTAGGGCACATGCTGTTGCTCACCATTTTGTTACCATCTGCAACAGTTACTCCCAAGGGTGGGGTGGCCTCCATTACGCATTGGAGATCCTTTGCTAACTTCTGATCCAAAAAAGTGTGGGAGCTGCCACTATCTATCAATATGTTGACTGGTTTTTTCTTTAGGAATCCTTGGATTCTAATAGTGTTCGAGCTGATCTGACCAGTCATAGTACTTATGGATAGTTGTGACATTTCAGAGGGTGTGGAATCACTATCCAACTCACCTGGACCTTCAATAGATTGTTGCTCATCTTCATCAACTAAAATGAAATTAAATTGCCTCGATTTGCATTGGTGGCCTGGCAAGTATTTCTCATTGCATTTGAAACAAAGGCCTTTGGCTCTCCTATCTTGTACTTCTGCAGGGGTAATAAACTTGCTGTTGTCCCTTCCCTTTTCCATTGGTTTTGCTGTTATAGGTATAGTGTTGGTCTTCCGATAGTGCATAGTCTTATAACTAGAGTTTGGGGTGCTGCTCATGGAATCCAGTACATCTTCTTGTGCCCTTGCATATTCTAGGGCTGCAGCTAAATCTAAGGGTCTGTTAACCCTCACAATTGACCTAATACCCTTTTTCAGTCCTCCTATGAAGCTTGCTACAAAATATGCTTCATCTAATCCAGATTTTTCAGAGACACCAGTGTCTTAATCTCCTCAAATTTCGATTGATACGCATCTACTGTTCCAGTTTGCTTCAGTTTATGAAACTCATCAACTACATCATCATAAGACTGATTTGCAAACCTTCTACACAACTCATTGCAAAAAATGTTCCAAGTAACAAATCTCTTATTTACTTTCCAACTACTATACCATAATTCGGCTTGGTCGTCTAGATGCATTTCTGCCAATGTTACTTTATCATCTTCTTTAATCGAATGAAATTGGAAATATCTTTCACATTTCCTTAGCCATGCCCTGGGGTTCTCCCCTTTAAACACAGGGAAATCCATCTTAGGTGCTTTAAGAATGTTATCGTACCTTTTTTCGATCGGGGGAGGACCTAGAATACCCAAGTTGGTTGATGGAGCTTCAAGAATGGGTGGTAACTGTTGTTCTCCTGGTGCAACAGACGACTTATTCGATAGAATGGACAAGAATGCAGTAAATTGTTCCTTCATAAATGCCATTTGATTTTCTGAATTTTGCTTGAGCTGTTCCTTCATGTGTTCCATCTGGGTCTCCGAATTCTGCTTGAGCTCTTGGAATGCTTTGCCTAATTCTTCAATGTCCTTCGTATTCTTCTTGGATTGTTCATCTACTGATTTGAGTCGAGTATCAGCCATGGCAGAGAACCGGTCTCTCTGATACCACTTGTAAGGATATTAGAAGAAAAAGAATAGAATGCAGGGAAGAAGGTAAGAAGATACAGGGAGGAAAAGGTTTGTATTTAGCATAAATTTGTCTGAATGAATGTTACATTTCTCAGTTTGCTTCCCTCTTATACTTTGCTGCTAACTACACAGTACAACAACAGCTAATACATCACAATTAACAGCTAACAACAGCACATTTACAGCTACTAGCAGCTAGGCATCCTTAGTCAACTATCTACTAACAAAATATCTACTACTAGCAGCCTTGGTTCCTAACATAAAGTCACAGAAACAAAATTGAAAAATATATGATCCTCAATTTCATCAATATGATTTTCTGCTTCTGAGTTTTATCCCTGAATCGATATTGTGAACTCGACGACGGTGAAGAAATATCCAAAACATTTACAATGACAGCACTTGAGAATTCGGTCCGGCTTGAGAAGCATGATAAGGTGGCAAGAGAAAATTTTGGAAAATTGTCTAATAACTTCCTACCGGAATTAGTGTTAGAAGAAATATTGTCAAGGCTGCCAGTGAAATCGTTAGCACGATTTAGATGTGTATGCAGTGCATCACAGCTCACTTGTTGGTACTTATTGGGGGACTGTTCAATGTATTTCCTCCTGCCTCCTCCATCAACCAGAGGTTATTCTGATAATGACAGAGCCTCTCAGATGATCATCAAACACGAGTTTCCGAAGATTTTGAATGGATCATGCAATGGGATAGTTTGCTTGTATGGTCATTTTGCTGATGAAGATATTGTTTTGTGGAATCCGGTGACTAATGAGTCCAAGAACATCCCAGAATCTAGGTTTCCTCACGAACAGGTTTTCCCAAGTTTTTGTACTGTTGGGTTCGGTTTTGATCCCAAGACAAATGACTACAAGATCCTCAAAATGGTGTAAGGCAAACCTGACCCCCCCTACTGTGCAGATGGAGTTATATAGCTTGCGTAAGGGTTCATGGAAGAAAGTGGATTCTCATGATTTCTTTGTGACGCACAATGTTGCTCGTGCTGATGTAGCTTGTAGTCTTCCTTTCATGAACTTGTATGCACCATTGTATCCCCTTTAAACAGGGCAAACAAATGGGAAATACTTTCATTTGATATGAGCAGTGATATGTATGAAATTATACCGGTGTCCTCTTCATTAGATGCTGAACTTGGGGAGCACAGATTCTTTCGGTACTGGAGTAAACTCTTCAAGTTATTTGCTTTCAAAGAAACCATTGCCCTCAGGATTGTCCATTTTGTTGGAGATAGATCATACTGTGATGTTTGGGTACTAAACGGTTTTTATTCTACAACCCAGTCAAGATCTTGGAGCAAATTTTTGTCTACCAACATAATTGATGGTTACATCCAGCCAGTTGGTTGTTGGAGAAGTAGTCAGATTCTCTTTCAAGAAATATTGTCTAATAGATTGCTTCGGTTTGACCATGGTCAAAATATGATGGTGGAGCTAGGAGTCTTTCGGCCAGCATGCCTCACTACTACTATGTACAAGGAGAGTCTCCGGTCTCGTCTGTATTAATGATAGGAAAGAGGCTGGGGATTCTAAATGTTCTTAGTGAGTTTTCTAATTTTGCAAAGGGGTTGTGGTTGGGGGACCTATTTAAGAAATCCTTACGTTTTATTTGTTTTTAGTTGGTGCATTTTTTTTTCTGTATCTTCTACTTTAACAATACTAGTTAAACTTGCTTTCTGATTAGGATTAATAGTAATTCTTCCACCCTTGAGGATTAGTGTGAGTTTACTTGAGGATGATTTTGGAAGAGTATATGTATTGACAACCATTTTCAATACTGCATAATCAGATGGCTTGAATCCAAAAATTGCATAATTCTTTCTAATTAGATGAAAAGAAACATCTTATGTACTGTAAGATGGCCGGAAAACAAGTACCGGACTTTTAACATTGTGCTTTGAGTCATTCCATATTATTGTTCCTGATAAATACCAATGTTTTTTCTTCAAAAATCTGCCTTTGAGTGTCACTTTGAATGACTTTCTTTGTCCCGGCTCCTTAAAATGCAATGTTTCGGGTTCAACTTGGATGGAGAGCCCCTTAGGTGACTTCACTATAACTTTATACTTGATTCACCTTCCGCGATATGTGTCACTGTCCTTTTGAAAAATGCTGAAATGTCGGTGTCATTCTGTTTCATGAGCTGGTAGTGAATGGATGGATAATTAAGACCGTCATAGTCTGATTGGTTTAGGAAATCTGAGCACTTATGTCCTATGCTCCCAGTTATAAGTGCAATGATTGTGTCATTGTAGCCATGTTTGCAAAGGAAACTTATGTAGGAATTCTCGTCCATGTCATAAACTAGCCCAGGATTCAATGCACTGATTGGGTCGATATTCCCTGCTCCGTGAAGTAATGCACCTCCTTCTTGCTTCTTCTTCATATGTTTTGCTGAACAATGTGTGATGGAACTTATATTAATAGAGAGAATATACATATACATACGTAAACATGCATATATTTATATCTATATATATATCTATATATATATATATATCTTCTCGAAAAAAGCTCACCGGTAGTCATAAGAGCAGATCTAAGAGCAGCTGGAGACCAAGTAGGCTGAAAAGATTTGATATATGCTGCAGCAGAGGCAACATGAGGGGTAGACATGGATGTTCCAGAAATTATGTTATATTCCACTCTTCGATGATCAGTTGGATCTCCGGTTAGTGAAGTCAATTCTGAATAAGCAGCTAATATGGAATCTCCTGGTGCAGCAAGGTCAGGCTGTTCCATTTTCTCAATTAAATCATTTCCATTATTTATAGCAAGAAAAAATAATTATGTAGCTACAAGAAGCTTGTTTCTTTAAAAGCTTTAATTTCATAGGAGAGACCGGTTTCACCGGATTCAGGATTTATATAGTATATACAAGATGAACTAGAGACATGGCCATTAATGGAGGAGTATGAATCCATACCTTTAGAATTTTGTAGGATATAGATTCTGGGCCTCTAGATGAAAAGCTAGCTACAAACGGTGCGTAATTTTCTGTCCTTACTGCTCTTGACTTGTATATGACTGCTCTTGGCTTTCTGCAGACGTACATAGATGTTTGAGTCCGTATAAATAGAGAATATGATACAAAGACTGATGCAACGCTAGCTTTAATGAAGAAAAACATTACTTGGTTGAGTTGATGTATGAATCTATGAGCTCCCCGTCACTGATCGTGACAATAGTTGCTGGTCCCGAGGTGAGGGTAGCAGTGTCCATAAACGTATCACTGGTCTTGATAATACCAATTCCTCCTAATTTTTTGATGGTATATTCCATCGGTTGTCCACGGCAGAACACGATTCTTCCTCTCACTTTCTTATTGTCTAAGCTTCCAGGATCACATGCACTTGCATTCAGATAGCTTGATGATGCATTCGGGTTTTGAGCTCGGGATCCACTCACCAAAGGGTACATTTGTTTCATCTTGTGCAAGTTTAGAGCATTACCCTGAATATATACCAATTTTACCAAAAACTCAAAAATATATATCGCTTCTCGTAAGAATAGGGTTATCGTTATAAAGGCTTACTTGAAATGTTTGTCCGTTACCCAATTTGGCAGGTGAATCAATAACCCTATCAATGGTACTAGCAGCTACAGTTGTCATCCATGGGGCAACATTTTCTACTGTTGAAAAGTAAGGGCCATCATTTCCTGCAGCAGTGGCAACAAATATACCTCTTTTCATAGCATGGAAGCTCCCAATGGCTATAACATCTTGAAAGTATTCCCTTGGATACCCTCCAATGGAAACCGACAGAATATCCACTCCGTCTGCAATGGCTGCGTCGAATCCTGCCAAAAGGTCCGCGTCCTGGCAACCACGGGACCAACATACTTTGTACATAGCTATACGTGCTAAAGGTACCCCACCTCGGGCAATACCGTCAGCAATGCCATACAAGCTTGCATGCTGAACAGGGACACCACCGGCTGTGGAGGATGTGTGCGTGCCGTGCCCGTCAAAGTCTGCAGGAGATATCTCACCAGGAGGTGCAATGCCACCCAGATTGAAGTACTGGGCACCGATCACCTTGCTGTCAAACAAAACCGAATACTTACATACATATATCTATATCTATTGTGATAGATAAGATTATCACGAGACAGAGACAGAGGCATAGAGACAGAGATTGGGTTAACATATATATATATATATATATATATATATATATATATATATATATATATATATATATAGTATATGAATAACTAACTTGTTGCATCCGGTGAAGTTGTCCCCCTTTTCGCATTTGGCAATCCATTTTAGAGGCGGAGGCCCGTAACCAGCATCGCTGAAACTTTTTGATTCGACGTATATTCCTACATGTATTTGAAAGACGGTTGTTGCATGTATTAATGTAATAATTAACATCATGATCGATCAGTTGTTGTTTTAGTGTGATATCGGATCTGTCTCTGACCTGTATCAAGAAGACCAACAATGATGTTGCTTTCTGCTTGTACATTTCGTTTAACAGTCATTGGCATTCCTAAGAAATCCCATGATCTTGTTGTCCGAAGCTTTCTTTCGGTACTAAGAAACACTGAAACAACCTTCTCATTCTCTGCATGCAATATATAAAAACGAATAATAATCCCGTATGATTTCTACTAATTAATTATTAAGGAAGAAAAATTCAAAAAGATAAATAATCATAATTATAATAATAATAATAACGACACAATATTCATTTTGTTGGGAGAGAAACAAAGAATATATATATATATACACACACACACAAAGATGTGTTAAGTTTACGTGAGAGGCAAAGTGCCTCATGGGGCAGGAGTTTTGCTGCAAAGCCATTCAAACTTCTTCCGTAGCTATGTACCATTGCTTCTCTAGCTATTTCTTCGCTGAAAATTTGATCATATATATATAGATATATAAGGTGCTGTAATAATATCATTTTTTAATGAAAAATTAGAGCCCTATGTGCCTCTAAAAAATATAAATATACATACTCCGGGAGTGCCTCCAACAAAAGGTTGTGATGGTCATCCTTCAAAGTGGTCCTATCCTTTGGCACTTCTCCCATGTACACTATGTATAGCTGTGACCATTACAAACTTTATTAGACTGAGGAATATATATATATATTAACAAAAAGAAAAACACTTGTTTATTAAAACCTTTCTTTCATCAATGTTAGAAGCCTTGACAGTGGTTGGCAGCAGATAAAGACAGAAAACAAAGACTAGGAAGCACTTATTGTCCATTTGCACACTATATAGTATTAATATTCCTATATATGCATGAAAAACAAGTTACAGAAGGCTTGAAAGAACCATTTTTGCTTTTAAATATGTGGTGGTATGATTTAAGCCTGGGGTTAGGAGGGTAGGGGTGAGAGGATCGAGGTTTGTGTATATATATATATATATATATATATATATATATATATATATATATATATATATGGTTGCTTATATATTGCTATGGATATGAATCTTCTTGTTGTTGTTGTTGTTCTTCTTCTTCTTGGGTGATGACTAAGTCCATTCTTTCACTATATTTAGCAGTCTACAAGAACGAAAACTATGGCCACCTCTTACTTTACTAGATCTATGCCAATATCATATTTACTGTCGAAAATAATTCTTTCATTATAATTCATATAAACTTTTTATTTTTTTTAAATTACAAGTAGAACACTGACATCGAACAATGACACAGTAGCAACGAACAATAACACAGTCTTTGTCACTGTGTTTTGTGAGTATAAAAATGCAAGCATTGTTCTTAAGGCAATCAACGTCACTGTGTTATGTCACTATAATAAAAAAGGATGTCACGTCGCTATAAAAAGTGACAACGTACAGTGACAATAATGAAATTGCAGCATATTTCTTGAAACACAATTGGGTAGGACAGATGACATCAAAAGTTGGTACATATGGATCTTAATGAATCAAACAGATGCGCATTTCGCTATCAAATAACCACCAAATTATTGGTACATGTAACGCTTTTGTATTTGGATTTGACTGCACTGATTGAATCATAATAGATACAATAACTGTTTAATCTATTTGTTTTCGCTTGACCTAAACTGGTTATATACATGTATTTTCTCAAACACATATAAGATCATACATTCTATCTCTTAACGTGCTCAGATCATCATTAGACTTTAAAGTTGGTCTATAGTGACTCTAGAGACGACTTCCTATCTCTCAAACCGTTAACATGTAATTTCGTCAAATAGTCGGTTTTGAAATAGTTAGTTTTGATACTCCCTCCGTCCCATTTTATTTGTCGTGTTTGACTTTTCAAAGAGATTTTGACTAGCGTATTTAATGTTTTGAATCTCATTAAATGATCTAATATTTTTACATTTATATCATTTAAGTAATACTTTATCATATGTAAAAATATTGGATCGATTAATGAGATTCAAAGCATTAAATACGCTAGTCAAAATCTCTTTGAAAAGTCAAACAGGACAAATAAAATGGGACGGAGGGAGTATTATTTATAACGCTTTATAGATTTATTTATACTTTTAGAAAACCGGTATGTCTCTTCTTCACCGGCAGATAAATTTAGTAAATAACCATACTTTTAAAAAGCCGGTTATGAACTCGCTTTTGATGATTTTAGAGCATTAGAGCAACACTAATGGTAATTGTGGGATAAGTTTGTTGATAGTTGATGTTAGGGTGACGTGGCGAAAGATTAGTGGAAGATAAATATAGAAGGATTGTAGAGATAATTATTATGTGATGTGATGTTGTAATGGTGATAAATATTTTAAATCTATTGATTAAAATACTATTAATTTTTGTTAAAGATCAAGAAGAAAAAAGGGTTGGGGCGCGGTTTTCAAGAAGAATATTGTCTAGTTGATTATCTAAAACTAGATAATGGGATAGATAATCTCCCAAAAAACTACTCTACTTTGCTCCTATTATTTTTCATTTATGGTGCATTTGGATTGATGAAATGTAACGGAATGGAATGAAACCGATGGAATGGAATGCAATGGAATGGAATGAAACCGTTTCATTCCTATGTTTGGCATGCAATGGAATGAAATATGCAAGATTGTATTAGATGTGACAAGTAATACGGTGGGTGATGAGCGTACATGATAACGATTGTAGCAAGCAGTGGTGGGTGGCGGAGGATGATGTGAGGTGTGTGATAGTTGTGGTTGTGGTGGTGGTGATGGTGGTGGTTGTGGTGTGTGATAGTGGTGTTTGAGGTGGTGGTTGTGGTGTGTGGTGGATGTGGTGGTGGTGATGGTGGTGGTTGTGGTGTGGGAGACTTCTTGATCAATTCTTCATACCATAAAACATAGCATTCTGCTTCCTCTTTTACTTATGAAAACCGAGAGTTCAAACTACAAGGTTCCTAAGCAATTGAAGGCGTTGTGCTTCCTGTCATTGCTATCCGTTCTATCTGGGAGATTAACGTCCTGCTGAAACTCACGGCACACGAAGGTGAGGAGGCGAATTAGTCTTAAGGATGGTGACGAGGCGGCGGTGGTAGTGGTGGGTTGTGATGGTTGTGGGTTGGGTTATGATGGGGGATGGTGACGAGTTGTGATGAGGGTGGTGATAGGGTAGGCGGCGATGGTGGAGGTGGTGATGCAGTGGAGGGTGGTGGTGGTGGATTCACTCCAATACATTATTCAAAAAATATTGATATTATTATAAAAAAACATGTCTTTTTCCTGTAACGTTACTGTTGGAAATATTATTTATGTTTTAATGATGATTCATCACGTAATTAGACAAATCACTTACAACCCATAATGAAGTCATAACTAGCTGTTATAGTGCATAATGGAAGAAGAAGCAAGAAATGGTCTAGAGAAAATGTATAAGTTCTATCTAAAGTCCGAACCTTGTATAGGTTGTTTCAGACAAGCATTGTAATAGAATAGGAACTAGGCGAACAGCTGAGTTACAACAAGAAAACTGAGTATGCACATGAAGAATTGAGGGTTCAAACTCGGTTATGCAAGAACTGAAGAAGATAAGTTCACTGAGGGTCACAAACTCGGTTGGCTTGTCTAGAAGACTCAAGAACTGAGGGACACACACTCGATTACAAAAGATCAAGAACTGAGGTGGCAAACTCGGTTAGAAGCTGATTAAGTCGTGACTGTAAGTCAAGATTCGTGCAAGTTTGTGGTGACCTGAAACTGAACTATAGATCATGTAAAACTGAATAATCTTAAGGACAAAGATAATCAGTTACCAGGAAAAGAAGAAACTGAATGGTGTACTCGACTTAGTCAATTAAAGTCGGATGTTAAGTATACAAGGTACTCGGTTTTGAAGTGGAGTAGAAAACCGAGTTAAGGCCTTGTTGAATTTGAATTAACAATACGACAAAGGTCGTACATATGAACGTTGGCTAAACGACAAGTGTAACGGCTACAAGAGCTAGTGACTGTTACATCGCCCCTATAAATACACAAGAGAATCACTTGAAGGAAAGTGAGAAGGATCAGAAAAAGAGCTTTACAAGCACATATCCTAAGATCCAGATCCAGAAAATCAAATTATATATATCTAGAAAAGGGGAAGCCAACGGAATTGCCTTGAAGATTTCAAAGAAAGATCCAGTAACCCATTAAGGGGGAAAGAAGGCATCTTGGAGCTACAAAGCCAGATCCAGAAGAATCAGGCAGCTCACTGAATTAATCTCTTGATTAATTCTAAACCTAACCTTTGTGAAAAAGGGTTGGTTGTGCATAGTTTGAAGAGAGCAATTCCAGCTTTCTTCATACGGTTTCAACTTGGTTGCCACAGTTGTTGGTGCAATCTGCGGATTGTGTTTGTGTTAGTGGTGAGCTGGTGAAGGATCAATTCCACCTCCGAAAGATCAGTGTGCAGAATGAAGGGAGCAATCCTACCTTTTTTCATTATGTGTAGACAGTGAAACTAGGGTGTCGTGAAGGACTGTCATAGTACTAGGATTTTGTAACGGTTATCTCAAGATTCTAGTGATACCTCCTACACCACAGGAGAAAGGGAGATGTACGTGATTACACCACCCGGAACTTCCATAAACAAATTATGTGTTGATTTACTTTATGCATTTATATTCTTGCTGTGATTGATTTAATTCTTGTTATCTTCACACTCAGCAAACGTCAGACACTGAGTCAGCATAAAACTGATACATAGGAGATTCAGATCTTTATTAACACATCTATCGCACTAAAGACTAGTTATATCCGCTGCCAGTTAACAAGACTAAATATAAGTCAGTATTGACTTATACTCAGTTGAGTTAGCTGAACTCCGCACAGTTAAGGGACAGGAACAAAACTGAACTAAGCATCAGTTTGAGTTTCAGAGAAACCCAGTTCCAGGGGCAATTCCAGTTCAGGAAAAGTTTTTGGTGACAAGTTTATTCACCCCCCCCTCTAAACTTGTGTTAGCCTTTCCAAGGGACCAACATTTACATTATGTAATCTATTTTTAACCGCCTACATATTTAGACAATGAGTAATGATACAGGCACAACGATTGTGTCACCGTTGTGTCATTCGTTGTGGCACAACCGTTGTGCCCGTATCATTACTCTTAGACAATATCAGTATTGTCTTTAAAAAAATAGAAAACAATGTTAACATTTTATTAGTGAAATGTAAGGTTTTAATTTAATTGTCCTTATAATATTTCCTAAAAATAAAGCCGTTTATATGTCTATATATAATATATAGAGGAAGGAAACTAAAATTGATTTTGACCCAAACCCGGAAAATATCTTATTGATCCGCTCCAAACCCGGTATTTAATAGGATGGTGAGAAAAAAACCTATTGTTTAAATTTTAAATACCTACAAATTCTCATTGTTAATTATCTTAGTGTTACGTAGAGTAATTATTAATTATTTTTATGTTAGGAAATATCTTCCTCAATCTTCTCATTATTAATTATTTTTATGTTACCAAATATCTTCCTCAATATTCGCCTTGCAAAATCGTAAAAATGAAAAACGTAATGGAAAAGAAAAAGTAAAAAAAACGTGAAGATATTCCTAAATCATTTGTAATCAAGAGATCGTTATTTCTGAAAATCATTTGTACTTTATAGTATATATTGCGTTTAAATTGTAATAAGCACTATATACCTAACACCAATGTAATCACCTTGAATGAATGAAATCAACCATTCATTTTCTTCGATAGGGGGATAACCACAACTTTCTTCTGTTTATTTGCTCATCTTCCTTTGTAACTCCACATTCAAACTAATTTTCATTTTATTTATTTATTTTTCATTTCATTTATTTATTTTCGCAGATTCCAGAATGCATACCCTTATGGTTGATTTTCGAAATACAATCTATGTTTTCTTTTTTGAATTTCAATGATTGTAATTGGTTGGGGTTTTTTTTTTTTTTTTTGGGTTTTAGTTTTTTTCCCAGATCTGCAGATTACACAACCCATCCGCTTACAGTTGGTTTTAATGACATTCAATACAGGTATAATATTTTTTTTGTTCTACAAACTTTTTTATGTTGAGTTTATGAGTGTATAAATGACTTCATCTGAATTTTGTAATTTGAGATGGTATATGCATGAGTTGATCAAAGGTATGATGCATGCTATTAAACATTGGGAAGTTTCCTTTTTGAAAGCAATGCTATGAGTTTATATTAAGCATGGATGAATTGTCTATGGATATTTCAGTTTCTTGGTTGTGCATTATATTATAGTGTATGAATGTTCTAAGTTGTCTTATTGTACCTCTTACTGTTACTTAAGTTTTTTTTTTTAATTTTGGGCATGATGTTGATGAAAAAGGATTATTTATGTTAAGTACTTTATTATTTAATTATCGTCGTTACAATGTATCGTAATCGTTGTCGTATTGTGATGGTTTCTATGAGTTAGCATTTAATGTATTTTCTGAAAACTTATACCATTTAATTTTTACATGATAGAGTTGAGGAATACAATGTAGAAGAACACGGACAGAGAAGAGTAATACAATACAGAAGAAGATAATTCTCATAAAGGTATGACATATTCCCTTTGCTGGGATCACACACGAAAAATATTTTTATCAAGTATTATATTTTATTTTATGATTTTTCGTTCATGACTTATCCTTAAATTTTGCTTAATATGTTTAAAAACGATCAAATGTAAGAAACTTTCCATATATTGACAATATTCATTCATGATTTTAATCTACTACGTGGAAGACAAAGCTATCGTCACTGAAAGGACTCATCTTTGGATGCTTCTCTATGTTTGGAAGATCGGTGATTCAATATGAAGAAGTTCAAGAGATATACCCTAGACTGAAGTTCTCAATGTAAAATCAATGAATTCATCTAGATGTTTTTTTGGATATGCAAAGATTCACATATATGTAAGAATCAAGGAGTAGCAAAGAATAATAGCAATCAGATAGATGGTACCTAGGAACAATCATGATAAATCTTCATCCGATGTTTTAAGGTGATTGGGGAGATCGGTATTATTTCGGAGGATAGCACTAATCTTCCTAGAGATAAACATCCTTATTACGACCAATGAGATGGTCTAAAATCGGATTTGGATAATTGCATTGCAACTCTTTATGGTTTCATTAGGAAAACACTCTGAGACTAACATGTTATTGTTCTGCCTAAGAAAGTGATCATCTTTAAGGATGATTATCACATAAACCTTCATCATTTGACTTAGTTAGCCATGTTTCTTTTTGTTGAAAATTGAAATCTGAAAAAATGTGTTTTTTTAATGTTGTTGTTGCTTTATTTTTTTTTTATTTTTTTTGGGCCGATGGTCCATGATTATGGAAACCATATGGAGTGTGTTGGTTCATTAGACATTGTATATATTATATATTTTGTATATATATAAATTGTCTTTTAGTAAATTGATTGAAGCTGGACTTTAATGAATGAAAATAAGTTTGGTGAGCCATAATTTCATAATAAGAGATTCTTATGGTTTTTCCGAGTAATGATTGTTACACAACAAAAAGGTGCCAGTAAAATCTTGAATCAGTGTCTCTTAACATATTCTTTATTTTACAGACTCAATCATCATTTTTTCAAGTTTACAGATTCTTAACATAATGTCAAGTGCATTAGAATCTCTACTTACATATTAGTTTGTAATGATAGAATAATCAAAATCCTTATTTTTATAGTTACCAATTAATTTTATCAACTATGACAATTTACCTATGCTACTATTTTTGTTGCTATATAATAATGTTAACTCAATTTTAATGGAATTCTCATTCTTTTTTAATCTTATTATTGTAATGTTAATTAATTTATTTTATATATAATATATAGTTTTAATGCTCTTATATTTTAGCATTCAAGATATTTTTTTTATCAATAGCATTCAAGATGTTTGTATTTTCACAAATAAAATTTAGAATATTTTATTATAGAAATAATGATATATACTAAAAAGTGACTACAACGTGTTAAAAATGAGAAAATGAAGTACACAAAAAAAAGAGTTCTTCAAAAGCAAAAACAAAAGTTGTATCTGTCAAAAAACAAAAGTTAAAAAAAAGACGGCATAAACGATTAGAGAGGTGAGAGAAATAGCAATTGATGGATTTGTAGAATTTTCAAATTTGCTCTATATGTCCGGCTTTGTCCAGCTTAGCTTCAAGAATTTGTTGTGTACAAGATTGGCTTGAGAGACACCACTGCATCAGTATTTTAGATAGATCTGAACTGTTTGGGACTCTAAAATTCAGATTTAACATCATTTACATATATATTCTACTGCAAGTGTTCTAACAAAATGTATAACACTCTTTTACATAATTGTTGATTATTGTGTGAGAGATATTAACTATGATGGGATCTATCATGATCAATAGTGTAAAAATTTATTGATAGTTTTTGTAGTGAAATAAACATTTTCCTTTTTTTGTATTCGCTATCAATTAAAAGTTATGAGCTCTCTCGCTAATGGAATCTGATGCTTCATGAAGAGGATGGTTGCGGTATTGATACCCCTGCACTATGCTTGCCAATATTTACAAATAATTTTTAATTTTACACTATATTCTGCATTGCACGGGTTTTGTTAAATAATTTAAAATTTCTCATCATCCTTTTACTTTTTTTTTCTACTTTTCAAATTTTCCGTGCATTGCACGGGTTAATGGCTAGTGATGATAATATTGGAGAAAAATTGACCCACATGAATTATAAAGTTGAACTTAACATGTTCTGAAAATTTGAAAGAAAAGCCAATAGATTTTGAGTTAAAGGGTCTTTAAGTGATACCATTGTAGGGTTAATTTACTTTATATCATCTAAAGTATCTTTTAAAGGGTTGGTACAAGGTCCATTGTGGACAGCCTCATTGAAGGCTTTTGAGGGAGAATAAAGAGTTCACAAAATTAATTGAATCCTGGTAACTTTTTTGGATCTATATATTTAGTTTTTTTCGTTTTTTGTTTTACTGGCAGCATTCAATGTGTTTTTGAAGACATTGGATTTTCTGAAAGAAAAAAAAGAAGATTTTTTATTGGATTTGGGTTTAACTTCTATGAATTTTGATGTTTTTGTATAGATTTTTTTTTTTTTGTTGAGGATTATTGAATTGAAATTTTTTATTTTAATAAAGGGGGAATTGATTTTGAGATTGGTGTTTTTGGAGAATTTGGGATTCCCGGCAGCCATAAGCGGTGGAGGAATTGGGCGGTAGAGATGAGGAGAGGTGAAGTAGGCATTACTACTCTACATAGTCATATTTCATAGATAGATAGAGAGATACGTACTACATGCTAACAATCAACAGATATTATGGCCTTGACAAACCCGTTCCATTTTCCCTTTCTTTCCCCCTCTAAACCCCACCACCACCACCACCACCACCACCACCACCACCATTTCCCCGCGCAAGTTCGCTTCTCTCGGTGGAACAACGCCAACGCTCAAAAATTTATCCGCCGCAAAAAGACACAGCAAGAACTCGAAGACCAGCTCCGCTTCCACAAACGCTTTGACTCTGCTCAATCCATCGCCTTTAATAACAATAATTACAGCCCTGCCCCTCCTCACCCCACCTTCAAATCCACTGGCACCCCCTCCTCTCCTTCCCGACCTTCTATTCCCGGCAAAAAATCCAAATATTCCAAAGACCCTAACCTTACCCACCACCCTGCTTTTATTAAACCCGTTCTGAAGACCCGAAAAATCCCACTTCTTCCTCAAAAAAGTGCCCCAGATGAACATGCTCAAGAAAACAATGAATTGCAGCAAGGTTCTAACATTACTCCCGATATTCAGATTGACGATAACGGAGTATCCTATCAGTTTCCGGATGCTCCTTTTGTGTATCAGTATAGTTATACCGAGACCCCCAAGGTGAAGCCTTTGGGGATCAGGGAGCCATTAGTGGCGCCTTTTGAACCGGCCACAATGGGTAGGCCATGGACTGGGAGGAAGCCGCTGCCACCCAGTAAGAAGAAGTTGCCAGAGTTTGATTCGTTTAAGCTGCCTCCACCTCATAAAAAAGGCGTAAAGCCGGTTCAGGCTCCGGGACCTTACTTGCCAGGGAGTGGACCAAAGTATGTCCAGTCCAGAGAGGAGATATTGGGCGATCCATTGACAAAAGAAGAAATTGATGCCCTGGTTGAAAGCTGCAGGAAATCTACACGACAATTGAATATCGGTACATCATAATTTAGGCCTCGGTTTTCCTTGAATTTTTTTTTACTCATTTTGCATTTGCTCATTTATATGCAGATGTAACGTTCCTTTTAATGTGTACAAGTGCAAGGTAGATGATTTGAGATGCATTGTGATTTAGTTTGAAACGGGAAATTGTTTTGTCAATTGGCGTGTATACTGTATAGGCCTGCTCTAATACGCCCTAGTTAAATATTCTAGGGAGAGATGGTTTGACTCATAACATGCTGGACAATATTCATGCCCTTTGGAAACGGAAACGTGTGTGCAAGATAAAGTGCAAGGGGGTGTGCACCGTCGATATGGACAACGTGCGCCAACAATTAGAGGTTAGTATGTTCATCAACAACAGCATCCAATATTCTCACGAGTGTTTGGATTCTGATATTGCAACTCTTCAAATTGCATTATTTATTTTGAACTTCTTTTATGTAGTGACTAGTGAGGCTGTGATACGTAAAAAGAAAAGATAATAAACAGGGTAGTTTTTATTATTTGTGCACATGCACAGTCTCATTGATCCAGTCCATCGAGCACTTCTCATAGACCCTCCATGAATGAAGATTTTAAAAAAAGACTCTTTTTAAGTTTTACCAAAATATAGTACAGGAAGTTGTAATTTATATTTTGTATAAACACCGGTTTGTCTCCTTTATGAAATTGTCCATATGGCATATGGTGTTTTACTCAGCTTTTTATTCAACAGGCGAAAACAGGAGGACAAGTAATTTATAGCAGAGGTGGTTTGATATTTTTATTCCGTGGTAGAAACTATAACTATAAGTATCGACCTCGATACCCCTTGATGTTGTGGAAACCTGTACCTCCTGTATACCCTCGGTTGATCAAAAGAGTTCCAGAAGGTTTGACGCTAGATCAAGCAACTGAAATGCGGAAGAAGGGCCGTAAACTGAAGCCGATATGCAAGCTCGGTATGCAACCGTTTTTCATTTTCTGTGTGTAAATGCATCTTTAAGAAGTCAAAAACCAGTCTTCATCAGTCATGTGCTGTTTGCAGGCAAAAATGGTGTATATGTTTATCTTGTTAAGGATGTCAGAGAGGCGTTTGAGGAATGTGAGTTAGTACGTATCGACTGCCAAGGCATGAACGGCAGTGACTACAGGAAGATAGGTGCGAAACTCAAGGTTAGTTGAGAATAAGCATGTTGTTATCTTTAAGCTGCAGGAATATAGGTCCTGCTACTGCTCAGTACTCATGTTTAAGCAACTGAAAAAGAAGAGCATATTTATCATGCAGGAACTTGTCCCATGTGTTCTATTATCATTTGAAGAGGAACATATACTCGTGTGGAGGGGACAGAACTGGAAGTCATCTTTTTTTATGGAACTAACCACCACCACTGATGGCGAAGATGTGGAGGAATACGACGAACATAGTTCTGTGTCAAGTGGACTCACATTAGACGACCAAGGCCAGGCTTTAACAGCGTCGTCTGCTTCGAATACTGATGAAAACCACAGCTTAATGATGTCAACATTGGGGGGGAGGAAGAGGAATCAGTGGAAAGCATAAAACATGGAGGAGAAGAGTTTGATGGAGCTACCGACCACTCTCTTCCTCCACTTATGGATGTTTCTGACAGTGAAGAAGCTCCTCCGCTGCATGTCAATAACGATCTTGATGCAAACAACAAAAATCTAAAGGCTACTACTATTGATGGAACCTGCAAAAGGGATGATGAGAGAAATTGGTGTCCAGAATTAGAATCCGACCCTCCTAAGAGCTGTTTTGTGGGTAGTGATAACCACTCAGAACTTGCATCGTCGTCGACCCCAAGCAGACGGCAAAAAGATACATCTGAAGACACTATTATGTCTATGAATAATGTTTGGAGTAGGATAACAGAGGGAGTTGTTCTTTTGAGGAAACAGGCTGTGGAAAGCGGCAGTGCACTTGTGTTGGATGACAAGAGTTTGGATGCTGACCTCGTATATCAAAAAGCTGTTGCTCTTTGGAAGTCTGCTCCAAGCGGACCAGTCTATAGGCACGGCGGCCCTAAGAAGCTGGAAATTCAAGACACAAAGCAACCTGATGATGATGATTCAAAGGTGGCGGTGAATGAAGGTGAGAAATCATCACCCAAAGAAGAAAAGGAAACCAGTGAGTTAAGAGTGCCAAAAAGTTTAGCTCCTCCTACGACGGATGATGGTGGTGTTTTAAGTAGGATGAGAGGTGTGAAAAAGAGTTCAAAAAGACGAAGAAGCATGAAGGATATCAGAGAGGATTACTTGAATATAGCCCCACGGGGAACTCTACAAGTAGATGAACTTGCTAAATTACTCTCTTATTAAGTGGGAATCTTCTTGTTTTTCCATGTTGGGAAAGAAATGGAACAAGGATATCGCATCTCCTTCCTGAATGAATGAGAATTGTGAAGAAAAAATAGCAAAATATTGCCCTTTTCAAACATCCCCCTATGAAGTGATTGATTGTGACACGTGTATATTTAAAGCTTTGTGATACATTCACAACAAAATATACCACTAAATATTTTTACTAAATACACTTTTAACCATATATTATGATGGAACCATGTCAATCAATGAATTATACACCTCAATTTAGGACCCCAAAAAAAGTTGGTAGTGGAACATGCTGTCCAATGTTGAGAAGAGAAAAAAAAAAAGTTGATGGTGCAAATGCTACCAATGCCCTAATTCCATTCTTTCACTATATTTAGCAGTCTACAAGAACGAAAACTATGGCCACCTCTTATACTTTACTAGATCTATTCCAATATCATATTTACTGTCGAAAATAATTCTTTCATATAGATTTTTTTTTTTATAAAAATTACAAGTAAAACAGTGACATCGAACAATGACACAGTAGCAACGAACAATAACATAGTGGCAGTCTTTGTCACTGTGTTTTGTCGGTATAAAAATACAAGCACTGTTCTTAAAGCAATCAACGTCACTGTGTTATTTCACTATAATAAAAAAAATAAAAATAAAAAGGGGGTAAAATGTGAAAAAGACAAAAAAATAAATAGTAATTGGTATTTAATTCAGTGAAATTGTTTGTATGGCATTAAGGACAAATTTATGTTCCACTGGACATTTATACCCTTTTTTATTACGAGTTATGTAACTTCCTTCTAAAAAAACTTTTACTCGTATTTTGCCATTTTTTTAGCATGGCTGATATTCTACGATTTGTGTCTGTAAAAATTTGATGGTGTTTCATTACAAAATCCCAGATCATCCGCATTCTCCAAATCCACTGTTGTAGATCATCAAGTCCATAATTGTATTCAAATCCTTAGTTGAATCCACTGTTAAAGATCATCAAATCCATAGTTGTATTCAAATCCGTTATTGAAGATGATCAATTCCACTGTTGAAAAAAAATGTAATTATGTAAATGTTGGTATTTAATTGAATTTCTTTTTCCTTTTAATTAAGGGTAACCATACTACAATTGTATTCTTTGAAAAATCTTTGAATATGCTCCAAGATGAAATGGGTTCAGAAGGGATTGTGTTTTTTGAATTGTGGTGCCAGACAGTCGGTCCTAATTTCTGTGTGGAACGCAGAGCTTTATTTTGAAGGAGCAGCTACACAAAATATATATCATTGTGGTTACTGGTTAGTGAAGAACATCCATCCGACCGGATTTGTCATAAAAAAATAATGGAGATTCTTTCTTTTCTTTATTATCAGAGAGTACCCCTTAGGGATTGGGGGCTTGTTTGAGTATCGAAGTTGATATTACACTACATATTTGAGTATTACCTAAAAATATTTTTCTTCAAGAAAATTGTCCCTAATGATATGTAAAGCAACATAATGTTGTATCCACGCTATTTCCTCATCAAGTTTGTACCGGACTTACAAAAATATTACACTATAAAATCTATGTAGAGAATATCAAATGAGACTATAATTTGGTTATTGCCTTATTGAAGAACCATAAATCTGCAAATATCAACCTCAAAATAGAAATTAAGTTTTCAATAAGACCTTAAAGTACAAAGGGAAAACAATTATGTTAGTGTGATAACATGATCAATAATGCCGACGTTTGTATCTAAACGGAATTCACCTTAATTTTGAACAAATTTATATCCTTAGAACAAAAGTACCGAGGGTTTGAGATGCATCATTCTCGGTTAGCTCTTGCATGATGCTTCCATGATCAATGGTCCATGTAGATTGCCATACTTAATAAATGATTTCTCTACTACGTAAATGTGCGAGTGAGACCGCTGATGAAAACAATCAAAAGGCTAGCAATCAATAGAAAATGAAAGTAAGAAATATATATGATAGGTAAATAGCATTACATGAGATGAATACATGCCGATATCTTCATCTCGCCGAAGAAGCCCCATTCTGATTTTGATCTTTATCTAGCTTGCTTCTTTTGAATTGTGATATGGGGTGATCTACTACGCATTGATGATGACATATATATATATATATATATATACTTGAAAATTCAAACCAAAAGTATAAAAAAAAATATAAAAAAAATAAAAGCCTTGCACAATGAATTAAACGTATTTCAATTTCTCAAACTCAAACCAAAAAGTTTGCTACAACCCAAATGTAGCATAACAATGCAATAAATGCATTATTACCTCAATGAGAAAATAAAAGAATAAATACATTATACCGTGGTTGCATCAATTAGTTTTATTTCAACAAAGTTTGTCAGGGAATGAATTAACGTTTGGCTCATAATGAATTGCAAGTCCTCAATTTAAAATAAAAAAATAAATATAAAAAAAAACCAAAAAAAAATACATTAATACCTCAACCTAAAATGAAAAAAATAACTACATTAATACCTCATCCTGCAGTTTCAATTATCACCCATATCTAATACTTTCCCAAAAAATTGTTTTTTTTATTAAATCAAAGAAATGGGGTTTTTTAAAAATAAAATTTAATCAATACCCAAATTTAATGCTTTCTAAAAATAAAAATGAGTTCATATCGAAATTTAATGATTTCTCAAGGAAATTGGAAGTAACTATGATTTTGGAATATGATAAGCTTTACGGTAAATCGTTTTCCTATAGATACAATTGGTTATTAAAAGTGATCTTAAAGAGAGAATTAGTGGAGAAAGAAGATTAATGAAGAATAAAAGATTTAAGGACAAGAAATATTGTTGAGAACTGTCGTCCAGGATGTTTTTGATACAGTTTTTCATTTAAAGGCAGCGGAAATTCATGGATCATCCATTGTATAAACTATGTGAGTTCATCTTTTTGATTTATTCAAGCTTTGTTTATCTTCATGATTTTTGATTTATTTTGTATCGTTCTATGATTATGATGCTATCGTGTGAACTCATATCGAGAGATTTGTTTACTAATTGATATGTTTACAACATACGGAAGTTGCGTAAACTAGATCACCATAGAAAGATAGGATCTTTAATCGTTAATTCGTGACAAATTAATGGATTAATTATCTAGGTTGTTAGATTCTAAAATACGAGAGTTAACCTGAATCTACACCTTCGTTTTGTATGGAATATTGGTCTCAACATTCGAGAGATGAGAGATTGGTAATTGAATTCACTAAGGAATTAGGGATTCATAGCTTGAGAAATAGATTCACTAAGAGATTAGGAATTTGTATCTCGTGTAAAGGTGAAACCACAATTTGAATTAAAATCATGAGATGAACTAGGATTGAAATCACTTGGTTTGTATAATGTTTAATCCCATGTATCTTTAGTTTAGGTCGTTTTTATTGTTCCGTTTTATTTATTTATTTTCGCTTTTATCCTTCCTGGCTTTGGATTGACAATCCTCTGTCCAGTTTATTTTATCGTTTTTAGTTTAGGTTTAGTAGTAATAATTTAAAGAGTTAATAAGGTTAGGTTCAACATCCCAATTCCCTGTGGATCGATACCCGTACTTACCCTACTATGCTAGCAATTACCCGATATTCGGTCGGTTAGGAGTTAGTTTGCATGTTAGGTATAGGTTTATAAATTATTTTTTGTTTAGTGATGCAAAATCCTCCGAACAGAAGAAACTCATCTAATACAGCGTTGTTAAATAGTAAAAAAACACTACCTCACCGTATATATAGATCATCCACAATAAACAATATTGCGAGTCCGTATAAATCACAAGATGAGATGTACAATGTATTCCTTTAGCACAATTGCATGCACAAATTAAAAATCAGCATTAAAAAAGGTTAAATAAAACCACAACAATTACCTTAGTATGTAGACTGATGGATTGATGTGCATGCTTGGATTGAAATGGGAAGGATGTATGTCGAAGCCAGAGAACATGAATTTGTTGGTTTCCTGCAGCCATAAAAAATTATTGATAATAAAATAGCATTATTCATGGTAAAAAAAAAAAAAAAAAATCTTTCACAGTTGTTTTATTATCAATTGAGATGAAATTTGTTCACAACTAAAATATAAAAAAAAATGAACCCAATGTTGAGGTATGCTGCTTTGCAGAGATAAAAATATTTGAAGGTGATGATAAAATAATTGCAGAGATTATATAGCGATTGGTTGGGGGATAATAGGATGAGTTGTTTTGGGTGGAATAGATTGCAAAGTGATTTAGTTTAATCTTTAATTATAATTCAGTAGATTTAAAAGAAAATAATTAGTTTAATCTTTAGTTAAGATTCGGAAGATCTCCAAAAAAAAAAAGAAGAAGTGTTTTGCAAATGTGTAGGAGTCCGGTTAATAGTGGGTTTGGGTCTAATTTACGGGTAATTAATTTTATTGTTGCTTTCAAATATATATATAGTATAGATATGTTTTCGAATGTGTTTTAAATCAATTACCCGCTCCAAACCCATAATTAACCCGACCCAAATCCCCTCCGAAGATTTTTTTTGAATTCAAAGAAAATGTGTTAATGCCCGAATTTAATACTTTCCAAAGTTAAATAAATTGCATTAATACCTCGATTTGAAAATAAAATAATAAATACATTAGTACCGTATTTTGTAACCAAAGATTTTTTTTAATTCAATAAAATGTGTTAGTGCCTGAATTTAATGTTTTCCTAAGTAATGTAAATTGCATTAGTACCTCAATTTGAAAATAAAATAAATAAGATATCAAAAAAAAATTAAATAAATAAATACATTAATACCTCAATCTAAAATGAAAAAATAACTGCATTAATACCTCATTTTGTTGTCGTCCAATTATGCACCCATTTCGTAATCCTCTCCCAAAAAATGTGTTTTTTATGTTAATTCAAAGAAATGGGGTTTTTAAAATAAAATTGAGTTAATACCCGAATTTAATGCTTTCTAAAATAGAATAAATTAATACCCGAATTTAATGCTTTCTAAAAATAAAAATGAGTTCATATCCGAATTTAATGCTTTCTCAAGGAAGTTGGAAGGACACTATGATGTTGGAGTAGGAGAAGCTTTAGCGGTGTATAATGCGATTTTTCTATCGATTCAATGAGGCTTCTTTAAAGTGATCTTTGAAGCAGACTGCCTTACTGTGTGCCAGAAGATGAATGCAGAGATGCAAGAATTATCGGACTTGGGAAATATTGTTGAGAATTGTCGTACCTTTTTAGCTTGTTTTTCTTATTTCAGTTTTTCATTTGTTAAGCGCAACGGAAATTTTCCGTCGCATCTCTGTTGGCTAAAAAGGGGTTGGAGTTAGTAGGAAGCGTTTCTTGGGGCTCGTCTCTCCCTTTGAATGTAATTTTAGCTTGTTCGGCGGATATTAATTAATAGATTGGTTTTTCTCCTCAAAAAAAAAAGAATAAATTAAATTAATACCTAATTTTGAAAAAGAAAATAAATTATTATGTTAACCTCAATTTGAAAAAGAGAAAAATAATAATAACTCATTATAGTCAAGTTGCACTCCTGCTGTATTGATGTATTTTTATGTATTAGATTTTAAATTGTAGTGTATAGATAGACGTTTGACCGATTATACATGACTGTTTACCATCATTTCAATGATGTACATATGATCATAATATTTTTAATCAAAATTTATTGAATATTTATATTTTAAATTTTTTTACATAAGATTTAACATTTTTATGAAAATCATCATGTGAGTAAATTGTTGCTCGATCCACCTTTTTGTGAGCTTGAAATATTGCTTTTGCGCTTGGATGTTTTTTATTTAAAAAATTGTTGTTCCACAAAGTCGTTTGTGTAAATGTTTGCAATTTAGTGGGTAAGGTGGTGAATGAGATGTAGGGTAGATGTAGGATATGTGTGAATGATAGCGTGACCTTACTCATTGATTATTTAGACAGACATGAGCACAAATGTGCTTTCTTTTCCCGTTTCTTAATGCTAGGTGTCAATTTTTCTTAAAGGTTATATTAGATGGAAAAACAAAAGATTTGATTTGGTAGTGAGGCAAAATCCATGAAAATTATACAATTTGTAGTACTATATTTATTTTATATTTGTGATACACTGTTTTATTTTCACCACTTTGTAATTTCTCATACCCGTGCATGATGCACGGGTTTTTAAGCTAGTTTTAGTTATGATTTAAGTGTAAAATTAGTAATATAATATCAATTTTAAAGTGCTGCAGTGGCGCTACCAAAAAGAGGCGCCCTAGCAATACTATAAAATGTCGTAGTAAACAAATGTCGGTCCTCAATACCCATTTTCAACATTTTTATGTTATTTTTACCTTTAAAGACATAATTAGAGAGACTTCAAGCACACTAACGTTCCTAGCTCAACTTAAACATCATCAGTGTTGACGTTTAGGGGCCGTCAGTTACAACGACGTTTCTGATTAACAAGTAACGTCAACGTAATCGACGTCTAAATAAGTAGCCCTAATTGGTTATTGTGACATACACGAAAGTCATGGTGACATTGGTTCTGCAACAACTTCACTATGGATGACGTTCCCAGCCCCGTTCATCTTCCCCCAAAGTCCGATCAGAAACGTCTGGAAAATTGAAAAAAGCGAAAGAAAAAACCGCCAATACTACCCGATTCCAACCAAGAACGATTTCTATGTCTTCTTCATTGCAATGCAAGGCTTGATTGATTTGAGTTGATTCAAGATGATGATTTTTAAAAGTTGTATTGGATGATGATGAATGTTCCATGGTTTTATTACTTTTTGTTTTATACATCAAAGTATAATAAGAAATCTATTACTTAAACTACAACCTTTAGAAAATATAAACTAGTCCTCTTAAAATTAATAAAACAATTTCATCATTCTATTAATATAATCCACGCATCTAATCAAAGCTATTTAACCTACAAACTTAATTTTCATACAAATAAATTTCCTAAACATCAACAAATCTTCATTCATGAAAAAAAAAAACATCTTCTTCATACAACTAGGAATCTAGCAGTTGGAGGTGGAAAGCGACTGCTTGACATGTTTCTCGCACCTTCGGCGGCCGGGAATGGACCTCATGGCTCAAGGATGTTTGATTCAGGACTGCTTAGCTCTTCTTCTCAGTTTTGAAGCTGTTTCTTTTTTGTTTATTCGGCGTATGAGAAATGTTCCTCCACATCTTTTAGCTAGACATGGTTTGTTTGATCCTAGTCGTACATCCTGTGGTTTCTTGTCTCCGGATAATGTTTAGGCCGCTTGTTTGGCGGACTTTGATTAATATTTTGTTTTTTAGAAGTGATAATAATTATGTCGAGAAAAATGATTAGTAAAATTTTCATTCTCAGAAAAAAAAAAAAACTAATAAAAATATTTTTGTGTCGTCGAAAGTAATAGTATTTTATTGTGTCAGAAGTAAAAGGGTGTCCAGATTAATAGGGTATCGCCTGTCATTCTATGCAAAGCCCAAACATTTAACGGACTTCTCTTTAAATAGAAATGAACGGACTTCTCATTTCCTTCTCTTTATCAGTTCCCAAACCCTAACGAATCCTCTCAAACCCCTCGAAATCCTTTGATACCCTTCAAATCTTCTTTCTCGAAGAAGCGATAAGAAGGGGCGATCAACAAAAGCGCTGCGCATCCACCTTACTTTCAGGTACTATTGATTCGAAGTTAGGTTTTATATCATGGAAATTTGTTGAAATTATTTCCAGTTTCATTCCATAATCGAGAAATCTAGTTGTATTGTTCTCTGGTGTAATTTAATTGATGAAATCGACTTGAATTTCTTATGCAGATGATGTTATATCATGAAAATTTGTTAATGCTGCTGTTTTGCTTTCTCCTAAACAAACTTTTGATCTGTTAAAGCCAGGGTGTGTTCTGGTGTTAGTTTTTGGTGGATACGATTGCTATCTTTGCATCTGCTTGTTGTTGCTTATCAAATTGACTTAGAAAGTGTGGGTTAATGTTTTTTTTTATTTTTATGAAGTATATTTCTTTTTCGGGTTATGATCCTGTAGGAGTATTAAAGCAGATACATCCATTTCCTTCACGTTTAGCTTGTTTGGTAATTGGATGGAAATGCTTTGATTTTGGACTTATAGAGTCAGTCCTCCCCAATGCTTCTGTGATGCTATCTTCTGTTGCAATGTTGTGTGTGCGAACCATCCTTTAGCTGATATTGATTGGTATGCCTTGGGGTTTTGATTTGGTTAAAAATGTGGTCATTCCTTGCATTAGGATGATGCTCTGCTAAAGTCTATGTTGTCTTCATCGGTGCTTGCTGCGGTTTTTGGTTTTCAGATTGGAAAAGCTCCAAAATACAAGTGCATACCTAGATCCGCCTGAATCTGCTCCGATTAGAAACTTCTCCACACAACGTAGGCATGGGAACTCCAGAAACCTCCCGTGAGCCTTGTCCGGATCGGATACTAGACGACGTCGGCGGCGCGTTCGGCATGGGAGCAGTCGGTGGCTCAGCCTTTCACTTTCTCAAAGGCACCTACAACTCTCCTAAAGGCTCACGCTTGACCGGAGGCACACAAGCTGTTCGTATGAACGCGCCACGTATAGGCGGCAGCTTTGCTGTTTGGGGAGGACTTTTCTCCACTTTCGATTGCACCATGGTTTATGTACGCCAGAAGGAAGACCCATGGAATTCCATTATTGCCGGTGCTGCCACTGGCGGCTTTCTCTCCATGCGCCAGGGCCTTGGCGCCTCCTCCAGATCCGCTGTATTCGGTGGCGTTCTTCTGGCTCTTATTGAAGGTGCTGGAATTATGCTTAATAAGGTCATGAGTGCGCAGCAGCAGCCACCTGTTTTTGTTGAAGAATCAATGCCTGCGGGTATAGGAGCTACCGCCGGAATTCAGTTGCCCAACGTCGGGGTACCAGAAGAAACGGCTACTCCGGCGACAAGTTGGCTAGGAGGATTGTTTGGTGGCGATAAGAAAGAGGGAGAGAAAATGAGTGGAGGTGCTAAGACCGAGGTTTTGGAGAGCTTTGACTCGCCCATGCCACCTTCCTTTGAGTACAAGTGATATTTTTTTTTTCTTGATAATTATTATCTCCCTTACTAGTAATTTTATTGCTAGTCTGTCTTTGGAATACAGTGCTTATAACTTCTGCTTATGACTTTTCCTTGAAGGGGGCTTGTTCTTGGTGTTGTAAAATAAGCATCACTTTTATGCTCAATTAATATTTATGGCACTTGCATAAGTTTCATTTGTATGAAAATTCTTGTTGAGCAATAGTTGTACTCTGTGTTGTACATGCTTTTATGTGCGTTATTCCCTTCAATTTGAGTCCATGAAACTGTCCCGATGCAGTCTATATACTTTGGGGGGTTGACATTTTTTGAATTCAAATAGTATTTTTGTGGTGAAAATTGTAGGTTTATTGACCTATTTTGTCTCGAGTTTGATTCCTGTAGAAGTTCCTAGTTGGAGTGGAGATAATGGTTAAGCCTACATGTTCTGTCTATATATATATGTTACGTCTGTGCGATGCCTTGAGCATAATGGTATGCCTTAACTTATAAACAAGGTAGATTGGCATTTGCTTGTTTTTCCTTCTGGAAAATGTTCTTGGCTGGGGTAATAATACTACTTTGGAGAAAACTTCTCGTTTGGAAAATTTCTTGGCTGGAAAATTTCTCGTCTGTAAGTCAGATGTTTGCTTTATTGCTTGCTTTTGTGGCATGTATGTTTATGCAACTTGGCAGTAATTTTGCCCATGCCAATATGTTGTGACTTTGAAGGTAGAGGCTGGTATAGTTGTCAAAACGTTGCACACTAATTTTGTACGTTAGTCGATTCTTATGGGACATTACTTTCTGCAATCGGGATGTACGCAACAGAACCTTTTTCTTTTTTTCTTTTTTTTTTTCCCCTTTGATTCTTGGTATAGTAGTACTACTTATTTTAACTTACGGATTTGCACTCAGAGAGTTTGAGCATTTTTTTTTTCTTTTGTTTTTAGAAGACCTAATTGTACTGAAGATAAATGAAAAAAAATAGTGCGACTGATATACCTACAGGAACGTCAACAAGTGTATGCTTAAAACCTAGACTAGACACAAGATCTCAAGTAATCCCTAATAAAAATTGTGTGGCCGGTAAACAAGTATGGGAGATTTCACAAAATGCTTCAAGTTACTCCACACTATTGCTCCAGACAGATACCATTTTTTTTCATTCAAGAACTTGCCTTGTAGCTTCACAGTGAACGACCCTTGCTGCCCTTTCTTAGTGAAATCAAGCGTTTCCGGTTCAACTTCAATCAACAAACCCTCTGGCTCCGGCCACTTCACAAAAACTTTGAACTTAGATCCACCTTCTCCTACATATGTCACTGTCCTTTGAAACACCGCAGAAACGTCGGTGTCATTAGAGCTGTTTAGTTGGTAATGCATTGATGGATAATTGAGACCATCATGTCCCATGTGATTTGGAAATTCCGAGCAGTGATGTGTATTGTTGCCTGCTAGGAGACTAATCATCGTGTCGTTGTAGCCTTGTTGGCAGAGGAAGTTAAGGTAAGAATTCTCGTCCATATCATAAACCAGCCCCGGATCCAATGCTTTTATGGGGTCGATATTTCCAGCCCCTCTTGCTAATTCAGCTCCTTCTGGCTCAATCTTCATAGGTTTTGCTGATGAATAACATTCACAATCATATGATTATTATACAGTAATTGGATCCATGTATTCATGTTTTTAAGAAATAAAGAAGGACCAAAGGCACTATGATATTACCGGTAGTCATTAGAGCGGATCTGATAGCAGCCGCAGACCAATCAGGATGAAAGGATTTCATGTAGGCTGCTGCAGATGCAACATGTGGGCAAGCCATTGATGTTCGGACATTAGTACATAATCCACTACCCAATTATCATCACCATCATAACTTTCTCCCTTCAGTGTAATTAATCTTGAAAACGCAGCTAATATAGAATTTCCTGGTGCAACAATGTCTGGCTGCAGTTGTATATTTCACATTTTATACATCCCCAATTAGAATTTGTGAGAGAGAAACCAATACACATTTACATGCATACATACATACATTTCTATACAATAGTGATAGAGCCACAGAAAATAGGCACTAAACTTATCTGAAGTGTGAGTATTCTGTGCAATTTTCTAATGTGTTTGACTAGAGAGTACATACCTTGAGAATCTTGCGGGATATTATTTCAGGGCCTCTAGATTTAAAGCTAGCTATAGATGGTGGATTTCTGTTCCATATGTCCCTTGACTTGAATATGAAAGCCGTAGGATTCCTGTATATCAATTCGAATTTAATTAATAGTACTAGTTATATATACATAATTGGGGTTTATAAGGATTTTTTTTGTATTAAATTTACGTACTCTGTGGTGTTGATGTATTTTTCAATCTGATCTCCATCATGATTACTAACGGTAGTTTCTGCAGCAAAAGTGAGCTCAGGTGTGTTCCAACTCTCATCATTGTTTGTCTCAATTGTTCCGGCTCCTCCTAATTCTCTGATATATACTTCCTGATGAAAAGGGAACTGCAGAACACTATTTTGCCTTCAACTTTATCCTTTAGCAGACTCCGTCATCACATAACCTTGCATTTAATAGTTCTCCTGTCACATTTGGGTCTTTAGCTTGAGTTCCGCTCACCAATGGGTACATTTTTTTTCGTTTGGTTGAAGTTAAGCGTGCTTCCCTGCACCACGATATCAACCAGTTATTGTAGTATCACAACGTTGTGGTCCAATACAGTGACGAGTGTGAGTTGCGTGAGGGAGGGAGTGATTGTAACGCCCAAATACAGTCTCAATGGCAAGTGCGTTAGGGAGTGATTGTATTTCCCTAATACAGTGACGAGCGGTACAATTCAGTGACATATTTCAGTAACAGAACGTTGCGATACAATATAGTGATGAGTGCAAGTGCTTGAGGGAGTGATTGTAGTGGTACACTACAGTGACATGTACAAGTGCATAAGGAGTGATTGTATTGCCCTAATACAATGACGAGCGATCCAATACAGTGACGAGTGCAAGTGCATGTGCATGTTGGAGTGGTTGTAACGCCCTCATACAATGATGAGTGGTACAATACAGTGACGAGTGCAAGTGCATGAAGAGTGATTGTATTGACAAGTGCAAGTGCATGAAGAGTGATTGTATTGCCCTAATACAGTGACGTGTGGTACAATACAGTGATGAGTGCAAGTGCATGAGGATTTATTGTAATGCCCTAATATAGTGACGAGTGCAAGTTAATTAGGAAGAGTGATTGTAACGCCACATGAGGGAGCAACTGTAATGCCCTTATACAATGACAGGTGGCACAATACAGTGATAAATGCAAGTGCATTATGGAGTGATTGTAACGCCCGAAAATTCAGGTCCAACAGTGCTACTTAAGTCATAATGGATTCAAATAGTAAAGTGACATACATACATGGAATACATATCCGTTACCCAACTCGACGGGCGTATCATAACTCCTATCAATGGAACTAGCAGCAACGGTGAAGATCCATGGAGCAACATTTTCAAGAGTTGAGTAGTCTGGCCCATTATTTCCTGCAGAACAAGCAACCAATATTCCCTTCTTGGCAGCATGGAAACTCCCAATGCTTATAGGATCATCAAAGTAAGTGGACGCATATTCTCCAATTGAAACTGAGAGAATGTCGGCTCCATCTGCTATGGTGGCATTGAACCCAGCTAAGAGATCTGTGTCCGAGCAATCTTCTCAGCATGTTTTGTACATAGCTATTCTTGCTAGTTGTACCCCTCCGCGTGCTATACCCTTGGCTAGACCATACAAGTTTGCACCCACAATAGGGACACCACCGGATGTGGAGGCTGTGTGCGTCCCGTGGCCCTCGTAGTCTGCCGGAGACTCACCCTCCGGGACAGGGGTACCTTCCAGATTGAAATACCTTGCACCAATGACCTTGCTGTCCCACAACATAAATCAATCCACATGTTATATAAGCCTTGATTAAGATAAGGTATGTATAGGGGATAATCCTATAAATAGAGGGGAACAAACTTGTTGCATCCCGGGAAGTTATTGGAGTGACCCTTTTGGCATTCCCCTTTCCATTTAGACGGGGGTGGCCCAAAACCTGTGTCATCAAAACTTTTTGATTCCACATATATTCCTGCGATCGAGCACATTGAATAATTTATTCAGAAAGCATTTGAGTTAAGTTCATTATTATTACTAGTAAAAAAGAGCAAAATCTAATTGTATGGTTTTTGTGTGAAGGGGGAAAGAAAAAGGTACCTGTATCAAGAAGACCAACAATGATGTTGCTTTCTGCTTGTACATTTCTTTCAACTTTCAAAGCAAATCCAAGAAAATCCCATGATCTTGTTGTATGCAGTTTTCTTTTCTTACTGGGAAACACTGAAATCACCTTCTCCTTCTCTGCAATATAACACGGATTATTACGCATGTTTTCATTACATAATCTGCGTGTAAGATATTTTTTTCCTTTTTCCCCAAGCCTACACTCTATGTGGATGCCTGAGTTTTATTTAACTGGAAACAGAAGTTTCACAATAAACTAGCACAACATACTTTTACAAAATTGATTATGAAAAGAGTCACATCAATCAATACGTCATACATCATGAACAATGGTGAAAGATGTGTTGAACTTTTGTGAAACTAGAATATTTTAATATATTATTGGAATATCTTTTTTTATTTTGGCCAAGTATTATTGGAATATCTTATATGAAGAAATTCACAAAAAATAAACTCTATTTATGAACGGCAATATACTCATTTTGATATCTTGTTATTAGACTTAGCTTGGTGGATAATTAACTGCAGCAACAAAAAAGAGTAGATATATGCACATATACATACGTAAGAGGATTTCTGCTTCGTGTGGCAATAGTCTAGCTGTAAAGCCATTTAAACTTTCCCATAGCTATGCACCTTTGCTTGCCTTACTGTTTCTTCACTGTCATTCGATCATATATAATCAGAATAACCTCAGATTTTATTTGTTTTAGTGTATTGATCCACATTCATATCTATCTTGTTAATACATTTCAGTTTGATCTCCATGGAGGGTCGAAATTGCATGTTAACAGCAAAACAATAAGAACGTTAAAGATAAATGTAGGATGGGATTATACATGATGATTACTCTCCGATTGCATCCATGAGAAGTTTGTGGTGGTCATCCATTAAGTTTGTGTTGGTTTCAGGCAGCTCTCCCATGTACACTATGTACACCTGCCTCACACATGCATTCAGGTTCACAGTTAGTTGCTTTAAGAAAAGAAAAGCAAAAATGTCCTTTTTTTTGATATATTCGGGTACCTTTCTTTGATCATCCCCGGACCCCTTGACAATGGGTAACAACAGAAAAAGATTGCATATGAAGAATAGTAAGAATTTGAAGTATGTCTGCATGATAATGATGATGCTGTTATGCATGCAACAACACTCCTTTTTCTTTTTATTGTTTATTAATCCTCAAGTTGATTGAAGGCTGGGAAATCTGAGTATAAATAGGTGGCATGGGGAGGGTAATTGGAGTGACAACATAATTGTGCTAAGTAAATTTACTTTGTGTTTTGTGATGTCGTTGGACGAATCACAAGAGGAGATACCGATTGGGGTAATTGTGGGTGGTAGCTAGTTGCATAAGGAATTTCTGTATGTAGAAAAATGTCATTCCATCAATTTGTATCCATCTCTGAAAAGGAAAATCCCTTCCTTGTAACAACCTTCTAGACAGCTAACAAATTTTGCCCTTTTTTTTGTAAAACAATAGGATTCAAATGTTTGATGCAAAACATATCCTTCCTCTGTATGATATGGACTTACCTCTGTTATTATCGTTAGGAAAGAAAAGAAAAAAATTCTTTACTCAATGGGTATAAAGCACTGTGGCATCTGTTTTGAACTACAATGACATAAATGTTTTTACTCAGGAACTGGAAAATCTCAGCTTACTGAATGAGCTTTAATTTACCTACTGACCAAATTAGAAAAAACCACTTTCTTATTTCCTAAATAAGAAGAAATGGACTCTTTTTGGGTGCTTTAGCAAAGCTCTTTTTGCGAAACAAGTTTTGAGAGTATATACTAATAGCCACTCCTTATCAAGTAAAATACTGAAGGCAAGTACTTTAAATCTAAGGATTTTTTTGCATCTGGATTGGGTTCCAGTCCCGCATTTTTCTGGAGCAGTTTACTAATGGGCAGTGATATTCTTAACTCGGGTTTGCGTTGGAAAGTTGGCACAGGTACTTCTATAAGAACTTATGATGATCTTTGGATTCCTCTAAATTCATCATTCAAGCCTTCTATAATCAAGGATATGTTACCAAGGGAAAGCAAGGTGAGTGTGCCCTTCTTCGTTCTGGTGGAAAATGTTGGAATGCAGATTTGGTTCGTGAAGTGTTTCTCTCATACGTACGAAGGTGAATCAATTTTAGCCGTTCTGTTGGCATCCACACCTCAGGAAGATCAACTTATATGGCACCCATCTCCGAAAGGCGTGTATATACAGTTAAGTCCGGACATAAGGTGCCTCCTCTTTGGAACGGAAATTCGGTTTTTTGGTCCAAGCTTTGGTCCTTGAAAATTCAGCTGTGTGCGAAACACTTTCTTCTACGGGCTGTTACCGAGGGACTCCCAACAACTAACAACCTCAAAAAACTAATGGTCTTTGCAGCTTATGTGGGGTGGAGCTAGATAACACTATGTATTGTGATCTTTTACATTTTTATTCCCTTTTCTGTGTGGCAGAGAGTAAGGCTTGGATCATATTAGGCCTTAACTCGGTAAAGGACATTCTGACTATATCTTCAATTAAGAAAGGGAAGAAGCTTGCTGTAATTCAATTTATATCCTCTGGTTGATTTGGAAACCAAGATGTGATTATTAGATTTTCGAAAAGAAAGGAGTGCACTGCCCTTTCTTAGACGGTCTGGAAATGTCCCGGCCAATTTACTTACAAAATATAGCTCCCCTTCTTCCTTGTTTAGAGAGAGGGGATTTTCCCCTTCGACTAAAGTTATGAATGATTGTGTTTTGGATGAAGCTTACTAATATTTTTTTTCTTTTAAAAAAAAAAACATTGTTTCCACCCGGGGTTTTTTTAATTATTTTTGGAGGGTAGGACGGATGTGTTTCAAAACAGCAGCAACTTGCCGCCACCTGAGTTGTGGAATGCTATGGCCTTTGTCTATTAGACGTTTTTGTTTATGTTCTTTTCGAAATAATGCGGTTAATATTGCAAAGCTGATTGTGTGAATGTCTAGTATATAAATTTTATGGATATCCGTATACGTATTGATGAAAATTGCTAAAAATGTGGTTGTGAACAAGCTTTTGGTGCTTTTGTTGGATTTCTTTTCAAGTAGTTTTCATAAGTAGATGTGGGAGGTAAATGAATTGAAGACAATGAAAGCTTTTGAGGACAGAAAACTACGAAATATGTAGGTTTATCAACTTCTGTAAATTCATCAGATTTTGTTTCTTCATTAACTAATCGTTTAGTCTGGAAGCAATTAAAAGATGGACCAAGATTAGTAATTTTCGATTTCACTATTTCATTTTTGGATCCATCCACGAACCATAGAATTATGATTTTTGTGTTACAGAAAAAAGAAGAACTTATTCATGTTGATATGGCTATGGCTTTGGCTTTGGCCTTGGCCGGTAGACAAGAATGGGAGTTTTAACAATGTGTGTACTGTCAGTCCACTGTATTGCTCCAGACAGATACCATTGCTTTTCCTCCTGAAATTTTCCTTTGAGCGTCACCTTGAAGGAAGCTTGGTTCATCGGCTCACTGAAGTAGAGCGTGTCCGGTTCAACTTTTATGGAGAGTCCTGGAGGTGATGTCACCCTAGCTCTGTACCATGTATTACCTTCTCCTACGTTTTTCAGTTTCCTCTCGAAGAATGCTGAAATTTCAGTGTCATTTTGTCGCATGAGTTGATAGTGTATGGAAGGATAATTGAGACCGTCATGTCCTGAATGAGGTGGGTAGTCTGAACATTTGGCTGTCTTGTTGCCTGACATGAGTCCAATGAGTGTGTCGTTGTAGCCTAGTTGGCAGAGGAAACTGACGTATGAATCCGAGTCCATGTCATAAACCAGCCCTGGATCCAATGCAGCTACTGGGTCGATGTTTCCTGCCCCGGTGGCTAATTCTGCCCCTTCAACCGGTACCCTCATCGGTTTTGCTGGTGAATCCAGGCAAGAAATCAGTGAACAAGAACAAATTCTAGAACAGATATGACTATTCGTGTGAAAAAATGAGAGAAGAAAGCTCACCGGTAGTCATCAGAGCAGACCTAAGAGCAGCTGGGGACCAATCTGGATGAAAGGATTTGATGTAGGCCGCAGCAGAGGCAGCATGAGGGCATGCCATGGATGTTCCAGACATAATGTAATACTCCCTTCTCTTAAACTCTGTCAGTTCTGTATAAGCAGCTAATATATCTTTCCCTGGTGCAGCAAGGTCAGGCTGTTCCATTTCACCATTAATTAGCCAATTAAGTTAAGCATGCATGGGAAGAAATGATATTATGTAGACCATAATATTCATGGAAGAACAGCTAGCTAGGTTGATATATTACCTTGAGAATTTTGTGGGATATTGTCTCTGGACCTTTGGATGAAAAGTCAGCAATGACTGGTGCATATATCGGCTTTGTTGTTCGTAACAAAAGGCTTCCATTTCCCTGCAAGTGGTGGCCGGGATTACATACTGAGATGTGAAAAACTCCAGGCATTATATATTCTATTTTTGAAGAAGGCTTACATGAAGTTTTTTTCCATTAGTAAATTGATCATTAGCCGGTTCTAGTGTCCTGTCTGTAGTACTGGCAGCCACAGTCATAATCCACGGAGCAACATTTGTCACTTTGGAAAATAATCGTCCAGCATTTCCTCCAGCACAGGCAACCAATATTCCTCTCCTGATGGCGTGAAAGCTTCCAATGGCGATAACATCACTAACGTAATCTAAACTTTCACCTCCTAAAGAAACTGAAAGAATATCAACCCCATCTGCTATGGCCGCATCAAATCCAGCTAAGATATCTTCGTCCAAGCAAAAATGATCAGGCCAGCATGTTTTGTACATAGCTATACGTGCGTGTGGGACCCCTCCGCGTGCAGTTCCCTCTGCTGTGCCGTTATAGTTTGCATGATAAACAGGGACACCCGCAGCTATGGAGGATGTATGTGTTCCATGGCCTTCATAGTCCGCAGGAGATACTTTATCTGAAGGAGCTATCCCATTTATATCAAAGTACTGAGCACCGATGACCTTACTGTAACATAAAATAAAAAAAACCAACAGATTATTTCTTTTAGGAGAAAAAGATTCATGCCAACTGACAGCAGAATCAACTTGAAGTTTACAAGGGACTGACTTGTTACATCCGGTGAAGTTGTTGCCGGTTTGGCATACACCCTTCCATTTTTTAGGTGGAGGGCCGTAGCCAGCATCACTGAAACTCTTTGACGGGATATATATTCCTACAGATGAATTAAGAGGCAGGCTGCAGATCAGTGGAGTTCATAAACTAAAAAGGGTTTCAGGTATTTTCGGATGTTCATTGCCTATGTAACTTTTTGTGTCCTTATGAATTTGTTGAATTATTAGCTAAGATTTAATAGTGAGCCGCATTGTCCTTAATAAAGATAAAATTTGTAAATGGGTTTTTGATTCTAGTGTGACCTCACCTGTATCAAGAAGACCAATGATGATGTTACTTTCAACTGCTTCATTTCTTTGAAGGGTCATAGGCATTCGAGAAAATCCCATGATCTTGTTGTAAGAAGTTTTCTTTTTGTACTTGGAAACACTGATACAACGTTTTCATTCTCTGCAACATCATCCAAAGAACACGCCGCTTATGGTCTGAGTATATAAATTGAAATAAAGAGATGGCAATAAGAAGTTAAAGTTTGTGTTCATTTACTTGAGATTTTATCAGCTTCATGGGGGAATAGTCTTGCAGCAAAACCATTTAGGCTTCTTCCATACGTATATACCTTCGATTGTATTGCTATTTCTTTGCTGAAATTCCAACATCCATATAAAACTATTAGAAAGCTATCTTGTTAATACATTTCAGTTTAATCTTCATGGAGGCCAGGGTCTAAATTGCAAGTTAACACCAAAACATTAAAAACATGAAAGATAAATCAAGGATGGGATTATATATATATATATGGTGATTACTCTCCGATTGCATCCATGAGAAGTTTGTGGTGGTCATCCATTAAGTTTGTGTTGGTTTCAGGCAGCTCTCCCATGTACACTATGTACACCTGCCACACGCATGCATTCAGATTCAACAACGTTAATTAGTTGTTCAAAGAATAGAAAGAAAGAAAAAATGCCCTGTTTTTTGGTAGGCAAATATGTGAAACAAACAAGGGATGGTGGGATTTCCATCTATTATGGTACCTTTCTTTCATCTTCCCCGGACCCCTTGACAAGGGCTAGCAACAGAAAAAGACTGCTTATGAAAAACAGTAAGCATTTGGAGTATGTCTGCATGATGATGATGATGCTGTTATGCATGCAACAACACTCTGTTTTAATTTCTTCTTATTGTTTAGTGATCCTCAAGTTGAATGTAGGCTGGGGATTCTGAATATAAATAGGTGGTGGCATGAAAACGAGCCGTGCCGAATCGGGTTTCAGATGTTTGAGTTTGTGTTTGTGTTTGTTTATTACACGGACGAGCTTGACGGACCTTTTCTAGGCTATACAGATCCTAACCGGCAGTGTACCGGGTCAAATCGTAGTTCTAGTCTGGTGAGTCAGGTGTCGAATCCTCAGGGAACTTGGTAATTTATTTTACGTGTGGTTAAACACCAAAGAGCTGTTATTAACTCGATCTAAATCGCAATTTTATCACACAAATCACTACTATTCTAGTTAACATAAAATAAATATGTAATTTAATAGTTATTCTAATATAATATATATAGATATATAAATATATATAGATGTACATAAATTGCAAAATATATATATAGATATAAATATATAGGTACCAAGATACTAATAGATAATTTTAGAGAACTGGCCAAAACTTATATAATTGGTTTATACGATCTTTTCGATTAATTGAAATGTGTTCGATCTCTCCTTTTATTTTAGGTCCAATTGAGTAAGTGAAACGGTGCACTCCTGAGGTAAACAATTCCTCCTCACACGAGTGTATGAAATTGTCCTATGTCCATTGTCATCAGTCCAAGATCCACAACTGTTACGGTAAACTAATTAATCTAAACAGGTCCCGAGTACAAATCTACCTTTAGATAAAAAGGAGTCATTCCGTTCGTCAAACGGTCAATTTTATTTTAAAGGCTCCGGTTGTCAAAGCCGGACGATTCAACTTTCCGGTTTAAGTTTCAATTAAACTGATGATTTAACATTATTACGATCTCGAGTACAAATTATAATAAAATTCATTTCTCCCAAAACAAATTTACCCCCGGTTAGGAAATCGGATTCCGTTATCACGTTGTTCACACGGCCAATTTTACCCTCCGGTTTTCTATCTTTTATTTCAAATCCTGACTACGAGGCGTCAATTCATAATTAGATTATGAATTCCTCAGATCTACTAAATATGTCAAACTGAATATGATCAAAATAGAAAAAGATTCAATTAACTCAATTTTAGTCATTTTAACTTAACAACATTTCTTTAACGAAAAGATCGAAATAAAACCGATTACATAGTTTTGGCCAGGATTATATTTAGTCTAAAAACATTATAACAACGAAAAATACAAAAACAAACATAAATACTTAAGAAAAATTACCAGAATACGGCAGTTGATTCAGAAATCGTATTTTCCGGACATTACAACTTCTTTAGCAAAACCGACTTCCGAGATTTTCTCAAGCATTACAACGATACTACATTATTACGGCGTAAGGCCTTATTTACTACTACTAAAAAAAAGAAAAGAAGAAGGAGATATATATATATATAGACTGTTATATATATATATGGGTACATCCTCTGCTTCTGCAAATGAGCCCCTTTATATAGGAAAAACTTCCAAGGCGGACCGGTCCGGTATTAGGCGGATCGGTCCGGACTAATGATGATCCCCACTTCCATGATTAACTCAGCATGTGCGTAGGAGATATTTATATATATATAATTATATATAACTTGTAAAATTCATATCTCGAGTTCTGGACCTCCAAAAATCGCAAACGAAATGCCAAAATTAAGATCTCGAGAAACTCTACAACTTTCATGAAGGACTCTTCTCCAGATAACGCTTTTTGATGACCTCGTGTTCCTCCAAGCTTTTACGGGATTTTTTCTTAATCCAAGTCGATTAGCCACTTGATCACTGTTTAAGTTCTAGACCTCCAATCTTCATAATTCAAATTGCATTGGAACACTCTTGGAAAAATCTACAACTTTTGTGAAGAACACTTTTTCTGAAAATATCATTTTGATGAGCCATTCGTTTATCGAAGATATTTCTCTATTATTACTTATCCAGATTGATTGGCTACTTGTCCACTTAAGCTATTCAATTGACCATTTAAACTCGTGGCACTCTCTAAATCATTCCAGAGATATGATTAAACTTCAAAATGTCGATTCTCGGGGTCTTGGTTTATAAATCTGCAATAAAACATCACAAATACCCACGTAAATTTGACACGACACTCCGATTTACTAAAATCGGTACAAAATTACAACTTTTTATTATTATTATTACTAAACACTCTAAATTATAAAGACTAACACTTTATACCATAATTTCATATATTTTATATAGAATTCGTTGATAAAACATAATAATATAACATATTTTTAATCATATAAAAATAATACATCAGAGCTCAAGCTTGTTTGATTAACTAACGAACTAAATATTATGTTCGGGCTCCGTTCGCTAACCTATTCCTTGAGCTCACGTCCCGTACTCCCGTTCCCACTTATGGGTTGAATGTTTTCTTAGTTTTCTTAAACTTGTATCAACTAGATTGTTGAGGTGGAGAATAATAAGATGTATATAGAAGGTGGGGCGGCACTTAGACAACGGTAGGGATTTAAGGTTAACATTTTGATTTATATATATATATATGTGTGTGTGTTCAAAAACATATACAAACGTTTGCAAGCTAGCTCGTGTTTGTTCGTTTAATAAACAAATAAAGTAATATGTTTGAGTTTGGTTTGTTTAGCTTAAAGAACATACAAACACGAGCTTATATGAACCAAATCTAAATTTGTTCGCGAATAGCTATGTTCATTAACAGCCCTAGGCATGGGTGCTTCCCTTGGGGGTGGGTAATTGGAGGCCGAATCTTGTCGTGTGTAACCCGTAACTTGATTCGTCTAGTGACGTTACAAAGTAACATGTATGTAAAGTATATAAACTTAGTGTGTGATTTTGATGTCATTAGACGAATCACAAGACGGACAGACCTCACTGGGTGGTAGAGCAGGGTACATAAGGGATTTCTGTCATTCATTTGTATCCATCTCTGAAAAGGAAAATCCCTTGTAACAACTTTTCAGACAGCTATCAAATTTAGCCTTTTTTCTGAATAGAATAGAATAGGATGTAAATGGTTAATGCAAGTAGTTTCGTACCAATGTTACATTGAGTGTACTTAGCTCTTCTTTTATTATCTTAGAATAAATATAATATATATATATATATTTACTCAATGAAGATATAATAAAGCAGTGTGTCTTTTGTTTTGAAGTACAACGGCATGCATGTATTTAGTCAGGCATTGTAAAATCTCAGCCTACCGAATGAGCTTTTTTTACCTATTAGCCAAAATTAGAAGAAACCACTTTCTTGCAAGTTTTGATTATTCCTTTTTTTTTTTCCATCAAAAAAAAATTAAAATTTTGTTTTGATTATTCCTAAATATGAAGAAATGGACGAAACATGTGGTATCATTTTATCAATCTCATTCTATGTTCATATGGCGGCAAAACAGTCGGGCTAAATAATTTTGATGGCCGTAAGGACATATATTTGTGTGTTCTTTAAAGTATTGTATGAGGTTTATATTATTCAGCCCTTCCTGCAGGATCCTTGTGAATTTGAGAATTCGTATAGCAAGATTTCTTGTTTCTTTAAATATTTTATGCCTCGTGCATTTTAAAAATGGTTATAGTTTAGTTTCGCTTCAGACGATTTATACATTTCAAAACATACTGATTCACTCTATGACCCTCAAGTGCTATAATTATTAAGAAAAATCATCTCTTTATTTCGTACGATGATAAAAATTTATCAATTATCCCATGGCCATGGAATCTATATTCGTTGGAACCAATGCGTGTTTCATGCTTCAGGTGTTTAAATAATAAATATCTGCAAAGCACTTTCATATTTCTTTATGACTTATGGGTATGATTTCAGATCCTTCAGAAACCGTTCAAGTTTGCATTTCTTTAGGGGCATCTGTATAATATGAGGCAATGAACTTCATTCTCATTTTCTCTCCATTCTGTACGGAGTAAAGTTATTATACTACATGTATTAGTGGGTGATACCAAGTGGATGGTTGAGATTTGTCTAAATTTACAGTCTCTCACATAGTGTAGGGGTGATGTGGATAAAAGATAAATCTCAATCGTCTACTTGGTATCACCCACGAATGCCTGATGTATAATAATTTTTTTCTTCTGTATGTGTCATTATTATAGTGTATATATTGAAAACTTTATATTCTTAGTTCATCATTTTCATAATCATCAACATATGAGTAGGAATTTTAAGTGTCGGTTGATTCTAGTGACATTAATCGCCATTACCATTATTGTTATTATTCAGATATAATGTTAATTATCTATCTTCTCATCAGCTTAAGCTTTTGGAAGAGATGATAATTTAACATGGTAGCAGAGCTATAGGTCATGGGTTCAAATGCCGCTTCAAGCACAATTTTCAAAAAAATAAAAATAAAAACAAATCAATCAAGCGTTGGGCCTTTCTCTCCTCTTACAAGCCCATAATTGAGGGGCGTATTGAGATATAATGTTAATTATCTACCTCCCATCAGCTTATAGGCCACATTAAAAAAGAAAATCAAGTGTTGACCAGTGGCGGACCCAGAAACTTTTTTCAGCGGGGTCCGTAAATATTTAACACAGTAAATAATTTTTTTCACGGGGTCCGAAATATTTTTATATAGATAAAATGTAGAGTATTTTTAGTTTTAGCGGGGTCCATGGACCACCCTTTGATAAGGGTAGATCCGCCCCTGGTGTTGAGCCTTTCTCTCTTCTTACAGGCTCACACTTGAGGGAGCGTATTGAGATATAATGTTAATTATCCACCTCCCCATCAGCTTAAGCTTTTTGGAGTGGTGAGCAAAATTTTCGGAAACCAAACTGACCGGCCTAATCAAAGCAACCCAATTGGAAAATCGTAAACCGTGGTTTCCACTTGTTTTTATAAATTATAAAACCAAATCCTTGTAAACAATTTGGTTTCAGATTGAAAAAATTAAAACCGTTTGAAACTATATCAAACCGGAGATTTTAGTGTTTTTTGGACGCTGGTTGATTTTTTTAATCTTATTTTCGAATAGGAATGTGTTACTTCAAAGCAAATCATTTGTTAAATCATTTGTCATTTCTAAACATGTTATTTGCCATCAATAATTTCAATTGTTTATGAAACCGTGAAAAAACGGAATCGTAGTCTTAGTTCCTCAAGTGGGCATATCATACAAGGTTCACTGTTGTAGAAGAGAGTCTGAAGTATGGTGATAGAGGATCTAAGCCGAAGTTCCAGGAAGGTTTATAGGATTTATCGCACGCAATGCATTTTAGCAGATTGCGTAGTGTTAGTTGCCGCAAGGCTGGCGTCACACATAGACTTCGCAGATATTCAATGTCCACAGCATGACTATATCGGTCAAACGACATCGGCTTTGATAATCAAGGGTAGTAGGGGGATTTCAACTCAGAACCTTTAGGTCCTAAAGCCTCAGCATTTTACCACTAAGGCATGCTTCATTGGCATCTGGCTTATATCTTTAAGATAGGTGATCCAAACTCTTACTAGTTACTATTATTAGCCTTTTATGTTTATGTTCTTTTGGATGCCAAGCTGATTGCGTGAATGTCTAGTAGATAAATTTTGTGGTTGACAAAAATTGCTTTTGGTGAATTTCTCGGAATTCTTCTTCTAGTAAATTTCATCAACAGATATAAGAGGTAAAAGAAGACAGTGAATGCTTTTGAGGACAAAAAACTACACAACATTTAGGCTTATCAACTTCTGAAAATTCACAGATTTTGTGTCTTCTTCAATCAATCCTTTACTATGGAAGCAATTGAAAGATGCAGCAACATTAATAATTTTCTGTTTCACTTTTGCATATTTGGATTGTTACAATCAATCCACAAACTTGTTAATTATGCTATCAAAAGAAAAAGAGAGACAATTTATTCTGGCGTTGGCCGGAAGATGAGTATGGGAGTTTTAACAATGTGTGCATTGTTAATCCACTGTATAGATCCTGATAGATACCATTGCTTTTCCTCCATAAATTTGCCATTGAGCGTCACCTTGAAGGAAGCCTGGTCCATCGTCTCTCTGAAGTACAGTGTGGCCGGTTCAACGTTGATGGAAAGTCCTGGAGGTGACGTCACCCTAGCTCTATACTGTGTATTACCTTCTCCTACGTTTTTCAGTTTCCTCTCGAATACTGCTGAAATTTCTGTGTCATTTTGTTCCATGAGTTGGTAGTGTATGGAAGGATAATTGAGACCGTCATGTCCTGGATGAGGTGGGTAGTCTGAGCATTTGTCTGTCATGTTGCCTGACATGCGACCAATGAGCGTATCATTGTAGCCTAGTTGGCAGAGGAAACCGATGTATGAATCAGGGTCCATGTCATAAATCAGCCCTGGATGCAATGCAGCTACCGGGTCAATGTTTCCTGCCCCGGTGGCTAATTCTGCCCCTTCTATCGGAACCCTCATCGGTTTTGCTGGTGAATCCAAGCATGAAATCAGTGGACAAGAACAATGTGACTGAAAGTTATAATCTTGGATGGATATGATTATTCGTGTGAAACAAAGAGAGAAGAAAGCTGACCGGTAGTCATCAAAGCAGACCTAATAGCAGCTGGGGACCAATCTGGATGAAAGGATTTATGTAGGCCGCTGCGGATGAAGCATGAGCGCATGCCATTGATGTTCCAGACATTATGACATACTCATTTCTCTCATAGTTTTTCAGTTCTGTATAAGCGGCTAATATATATTGCCCTGGTGCAGCAAGGTCAGGCTGTGCCATTTCGCAATTAACTAATTAATTTGTGCATGGGAGGAAGTAATATTCTATAGACCGTAATGTTCATGGAAGAACACCGCAATATATTACATTACCTTGAGAATTTTGTTGGATATTGTCTCTGGCCCTCTGGATGAAAAGTCAGCTATGAGTGGTGCATTTTCCAACTTTATTGTTCTCAGTGAAAGGCTTCCATTTCTCTGCATGTGGGTGGGATGTAAAATAGGTATACATATTAATTCATAATATATTCTTGAAAGAAGGAAACTTACATGAAGTTCTTTTCCATTACTCATTTGGTCATGATACGGTTCTAGTGTCCTGTCTATAGTACTAGCAGCCACGGTCATAATCCACGGAGCAACATTTAACACTTTGTAAAAGTGTATATCATTTCCTCCGGAACAGGAAACCAATATTCCTCTCCTGATGGCATGAAAGCTTCCAATGGCGACGGCATCACTAAGGTAATCATCTGTTGCGTTTCCTATCGAAACTGAAAGAATATCAACCCCATCCGCTATGGCGGCATCAAATCCAGCTAAGATATCTTCGTCCCAGCAATCATGTAGAGTCCAGCATGTTTTGTACATAGCTATACGTGCATGTGGGACCCCACCGCGTGCAGTTCCTCTGCAATGCCGTTAAAGCTTGCATGATAAACAGGGACACCCGCAGCTATGGAGGATGTATGCGTTCCGTGGCCTACATAGTCCGCAGGAGACACCTGATCTGGATGAGCCTTCTCATTTTTATCAAAGTACTGAGCACCAATGACCTTACTGTAATATCAAAAGTCAACAGATTATTTCTTTTGGACAAAAAAATTCATGCCAATTGACACCAGAATCAACTTTGAAATTTACAAAGGCCGGACTGACTTGTTACATCCGGTGAAGTTGTTCCCGGTTTGACATACACCCTTCCATTTTTGAGGTGGAGGGCTGTATCCGGCATCGCTGAAACTCTTTGATGGGATATATATTCCTACACAAAAGTAAGAGGCTGGCAAATCAGTGGAGTTTTTAAACTAGAAAACTTTTCAGGTATTTTGGGATGTTCAGTGCCTATGTCATTACATTTATGTGTCCTCACAAGTCATAATTTTAGTGAAGCTTTAGTAAAACGTATTAGTGAGTTGCATTGTCCATAATCACGATAACATTTGCATATAGATTTCTTTATTCCAGTGTTACCTGTGTCAAGAAGACCAATGATGATGTCGCTTTCTGCTACGTCATTTCTTTGAACTGTTATAGGAATTCCAAGAAAATCCCATGATCTTGTTGTATGAAGTTTTCTTTTGCTACTTGGAAACACTGATACAACATTTTCATTCTCTGCAACATCATCCAAAGAACACGCACACCTGGTCATAGTATATTAAATTTAACTACAAAAATAAAGAAGATAGTTTGTGTTCATTTACTTGAGATTTTATCAGCTTCATGGGGCAATAGTTTTGCAGCAAAACCATTGAGGCTTCTTCCATACGTATGTACCTTCGATTGTATCGCTATTTCTTTGCTGAAATTCCATCATTCATACAAAACTGTTAGAAAGCTATCTTGTTAATACATTTCAGTTTACTCTTCATGGAGAGTCGAAATTTCAAGTTAACAAAACAACAAGAACATCAAAGGTGAATTAAGATGGGTTATATGTGTATATTACTCTCCAATTGCATCCATGAGAAGTTTGTGGTGGTCATCCATTAAGTTTGTTTTATCTTCAGGCAGCTCCCCCATGTACACAATGTACACCTTCCACACACATGCATTCAGATTCACATTTAGTTTCTTAAAGAAAAGAAAAGCAAAAATGACCTGTTTTTATATATAGGCAATATGTATTTTTACGGTACCTTTCTTTGATCATCCCTGGATCCCTGGACAGTGGCTAGCAACAGAAAAAGAGTGCATATGAAGAATAGTAAGCACTTGGAGTATGTCTGCATGATGATGATGTTGTTATGCATGTAACAACGCTCTTTTTTCTTTTAGCTGATTAGTAATCCTCAAGTTTTTCTCCCAGTTTTTCAATATGAGATACTACACATACCAGTTGGGGTTTTGTACTTTTGTCACTGGACGAATTACAAGACTGACATCACTCGAAAATATACCGATTGTGGGTGGTAGCTGGTTGCATAAGGGATTTTGGGCTGTAGAATAACTCCATTAATTTGTATCCATCTTTGAAAAGGAAAATTCTATCCTTATAATAACCTTCCAGACAGCTAATCAGTTTAACCTTTTTTCTGAATACAGTAGGATATAAATGGTTAATGCAAGACGTTTCATTCCACTGTAAGATAAAGTAGACGCTGCTCTGCTATTATTGTTGCCAGAAAAAAATTATTTACTAAATGAAGATAAAGTATTGTGGCCTTTGCTGTGAACTACAATGACATAAATGTTTTTAGTCAGGAACTGGAAAATCTCAGCCTACCGAATGAGCTTTACCTGCTAGCCAAATTAGAACAAACCACTTTCTTGCAAGTTTTGATTATTCCTAAATATGAAGAAATGGACGATATCATTTTGTCAAATTTCTCTGTATATTCATTCAATGGCAGCAAAATAGTCTGGCTAAATAATTTTGATGTTTAAGGTCACACACACTCACACACACTCTTAAAGCTATTGTATTGAATTCTTGAGCCCCTGTTGATGGAGTTGGTGTAGCAATGAATAAGGACAAAAATGGATTGAACGGGAAAAATAGTATTAAATACTATAAAAGGCCAGGGATAGTAATTTGTCTTTTCTCAAAGTTTATTTACCTATACCTAAGAAATAAATCTTTGTTTCTGCTTCCTGTGTGTAAAATAGAACTTTCAATGCATTAACATAAAAAATATCATAGTATGTTCAAAATATTGGGAGTGTGACATCATTCAATGCATATTTGTATTTTTAGGGTATGTCTTTAAAGTTTTACTGCTAATAAATGTAAAGAACATTTAATAAATTATACTAATTGACAAGCAATTTAAAAGCTGAACCATAAGCATGGGAAATTTCAGAAAATGCTTGAAGTCACTCCACGTTATTGCTCCAGACAGATACCATGTCTTTTCATTCAAGAATTTGTCTTGTAGCTTTCATGGTGAATGACCTTTGTTGCCCTTTGTCAGTGAAATCAAAGCGTTTCTGGTTCAACTTCAATAGAAAAACCCTCCAGGGACTTCAAAAAAACTTTGTACTTAGATCCACCTTCTCCTACATAATGTCAGTCCTTTGAAAAAATGTAGAAATTTCAGTGTCCTTTTCAAGCTGTTTAGTTGGTAATGCATGGAGGGATAATTGAGGGGGGGGCCATCATGTCCCATGTGAATTCCAGGCTTCCGGATCTTGTACCGCTATTACTGTCCATCCTAATTGCACTCTTAGTTCATTGGTTGGGGATATCATATAAGGGTGTTCACTGTCATAAAAGAGATTCTGAAGTTGTTGCTGGTTTGGCATACAGCCTTCCATTTTGTAGATACAAGGGCTGTATCTGGGATCGCTGAAACTCTTTGATGGGACATATATATACTCCTACAGATAAGTATGATGCTGGCAGTGGCAGATCAGTGGAGTTTATAAACTAATAAGGGGGGTTTCAGGTATTTATCGATCTTCATTGCCTATGTAACTTTTATATTCTTGTGTCCAAATGAATTTGTTGATTTATTAGTTTTAAACTTAATATAATAATGGTAATTTATTTATGTAGGTTCCTGATTCTACTGTGACCTCAACTGTATCAAGAAGACCAATGATGATGTCGCTTTCAACTGCTTCATTTCTTTCGAGTGTTATTGGCATTCCGAGAAAATCCTGTCATCTTGTTGTAAGAAGTTCTCTTGTGGTACTTGGAACCACAGATACATCAGCCACGTGTAACACACGTGCAGTTGAGGGGTGCTTTATTCCTCTAACTTGTTTGGAGATTCTTGGCTTTATTGTTGGATAACTTTTAAGTCATATTTTGCCAGGAGATGGACGTGCAAGGAATGGTTGTTTTAAGTCACTTATTGTATTGCTTATCACTTAGCTGAAATCCCCCCCATCATCCATATAAAAGTGTATTAGAAAGCTACCTTGTTAATACACTTAGAGTTTAATCTTCATGGATTGGAGGGTTGAAATTGCAAGTTAACAGCAAAACAATAACAACATCAAAAAAAAGGATTGTTTATTTTGATTACTCTCTGATTGCATAACAACAGGAAAACCCTTTTCTTTTCCCCAGCTTTCTTTTCCCCAGATCAACCACGATATTCCTTTTCGCATTCTCAACCTACTCCACCATGATTCCTAATGCTAATCCATAAACAACTCTAGTATACATACATACATACATACATACATACATACCAACATAACGCCAAGACTCACAGAAACACCACACAACTTCCTTCATCAATCAACGCCTTTCTCCATTATGCAATGCATATATACATACCACTCTCTGCTTCCAGCTAAACACAACCAACTCCTCAATTTTATTCAGCTCTACTGCCATGTTTCTTCATTGATTGATGATTCCAAATATTCCTTGTGGTTACATAGATAGATAGTTGTGCTCCAAAACCAGCATAATACAAAGTCATAGTTTTTTAATTACTATCCATAAGCCATTTCATCGATTTTTCTGTGATTTCTTATAATAATAGCAAAGACTTTGTTGTTACACCATAACAATTGAAATGAAAAACAAACTGCTAAAACCTTACACATATAAAAATAGTGACGTCCAATTTAAACAAAAGGCACACACCACATTACATTGAAACTAAAGTTTGAGATGCATAATAATAATAATAATAATAAGAAGAAGAAACAAACAAGTTCAGAAATGCATAATAATAATTAGAAGAAAGAAACAGAGGAGGAAGAGATTAACGCAGCTTAATAAAAGTCGATCAATATCCACCATCATTTGAGTCTCCATAGCCACCACCACCGTAACGTGGACGAGGAGGCTTCTCCTGAGCATAACTAACGCGGATACTCCTTCCCTGCAATGGCTTTCCATCCAATGCATTCAGAGCAGAGGTAGCAGACTCTGTGTCAGTGAAGCTCACAAATCCAAATCCCCTAGATCTCCCTGTATCTCGATCTGTGATCACCTTAGCTTCCACTATTTCACCATAGCTTGAAAATGCATCCCTCAAGCTGCTTTCATCTGTTCCATAGTCAAGACCTCCGATAAATAGCTTCATCGATGACATTGACCGGATGCCATTCAACATCTGAGGGATTTGTGCACTCATTGCAAAGTTGCTGCTTGAATTCAGTCTCAGCATACTTCCGAACCTGTTAAACATCGCCATTTCTATCTGCAAACTAAGAAGAAAAAAACGGATCAGACGATTGAGTCGGGGAGAAGGATGAATTTTCGGGAGGGTTTAATAAGCAGAAAAAAAAAAAAAAAAAAAGAGGGAGAGCGGCTAGGGTTTAAGATTTACCCTAACGAGTGCTGCAGAGTGAAATTTGAGTAATGAAACTTAGAATAAATTTCTTTCTTTTATATATATAAGCGACACCCCAACTTTTTATTTTTTTAATATTTTATTTTTTATGTCATACCCTAGAGTTTCTCACTTTTTTATTTTTTATTTAGGGGATGAGTTTCTTATTTGTAACCACAAATTTTACGATGGTCATGGATTAAATCTTAGTTAGTGTGTCAAACCAATATGATTTAAAAATTTTGTGATGGTCCCCTATGTTTAAAATAACCAACCAATTATATTTTTCCAAATTGATGACAATGGACCACTATAAAACTATTGGTTTGTAATGTTGGAATGAAATCTATGTTGTATTTCAATCCACTATATTTTATTCAATTAGCAAAATACACCTCTTCACATGGGAAAGTTATTGGGTGGTATGTCCATTCACCCCGACTTGATATGTAAACAAATCGGGACCACATAGTTTAAATTCAGTTTAAAAATGAAATGTCTATATTTTGCCACACGGATACACCCCGCATATGGCAGGTGCATCCAATAACATTCCCTTCAGGTGTTCGTGTTTAGTAGAATTTATTTTCAATTAATGAAAATAACAGTTTAATTTAACATCATATAAAAAACAAAAATTTAACATCATATACAATGTTGGTTTTCTCAAAAATTTATACTAGAATAGGGAATATATTTAATAATAGTAATTATCACAAAATTATATTATGCTTTTCATTTTTATAATTGCATGATTTATTTTATTTTTATTTTCAATAAATTAAATAATAATTACCATGTCATGTTTATTATTAATTCAAGGAAGATAGTAATTCTTTAAAGGGGAAAAGTAATGGGAAGTTCTTCTATGGTGAGTCCATTTGAGGAGTAACATACGTGGATCATTCTGGACCACACAGTTTCAACTTAAATTCAAATTGTGTCGTCCAGAATCATCAACGTGTGTCTACGGTGCAAATGGAGTGACTAAGGAAGAAAATACCCTAAAATTGGAAAGTGGGAAAATGTCACCATGATATAAGGAGATATAATGAACTTAATAACTTGAGTTAATTACTTTGGGTTAAAGGAGAACAATGACTTAAGTAGTTATTAGATTCATTACGCATCAAGTAACATCGCTAGACCCGTGTTCAAGGGCGTTACATGTGATATTAAAGTTAGGTTATCATAATAAAACTAAATGTCATGCTGTTAGAGATGGTAGAGTCACCTAGAATCCCCTAATATGGTCCTGACGAGGAAGCCATTTCTCGAAGAGAGGATAATACAATATCTTATTTTGGATCGAATATATAATTAAGTTCGACACATACTGAAATTTTGGTGTGGTTATGCTTTTATAATTTGCACGTCCATCCAATTATATATGTGCTATTTACACTATAAACATATGAAGAAACTTACATATGTTTTTTTTATACATAGGAGGTCACAAGGACCTAGAAAACATAAAAGACAAATTAGAATCTAGGCAATCTAAGACCTCTCATCTCTTCAGCCAAAATATCTTCAATTTCTTTCGGTGGATCCTCAAGTCTTGACACACCAATATCCATCATCTGCCCCACTCTTTCCATAACATCAGCCACTATATTGGCTTCCCTAGGCTTGTAGCATATTCTCACCATCATCCCACAATCCAACATTGCAGCAATATCATCAATAATAGCAACGCAATCCTCATTTCTGCTACGAATGTTGGCAGCCATAACCGAAGGAGCAGAATCGGATTCAACAATAAGAGAATGCACACCAAAATATGTATAAGTGTACATAGAAAATCAACTTTATAACTAATAAGAATGACCCTTGAAAAAGAACTGATAAGAATATATATCATAATGAATCAATGACACACACACCACACACGCACACATATATATCAATCGTACATAAATAAAAATAGCTAAAAATATTGGCTATCCCTCAACGGTGACGATTTTCAGCTAAACGAGGAAGATTGAGCTAGTTAGTTACTAAACCTATTATTGCTCAAGTAGAGCCGTAAGCCCGGGTTACGGGGCATTAATGGTTGATTATTACACACAGAACAAATTGAACTCGAAATACTCGGATAGCTATGTTAATTATGTTTTTTTGGTTAACTTAGAGATAATCAAAAATATATATTTCTTTCATCTCAAAATATAAGTCATCCTAATTTTTTTATTTTGTCTCATAATATAAGTCATTCACAATACCAATAGAGCATTTATCAACATTTTTTCTCATCTTATCCCTAATTTATATTCATCCAACTACTCTTATTTACTTTACAATTGTTACATTTATGATAGTGAAAGGATGTGTTAGTCATTTTAGCCATAAATTAATGATATTTAACGATTTTCTTAATTTTTATGAAAATTCTAGTTAGACTTATATTTTGGGACGGAGGGGTACTACGGACTTGAGGCAAAGTCGTCATTAATACAAGTGAAATGCATAATTTTTCCAATAAATATACTTTTCATATTTAAAATAATGATAAATGTAACATGTAAAGTATGGTTTAATGCATATGAAAAGAGGAAAAAAAATTCTATCCAGCATAAAACATTTTTCATAACAATTGTCGGGAGATACGACGTTAACCTACTTTATCTATTTTCACAAACAGTTAAAAACAATACATGAAATTTTCGGGGCTTTAGTTTTTGAGAACACAGAGTGTTGTATTCTTTCCTACCATGACGGATTTTCCCTCACTGGGCTTGCCGCTAGTAGGTTTTAAGGAGGCAGGACTATGTTCCAACACATAACTGATATAAGGAGAGGACCAGGATATGACATGTTTGGAACTTTTTTTTTTCACTTTTAATAAAATAAATATTTGTTCCGAAAAAAAAAAATAAAATTGAAACATAAGTAAAAGTCACTCTAAAGTACATGAGTAATGCATGAAAAACATGTCCACTTACTAAGTCGGTTTATCTTGCCCGTACTTGTTCGTTTATCATTATCAACATGTTTACTGTGTTTAGGATGTTGATCATACTTATGTAAGTCATCTACTAACTAATACCGTACTTGTAAACTAGCTATAGCACATTCATATATAATTTATCATGTCCCTGGTTGTTAAGTATATTCCATGTTCTTGCCTTGATTGTATTGTTTCATGATTCTTAGAGACTTTACCTGAGGGCGCAGAGTACAACTCAGATAGCACGACTAATCATACCTTCAACTTGGGACTTTTAATAATACCCAAGGTACGCTTATAAAAGCACCATCTTAAGAACGGCTTGACCGATACAACTAAACAAATTTTCCGACACGGGACTTTGAATAATACTCATGGTACCTCGTACGATTCGTTCTTAATAACGAATACTCTGCTATGCTAAGTAAATTATGGTAAACACCTAAAGCACACAGGAGCACGCAAAACACATAAAAATATGTCTAACTTACAAGAACATACAAATGCCATATCAACACCGAACTACTATCCTATCTCTACTAGGAACATGAAAGCAGAACCATAAACATAACAAACTCTTGAAATAACTTTCTGAAAACATTGTAGACAACACATAACAACCATAAGGCCAATCTGAGTGTTCATGGTGCGTTTAACCGAGAGATGCTCTCGGTTCAGCGTGCCATGTGAAGCCTAGATTCGCTTCCTGACTTAGCACACATACCCAACAAACTGTCATAAACACACATAATGTCCAATTTCACGCAATTTACAGGAGAATAGTACGTAAACATATTAAAAACACGATCTTTAAAACGAATATGAAATCATTTTGATAAGAAGAACCCCCTTACCTTTTAGACGAGCCGAACCAATCAACGAACGACGATTAACTTTTGAAACCTTGCGAACCTATGAACAACTGAAAACCCTAACATGAAATATTATGGATTCTGACTTTAAACGGGATTGACATTATGAATTAAACAAAAGGGCCACGCTAATTACATTCTTATGATGAAACAAGACTCGAAACTGCTCATTGATCATGATGTGCTTCAAAACCGAGGCTCTGATAAGCAAACACGAACCAAAGTCATCAAAACTGTGCTTGGGAACCAAACTAGGTGTGCTTAACCCAAGAGCACTGCTCGGTGCAACATGCTAGGATTGTCTTGGACACAAACCGGTGCTTTTAACCGAGAGACCTTCTCGGTTCAACGTGCTGGGGAAATATAGAAATGCGAAATAATATATTTTACTTTGTGTGGGAGCCTTTTTATAAGTCCCGGACAACACTAGGTCGGTTTCTGCATACTTAGAGGAAAAGAAAACTTAAAAAAATAAAGGAAAACAGAACAAATTTTGATTAAACAGAAATACCCTTACAAAAGATGATGTGTTTCACCGAAACAATTATGATCAATAATTTTATGATGGTCCTGAGGATCACCATGACGACATGCTTAAAATTAACGGATGAGAATATTTCATAATAAATTTTCTTTGAAGATTGGCAATAAAACATGTGGTACGTGGTCAGGTGCTTTTTTTGTGAACGTGTTATCATCATCATCTGAGAAAATATCATGTAATCTTCTTTGGCAGCAATATTTACTACAAAAGTCTGTTTGACTTAGCATTTGGCACACAAAGTCCCCCAAACCTCTCATCACTTCCACCGGTCATCAATCCGATCAGCTAATCTTCACGACGGAACAATGTTTCCTGCTGATCCACCTCCACCGACGGGTGAATTAGTCAAAGATGTCTTCCCTTTATTCCGCGTCTACAAAGACGGCCGTGTTGAACGATTTACACAAGTTGAAATAGTTCCACCATCCGATGTTGCCGTTAATGGCGTTCGATCGAAAGACGTCATTATTTCACCAGAAAACCAAGTTTCCGCCCGTCTTTTTATCCCTTCCACAGTCAGTTCGGATCAGAGACTTCCTATACTTATCTACATTCACGGTGGCGGTTTCTTTCATGAATCAGCCTTCTCTTCTCTGTACACCAACTACTTGAACAAAGTTGTTGCCGAAGCCCAAGTCTTCGCGGTTTCTATCGATTACAGATTAGCCCCTGAGCACCCGATTCCTGCCTGCTACGATGATTCATGGACTGCAATGAAATGGGTCGCTTCTCACGCCGGTGAAGGACAAGGAGCTGAACCCTGGATTAAAGATCACGGCGATTTCAACAAAGTATTCTTGGCCGGTGATAGCGCCGGAGCCAACATTGCCCATAACATGATGGCCCGAGCGAGCACCACCGATGAATTGGAGAATCGGTTAAAGCTTTCGGGTATGGCTTTGATACATCCGTTTTTCGGAAACGGGAAAGATGACAAACTCTGGAGTAATATTTGTCCAGATTCGAAGGGTGTTGATGATCCAAGATTGAATCCGATGGAGCATCCGAGTATACTGGCGGGTCTTAATTGCAGCAAGATTGTGATTTTTACTGCTGGAAATGATTTTATAAGAGAAAGAGGATGGCTGTATTTCGAGGCTTTGAAGAAAAGTGGCTGGGGAGGTGAAGTCGATATCACTGAGATTGAAGGGGAAGAACATGTGTTCCATTTGATGAAACCAAGTTCAGATAATGCTGGAATTTTGTTGAAGCAGTTTGCTTCCCTTTTTGCTTAACGGTTATGGTTATGGTTATGGTTAGTAGCACCACTAACCTCACTTTTACATTATCTATATATAGATAATTAAACTGCTTTCTTTCTTCTCTCAATAAATGTTGGTGTAGCAATACCTATTGGCTTTAATGTTGGATTGAATCGTTCGGCCATGTCTCGAGGTCCCGTCCCGACAAGCTGGGTATTTTTGGAAATCCGTTGGATTGAATCATTCGGTCTAAAACATACATGGCCAAACGGTCCGTTTTCCGTAAATACTATTACTCAGGTTTTCGGAACGGTGGATCTCCTTAAATTTGTGTTTTCTCCCAACCTTTCTCTCTTTCTCTCAACCTATGAAATGAGAGAGGTATTTTTTTTTTTTTTTTGATGATTTCCCAATCTTTGTTTTCAATTCCTTTGTGTAACATAAAACTATCAATGCATTAACTTAAAAATATTGTAGTATCTTAAAAAAAAATGTTAGTGACATCATTCAATGCATATTTGTATTTTAGGGTCTACCTTTAGAAATTGAACGATAGCTTAATGTAAGGAACATTTGATTTATGTATATTGACAAGCAGACAACTCCATGACAAGTAAAATGAGACAGAAAAAACCCGAATAACAAAGAATAGTTACTAACCAGTAGCTGGTCAATAACAAAGAAAAAACTGAAGATAACTTTAAAAAAAAAAAGGGTCAAAAAGAAGGTAAAAAACTAGGTGGATGCCTAAATCAAAATCCAAAAAACCCATATAGTGATGACCTTAACACAAAGCGAAAAATTAGAAAAGTAAACCTAGACACATGATCTAAGTGAAACCCTATTAATAATTCTGTGGCCTGTAAACAAGTACGGGAGATTTCACAAAATGCTTGAAGTCACTCCACACTATTGCTCCAGACAGATACCATGTTTTTTCATTCAAGAATTTGCCTTGTAGTGTCACTGTAAATGACCCTTTCTCCCCTTTCTCTGTGAAATCAAGCGTTTCCGGTTCAACTTTAATCGCCAGACCCTCCGGCAATGACTTTGTACTGTGATCCACCTTCTCCTACATATGTCACTGTCCTTTGAAAAACCACTGGAATGTCGGGGTCCTTAGAGCTGTTTAGTTGGTAATGCATGGAGGGATAATTAGAGATGTTTAGTTGGTAATGTCGGTGTCATTGGAGCTGTTTAGTTGGTAATGCATTGAGGGATAATTGATACCGTCTTGTCCTATGTGATTTGGAAATTCCGAGCAGTAACGTGTATTATTGCTTGCTAGGAGACTAACTAACGCATTGTATCCTTGTTGGCAGAGCCGCAGAGGCAGCTAATGTTAGAATTCTCATCATGTCATAAACTAGCCCCGGGTCCAGTGCTTTTACCGGGTCGATATTTTCCAGACACGCTTACTAATTCAGCTCCTTCTGGCTCAAACCTCATAGGTTTTGCTGATGAATAACATCCACAATCATCACACAGTAATTAGATTCATGTATTCGTGTTTAATAAATAAAGAAGGCAATATGATATTACCGGTAGTCATTAGAGCGGATCTGATAGCAGCCGCAGACCAATCAGGATGAAAGGATTTGATGTAGGCCGCTGCAGATGCAACATGTGGGCAAGTCATTGATGTTCTCATTCTGTACATTAATACATAGTCAACTACCCGATTATCATCACCATCAAAAGCTTCTCCCCTCAGTTTAATCAATCTTGAAAACACAGCTAATATAGATTTTCCTGGTGCAACAAGGTCGGGTGTGTTTTGAAACAGCAGCACCTCGCCGCCGTCTGATGTTGGTGGTCTAATCCATGGAATGCTGCTGTGAATTCCAGGCCTCCGGATCTTCTTCCGCCTTTACTTTCTATACACTGTTATAACATGTACAGGAAATTCTGAAGTATGGTGATAGGGGATCTTAGGCGGAATCCCAGAATGTAAATAGGATCTATCACCACAAGATGCATATTATCGAATGGTGCAATGGTAGTTTCCAAAGGGACGGCGTCACACATAGGCTTCGCAGGTGTTCATTGTCCACAGACAAACAACATTGGCTTTGATAGCTTCTTGGAAATTCTCATGGAAGGTGGAGTCAATCTGGCTTAGGCGATCTGCTCTCTTACTGTTGGCAACACAGATGGCCTCTGTATATTAGGGGTTTTTGTTTAGGTTCTTTTGGAATTAATCCGTTTAATATTGTGAAGTTGATTGCGTGAATGTCTAGTATATAAATTATGTGAATATCAGTAAATGCGTTGACGAAAATTTTATAAAAATGTGGTTATGAACACGCTTTTGGTGCTTTTGTTGGAATTCTGTTCAAGTAATTTTATCAGTAAACATGGGAGGTAAATGAAGACTATGAAAGCTTTTGAGGACAGAAAACTACAAAACATGCAGGTATATCAACTTCTGAAAATTGACCAGATTTTATGTCATCTTCAACTAATCCTTTAGTCTGGAAGCAATTGAAAAATGGAACAAGATTAGTATTTTCCTATTTAACTTTTGCATATTTGGACTGTTACAATCCATCCACAAACTGTAGTATTATGATTTATCTTTAAAAAAGAAAAAGAATGAGAAAACTTATTCTCTCAATTCTAATGGACGGCAGAATTGACTATGAAATTTATAAGTGACTGACTTGTTACATCCGGTGAAGTTGTTGCCGGTTTGGTATACACCCTTCCATTTTTTAGGTGGAGGGCCGTAGCCAGCATCACTGAAACTCTTTGACGGGATATATATTCCTACAGATGAATTAAGAGGCAGGCAGCAGATCAGTGGAGTTCATAAACTAAAAAGGGTTTCAGGTATTTTAATTCTGATGTTCATTGCCTATATATGTAGCTTTATATTTTTGTGTTGTGTCCTTATGAATTTGTTGAATTATTAGCAAAATTTCATAGTGAGTTGCATTGTCCTTAATAATGATGAAATTTGTATATGGGCTTTTAATTCTAGTGTGACCTCACCTGTATCAAGAAGACCAATGATGATGTCGCTTTCAACTGCTTCATTTCTTTGAAGTGTCATAGGCATTCCGAGAAAATCCCATGATCTTGTTGTATGAAGTTTTCTTTTTGTACTTGGAAACACTGATACAACATTTTCATTCTCTGCAACATCATTCACAGAACACGCGCATTAACATAAGTATATAAATTTAAATAAAAAGAAGAAGATTAATATTAAGATAAAGTTTGTGTTCCTTTACGTGAGAGTTTATCTGCTTCATGGGGCAATAGTTTTGCAGCAAAACCATTCAAGCTTCTTCCATACGTATATACCTTCGATTGTATTGCCATTTCTTTGCTGAAATTCCAACATTCATATAAAACTATTAGAAAGCTATCCTGTTAATACATTTCAGTTTAATCTTCACGGAGGGTTGAAATTGCTAGTTAACAGCAAAACAATAAGAACATTAAAGATAAATTTAGGATGGATTGTAGATGGCGATTACTCTCCGATTGCATCCATGAGAAGTTTGTGGTGGTCATCCATTAAGTTTGTTTTATCTTCTTCATGCAGCTCTCCCATGTACACAATGTACACCTGCCACACACATGCATTCAGGTAGTTGCATAAATAAATGAGTAGCAAAATTGTCATGTTTTTTGATGGGCAAATATGTGAAACAAGGGATGTTGGGATTTCTATATATTATGGTACCTTTCTTTGATCATCCCCGGATCCCTTGACAGTGGCTAGCAACAGAAAATTTGTGCATATGAAGAAGAATAGTAAGCACTTGGAGTATGTGTGCATGATGTTGTTATGCATGCAACAACACTCTTTTATTTTATTTGATTTTATTGTTTAGTAATCCTCAAGTTGATTATAGGCTGGAAAATCTGAATATAAATAAGCGGTGGCATGTGATTCGTCTAGTGAGATCATAATTGTGCTAACTAAACTCAATTTTGTGACGTCATTGGACGAATCACAAGACGGAGTGGAAAAGATACCGGTTGGGGTAATTTTGAGTGGCAGCTGGGTGTGTATGGGATTTCTGGATGCAGAAAGAAGAATAGCATTGATTTGTATACATCTTTGAAAAAGGAAAATCCCTTCATTTAAGCCCTTTTTCTGAATACAAGACGTTTCGTTCCACTGTAAGATAAAAGTGGGAACTTAGCTCTGTTATTATCCCATGAATACAAATGAAAATAAAACTCTACTCAATGGGGGATTAGGTAGTGTGGCCTTAGTATAGCTTAGTGTAAAGAACATGTAATCTATAGCAATCTATAAAATGAGACAGAGAACCAGAACAAGTAAAATGAGACAGGAGTATAATGAAAAAATTGCTAAAAACATGGATAATGTAACTATATTATAAAACAAGACTAACCAATAGCTGGTCAATAACAAAGAATAAACTGAAGATAAATGGAAAAAATGAGTCAACAAGAAGGTAAAAAACTATGTGGATGCCTAAATCAAAATCCGAAAAACCATAGTGATGACCTAAACACAAAGCCAAAAATTAGAAAAATAAACCTGGACACATGATCTAAGTAAAACCCTATTAATCATTCTGTGGCCGGTAAACAAGTATGGGAGATTTCACAAAATGCTTGTAGTCACTCCACACTATTGCTCCAGACAGATACCATGTTGTTTCATTCAAGAATTTGCCTTGTAGTGTCACTGTAAATGACCCTTTCTGCCCTTTCTCTGTGAAATCAAGCGTTTCCGGTTCAACTTTAATCGCCAGACCCTCTGGCGACTTCACAATAACTTTGTACTGTGATCCACCTTCTCCTACATATGTCACTGTCCTTTGAAAAACTGCTGAAATGTCGGTGTCATTAGAGCTGTTTAGTTGGTAATGCATTGAGGGATAATTGAGACCATCGTGTCCTCTTTGGATTGGAAATTCCGAGCAGTGACGTGTATTATTTCCTGCTAGGAGACTAATCAACGTGTCGTTGTAGCCCTGTTGGCAGAGGAAGCTAAGGTAAGAATTCTCATCCATGTCATAAACCAGCCCTGGATCCAGTGCCTTTACAGGGTTGATGTTTCCAGCCCCGCTTGATAGTTCAGCTCCTTTTGGCTCAAACCTCATAGGTTTTGCTGATGAATAACATTCACAATCATATGATTATTATACAGTAATTGGATTCATGTATTCATGTTTTTAAGAAATAAAGAAGGACCAAAGGCTCTATGATATTACCGGTAGTCATTAGAGCGGATCTGATAGCAGCCGGGGACCAATCAGGATGAAAGGATTTGATGTAGGCCGCTGCAGATGCAACATGTGGGCAAGCCATTGATGTTCGGACATTAGTACATAATCCACTACCCGATTATCATCACCATCATAACTTTCTCCCTTCAGTGTAATCAATCTTGAAAACGCAGCTAATATAGAATTTCCTGGTGCAACAATGTCGGGCTGCAGTTGTATATTTCACATTTTATGTATCCCCAGTTAGAATTTGTGAGAGAGAAACCAATACACATTTACATGCATACATACATACATTTCTATACAATAGTGATAGAGCCACAGAAAATAGGCACTAAACTTATCTGAAGTGTGAGTATTCTGTGCAATTTTCTAATGTGTTTGACTAGAGAGTACATACCTTGAGAATCTTGCGGGATATTATTTCAGGGCCTCTAGATGAAAAGCTAGCTATAGATGGTGAATTTCTATTCCATATGTCCCTTGACTTGAATATCATAGCTGTAGGGTTCCTGTATTAGCAACAGATATTAGTTTTTACCTTAATTAATTTACGAAACAGAACAACTCAAAAATAGGGTTTCAAAATGAATTTTATATTAAAATTACATACTCGGTTGTGTTGATATATTTCTCGATCTGATCGCCATCATGATTACTGACAGTAGTTTCAACAGGAAATTTGAGCCAAGGTGAGTCCAAATTCTGATCATAGTCGGTCTCAATAGTTCCGGCTCCTCCTAATTCTTTGATATATATTTCTTGCTGATTAGATATCCTGCAAAACACTATTTTGCCTTCCACTTTATCCTTAAGCAGACTCCCATCATCACATAACCTTGCGCTTAATAGTTCTCCTGTTGCATTTGGGTCTTTAGCTTGAATTCCGCTCACCAATGGATACATTTTTTTCGTTTGGTTGAAGTTAAACGAGCTCCCCTGCACCACGACATCAACCGGATATAATGGATTCAATAACTACGTACTACTGAGGTCAGTCAGTCAGATCATAATATGGGAGAGAGAGATGTTAGAGTGACAGATACGTACATGGAATACTTGTCCGTTACCCAACTTGACAGGCGTATCATAAGCCCTATCAATGGAACTAGCACCAACAGTGAAGATCCATGGAGCAGCATTTTCAAGAGATAAAAAGAAAGGCCCACTATTTCCTGCAGAACAAGCAACAAATATTCCCTTCTTGGCAGCATGGAAACTCCCAATGCTTATAGGATCATCAAAGTAACTAAAAGCAGGTCCACCAATTGAAACTGACAGAATGTCGACTCCGTCTGCTATGGCGGCATCGAACCCAGCTAAGAGATCTGCTTCTGCGCAACTACCAGTCCAGCATGTTTTGTACATAGCTATTCTTGCTGAAGGCACCCCTCCCCTTGCTATACCCTTGGCTAGACCATACAAGTTTGCACCCACAACTGGGACACCACCGGCTGTGGAGGACGTATGCGTCCCGTGGCCCACATGGTCTGCCGGAGATTCACCTTCTGGGAAAACTTTACCTTCTAGATTGAAATACCTTGCACCAATGACCTTGCTGTCCCACAAGCATAAAACAATCCACATGTTATATAAGCCTTGATTAAGATAAGGTATGTATAGGGGAGAATCCTATAAATAGAGGGGAACAAACTTGTTGCATCCAGGGAAGTCATTGGAGTGACCCTTTTGGCATTCCCCTTTCCATTTAGATGGGGGTGGCCCAAAACCTGTGTCATCAAAACTTTTTGATTCCACATATATCCCTGCGATCGAATAATTTATTCAGAAAGCACTTGAGTTAATTAAGTTCATTATTAACAGTAAAAAACAGCAAAATCTAATTGTATGGTTTTTTTTTGTGTGTGTGTGTGTGTGTGTGTGTGTGTGTGTGTGTGTGTGTGTGTGTGTTTAGGGGGAAAGGAAAGGGTACCTGTATCAAGAAGACCAACAATGATGTTGCTTTCTGCTTGTGCATTTCTTTCAACTTTCAAAGGCACTCCGAGAAAATCCCATGATCTTGTTGTATGCAGCTTCCTTTGCTTACTTGGAAACACTGAAATCACCTTCTCCTTCTCTGCAATATAAATAGATAAAAGATATTCCATTACATAAACTGTCTTTGCAACGGATACCAGGATATATACAACATGCAAGGGTGAATTTGTAATTTTGAAAATTTGTATATGGGATTTGGATCCGCGTATTCATAACTTGGATATGTTTAAATTGATGCAAAACTTAAAAGAAAAATGATTCAACTCTAAAAAGTGTTTTATTTTAAGAGTTTTATTACCTACTGTTTGATCATAATATTCTTAATATTTACGTATATGTCCTCCATATCCGTAACATGTAACTTTTTAAAAATCCGACACGCGTATCTATGTGCAACCAGGTTCCATATCTCCACTTATTATTAGACTTGGTGGATAATTAAATTACAAAAAAAAAAAAAAAAAGCGTGTATATATATATACACACACACATATGTACATACGTAGAAGGGTTTCAGCTTCGTGTGGCAAAAGTGTAGCTGCAAAGCCATTGAAACTTCTCCCATAGCTATACACCTTTGATTGCCTTGCTGTTTCTTCGCTGTAAATTCAAAGCATATTATTATACATAATAATCATAACCTCAGATTTAATTTATTTATTTAATTTATTCCTCGTTATAAATCGAAATCAATTATTAATGTCAAAATGAACAATAAAATCAAAGAAAGAAATTAAGATGATGGATTACTGTCCAATTGCATCGGAGAGAAGTTGGTAGTGATCATCCACCAAAGTGGTCGTATCTGCTGGCAATTCACCCATGTACACTATGTATAGCTACAAGTACAAAAACCATTCAATTAAAATATCCATATACATTTAATTAATTAGTTATTAGTTATTATTAAATATCAACAATTATTTATTACTAATACTTAATCACCTGTCTTTCTTCATTGATAGATCCTCCGTTGCCAATGCCAATGGCTAGCAAAAGAGAAAGAATGAAAATGAACAAGAGCGTGGGCTTGGAGTACAAATGCATGGTTTGCATGTAACAATGATACTACACTACTTAATTAATTAATTAATACTAGTATTATTACTATTACTATTTATTATTGTTATGAGGGAGGGGTGTAGTAAATGGTGTATATATATAGGATAGGATATATCAGGAGTTTTAGATGACTAAGGTAATTAAGTTATCTTTTTTTTTTTTTTATATTATTGATAATGATGCTATTTTTCGAAAATTAAATTTAGGTTAATATCCACATTATTAATCTTTTAATTTAACACTGGAGAGTGGAGTCCTCTTATGCAATACCAATACTTATATCTGCATACCACGTTTATCGGCAATTATTATTTAAATTTGTAAAATATATAGCTAAGTGAAGTTTGCATCCGGAGACTCAATTGATAATACATATCCTTCCCTTGTTTTATGATTGTATTTAGATTAAATATGTGTTGATTTGAAACCATGATACCATGATTACATTATTTATTTATTTATTTATTTATTTTTTTTCTTTCCTTTTTCATTGTCTAGTAACGAAAAATAAAATATAAATATATTTCACTGGTATGATAAGGGATATACTTATGTTTTCGAAAATTTGCTCGGATTTGAGAAATGTCAACTTTTGGTTGTAAAATACGAAGATTTATATTATTATGTTTTGTAAATAACGTAATGTATCTATACCTCATGTGATTTTGTTTATATTATTATTGTGTATATATACTATAAAAAAAAACTTTTTGTAAAATTAGATAAAATTTATAATTTGATACATCAAATCTAGATATGAGAAAATGTATGAAAGTGATTTTTTTTACATCTCTCCAGATATTTGATGAACCACATTAGCTATAGGGAATTATATTTTTTTTGGCCCCCCTTTCATTTTTAATAAAAAAAAAGAGATTGGAGCAATGAGGGTCAGATGTGTGTATCGGGCTAGTAGAAAGCCCATAAGGCCCAACGTGATTCAGCCCATAAGTCCGGCTTTGTTTTACACTCTTTTCTTTTCTTTGAGAATAGATTGATCTATTTAGCAGTGTCTAAAAATATTTGTACTTCAGATATCACTTACGGTGGTGAATCGCGGTGAACATAGTTCTTTCTTCAATTTATCAAACAGATTTACAGCCAAACCTTTTATTTTGTTCGGTTTAGGTATAATGATAAAATCATTGATTTGAAATCATATCTATTCAAGAATTATAAATGATAATAAATGTGATACTTTGATAATATTATGTGAGCAAAACCACAAAAATTATTTCACAAACGATTTATATTAAATTACCATTACCGATGCCTAAAAAAAATACTAAAACAACAATCCCTCAGAGCAACTCATCAATTTGGTGTAACTTTTAATTTGGTTACAACACACCATCAATTTGGTGTAATTTTTACATCAAATTTTATCCATCTGCTTCAATAGTTCTACATCAAAAAGAAATATTCTTGGAATATTCCATATCCATATTCACAAAAGTTGTTTTATTCTTTTTTTAAAAAAAAAAGAGAAAAAAAGGGAACAATATTTGCTGGTGTGGTCAATCCACAAGCAAATTTGCTGGAGAATTTAATGTTTCCATCAATTTGATGGGGGAAATAGATGACCATTGGAGTGGGTTTTTCCATCAATATGCTGTTTTGATGATGAAAAGAGCCTCCCTTGGAGTTGCTCTCAAACACCAGCCAAAAACGTAATTTCAATGCGTACCAACAAACCTCCTAGTTAGGAATGAGAAATTATATGATACAAATTCTTAATGTTGAACTAACACCTAATAATATATATATATATATATATATATATATCACAAAATGTTCAAGTCAAATTAGTACTTGAATGAGAGAAAACGAGAGCTCGTAAGAGACAGGTGGAAGTTAGTTGGTTTTCACCAATTACAGGAAAAATAAGAAGAATAGAATGATATTCCACCCGCCTCAAAATATAAGACATTTTAGTGTTTTTCGATTGTCTAATGATATAAGTCCGTTAAGAATATCAATATAGCATTTCTTACAATTTTTCATCCCTTACCCTTAATTTATTCTCAATTCAACGATCATTACTTTACCATTATAACATTAATGGCAGCCAAATTATATTTAAGACTTTTATCCTTAAGATTATATGTCCCTCTTTCTTAAACAATGGGGGGAAAATGATGACACATGTCCCATACACGGTAACCAAGCAAAAACTACATTGCATGCCATGAGAGACTGTACAGTGGTAAGAAAAATTTCGAGAGAAGTGATACCTCGAGAATATTGGTATGAATTCATTTCATTTCTGGGTATACTGAATTGGCTTGATTTCTGCCTTGGTGTGCATATGCTTAAACACGACACCATTGAATTTTAGAGAATTCTTTTCCGAGAGCTGACTTCTAGTATTTGGTATTGGCATAACAAAGACTTTCATCAAAATGGTGCCCAAAGTCCCCCAACAGTTGTGTTCATTTCAACTGCGATACGCAAAACCCGAGACTTAGACTAGCTTGGTCCTAATTTTGGGGAAGTTCTTACATGGAGACTCCCATATAGGGAGTAGCATGCGTGACACATTTGGACCACACAGTTTCATTCTGCAATAAAATTGTGTGGTCCAGAATATGCCACATGGGCTACTCCTCATATGGGAGTCCCCAAAGTAAGAATTTCCCCTAATTTTGATGTTACTGTAATTACGAAATATTCTATTTTAGGTAGATTCATGTACAATTTTTTTTATTTAATAAAATATCTGGTTTATACAAACAAAAAAAAAACAATGGGAAAAAAAATCAAAAGATCTTATATTATGAGACGGATGGAGTATAACTTTTGTCTCACGTACTCTAATTAGAATTTTTATGTTTATAAAACCCAAGCCCTAATTTCGATTACCTCAACAATGTTGTTTCCTACAACAACCTAATTATATACAAATAAAAGGCAAAATACACATAAAACTAATTCCACTTATATATATATGAAATGTCAAACCTCTTATGGATTCAACATGAAAGTTTATACCACGTTACAAAAAGAATTCTATTAAGCAGAATTAGCACCACGTATCTTAAATATTGGCGCTAACATATAGGTTATGAACCGTCAATTGTATTGTGTGTATGTTTTGTTAGATTCTTCTAAGAAATTGAAGCATATTAAAGATAAGCGTGTGGAATGATCATGAAAATACCGAATACATTATTAATATCTTATCTTATCTTATATCTTATTTTATTATTATATCTATAAAATGCTAAGAAGTTGTGCCTACATGTTGCCACGTGGCCACATTCTTAGCTTGACACGTGGCAGTTTTTTTTTTTTATTTTTTATTTTTTTTGCTAAGAAGGTGTGCACATATGTTGCCACGTGGCCACCTTTTTAGCTTGACAAGTGACAGTTTTTTTTTTTTAATTTTTAAATTACAAAACAGTAGTTTTTTTTTCTTCGGTAAAAACCGAAATTTCTGTTGGTGTTATATAGAAACCGAATTTTCCGCGTGTCCTCCGTTACATAAACCGAACCAAAGTGTATATTTCGATACGGTTTTTTTGATTCTCCGTTACATAAACCGAACCAAAGTGTATATTTTGTCTCGGATTTTATGCAATGAAAATAAACAAGTAATAAATTTATAAATCCGTAATACCCCAAGTGTAGGGATCGTAGTATAGTGATTAATACCGGAGTCGATCTCAAGGAATCGGGGTATCTAGTTCATTAATTTCTTCTAATTTGTTACTACTAAAACAAAACTAAAAACGATAAAATAAACTGGACAGAGGATTGTCAGTCCAAAGCCAGGAAGGATAAAAGCAAAAACGAAATCTAAACTATAAACTATAAAATAAACAGTAAACAAGAAGATGATCATGGTGATTAAACAATGAACAAACAGATATTCCTCCGATCCCGCAACCCTTAATTTTCTCTCTAAAGTTATCTTGTGATGATTTAATTAAAGATGTGGTCCACCTAACGGAGGTATGAATTTCTACTCTCGTAGATAATTCGCCTATTAATCTCATCATCTCTCAATCTTTAAAGATTAACGCTATCAAACCAAGGTGTAAGATTTATTCAATCTAGCAACCTAGAAATCTAACCTATCAACTCTCGTTATGTTTAGGTTAAAGATCCAAACTTTCCTATGGTGATCTAAGGTTTACACCGATTCTCATCATATGGTAAACATCAATAAGCAATACATCTCTCGATATCGATTGCATAACAAAATAAACACATGGGAAAGATACAACTTTAATCAAATTCACAAAACAAATCTAGATTGAAAATAAAAAACCTGCTGAAACGGATTCACATAGTTTGAACAATTGCTCAGCCTCCAAGCATTCAGCACAACAAAAGCAAAACGAAAAAAAACGAAGAAAAACAACCCTCGGCCGACCAAGCACCAAGGCTCAACCGGCCGAGGTGACTCTGCTCGAATTTAGGGTTTTCCTCAGGCGGCTGAATAATGTGTATATGATATATGATGATTAGGGTTGAGAATGCGCTGCTATTTATAGATTTTTAAGTCGGCTATGCTTAAGTCGGCCGTGGACGCCCGTCCACTCCTTCTGGACGCCCGTCCATACTGTGTAAATTCTTCGAGTCGGGCCGAGTCACGTCAGACGCCCGTCCTTAGTAAACTTGGACGCTCGTTCGTCAGATTTGTCAAAACTCTGAATCAAACTTCTTCAACCCGGACGCCCGTCCATATCTTCAGACGCTCGTCCACCCTGGACGCTAGTTCAAGCTTCTGGACGCCAGTCCACCCTGGACGGATGGCAAACGTGCGTTCAGCCTTCAATGCTTCCTTATCTTCACTCCAAGTTCAATATGCATCTTTCTAATCTTCAGTTGGACATCCTTTAAGCTCATTCATCCCTCTCCATGACATGTAAATGTACCTTCAAAACCATAAAAACATGCAAAGTGTAAAACCATAGATAATTACCAATAAAGACTTTTAAAACTCACTTGCTCAATAAATCAATTAAACACTTAATTTCTATGCAAATAATACGAATATGGAGGAAATCATTATAAAATATAACGTTATAAATCACATAAAATCACCCTTAACATATTTCGATACGGTTTAATTTTATTACCTCCAACAGACAGTACGGTTTTAGATTTAAGTTTCAATCAACCGAAAATTTTCGATTTGATTTCGGCACAACAATTGAATAAAACCGTGTATTTTTTATTTATCAAACGTGTACCATTAGTAGCTTGTGCAGAAAAAGGAAGAAAAAAAGACCGACGGATTTGAAGTTCTATTGTGTAGTGTACGATGGAATATTAGTCAAGTTTAGCTATAAAATACAACAACAACAACAACAACAAAATTAGGGCAACAAAATAAGGGCTAACAAATAAAACCGGAAATTTGGTTAGCGTTATATAGAAACCGATTTTTTTTTCGATTCTCCGTTACATAAACCGAACCAAAGTGTATATTTCGATACGGTTCATTTTTATTACCTCCAACAGATTGTGCGGTTTTAGTTTTAAGTTTCAATCAACCGAAAATTCCGATTCGATTTCGGCACAACAATTGAATAAAACCGTGTACTTTTTTATTATCAAGCGTGTACCGTTAGTAGTTTGTGCAGAAAAGGGAAAAAAAAGGAAAGATTGACGGATTTGAAGTTCTACTGTGTAGTGTACGATGGAAGATAGGTCAAGTTTAGCTATAAAATACAACAACAAAAAATATGGCCAAACAAATATCCGCGCCAAGAAGGTGTGCCCACATGTGGCCACGTAAACACCACATAAATCTTTTTATTATTTTGAACAACATAACGTATGTGGAACCGACAACCGTTTGCAGTACGAGCGTCACTAAAATTAACGTTGGAATACCAAATCACGTTTTATATTTTTCAGACCGTTTGACATGCGTTTTTTTCTCTCCACCAAATGAATGAACATGTGATCAATGACGTATTCATTAATGATAAGAAAAAGAAACGTCGTATAGAAAATGAGTGAAACACATTTTCAAGCATATTAATGATCTTGAAGCTAAAGCCTCCCGGGAGATTTGACCGTGCAGTTATGGTCCGTTTATTGTTTTTCTATAATGTTTCATTACGTAAAGTCGAAGCTAAAGGGATCGACTTTATGACATTCTTCTCCGATACATCATATTGTGGTTTATTTTGTAGCTAGAAACTCTTGATTGGACTGGAAGAGAAGTGATTCACAATCTTTACGTCTCTAAGAAAGAGCTACCTCTTGCAGAGAATGTGATATGTTTATGTTGCTCTCTTTGTCTTGTGCTTTGAATTTGTTACAGTTTAAGCTTACGCGATTTATTTCACGTTGGGGATCTATTCTTTGATATTATCGTTGGTAACGATTTATGTTGGGCCCGTCATGCTTTGCACGGCTCAAGTTCACCAGTTGTATCAATATACTACTACCTCCGGTCCAAAATATAAGTCATCCTACATTTTTCTACTTGTCCCATAATATAAGTCATTCTACATTACCAATGCAACATTTATTGCTCTTTCTCTATCTTAACCTTAATTTATTATGAATTCAACAACTTTTCATTACTTAACAACTATTGCATTAATGATAGTCAAGGGGTATTTTAGACATTAACCTTCAAATTAATGACATTCAACCAATTCCTTAATCTGTGTGAAAACTCCTAAGATGACTTATATTTTAGACCGGAGGTAGTACAAAAGAAAATATAACTAGGTTGAGTTGGAGTGAACCTGCCGAACCGGCATTTTATATGTCTTTTCTTGTAATATTGACCACACGTTCTATAACATCCGGTCGCCGAGCTACATACAATCAAGGGGGACAATTATACTAATATACTGTAACGCCCCGCTCCCGGATACTGAGTCCTTACTCGGAAACGAAACGCTCGGCACGTATAATATTAAATAAATCTAATATTACACGTAAGCCTCTACTACGTCGTATCGAGTAAAAGCAAACGGAAGCTAAAAGACTCAGCAAAACCTCACAAAATGCTACTAAGAATAGAAATCAACATACTAAAGATAGAATGTGACATTTATTACATTGGAAAACCAAACGAAATCCAAAACGTACGAAAACCTCCAAACGAAACTAAAAGAAAATACAACGTTCCCAAAGAACAACGTATCTAATGTAAATAAAATAAAACAGTATAAATAAACGCTTCAACTCTGACGTCCTCAAACGTCGACATCAAAGTCTTCCTCGAAATCCTGTCCAACCTGTTCATCTTCTCTCCCCCAAACACATAGATCCTACGAAACTGTAATTAACTTGTAGGAAGACCTTCTTACCTTAAGCAAGCTATTCCAAACCAAGAAACTCAGAAAAACAGCAGTTAAAACGATCTCTTTTCTGCAACAAACCTATATGATCAATTCGAATTCGCATTAAAACCGATCACACGATTCCAAACAATAAACTACGAAAAGGTATGAGTTTTGATCCTCAAAACTCAACCAAGAACTCAGTTAGGTCGAATTAATTACCTTGAGAAAAGTTCCAACTTTATGATACTGAAACGACGTTCTTCTCACGACGATTCTGATGCTTCTATCGGAACTGAAAACGGTTAAGAATTTTCTCAGAAATCAATGAAAGTCTCTCAACCCCTTCTCTTTGCTCTTGTGCGCAGGAAATACGAATTTGGGGAAAAAAAATCTGATTAAAAGCTTAAGGGAGCGATTAGGTTTATTTTTCCTTAAATAGGAAAAATCCCCACCATTACCTAATTCACTGCTTTTCCTTAATCGCCCTTTTACTAAAAATCAGATTCCATTTTCCTTATTGTATACACATATCTCGAAAATATATGTATAAAATTGATGAAATACTTAAACTCCGAATAATAGGAATCGAACTCAATATTTCATTTTCGCAAAATGACATGTCTGCCCTTCCCGAAAATCGGAATATTACATATATGTATAAAGCATATCGTTTGTCCTCCCATAACTTTTTTTATTTTTCTTTAAAAATTGTATTGCCCCTCTTACCCGAGATCCTGCGTCTGCCCTGATAACATCAATCATACATTTTTCATACCATGTGAGTGGCCTAACTAACTCCATATGTGTGTGATGACTAAAAATTAAAGATGGCACAAATTAACAAAATGGAAGTCCAGCTCGCACTAGCAGCAAGATAAGAACGTGGAATTTTGTCTTTTTGGGAAACAACGGTTCTGCCGCCATCTTATTATTCACACATGCTTAATTGATTGATTACCATTACCTTACAAGATCTAACCATTTTCTTTTTTTTAGACGTCACATAACTAAAGTGTGTGTCGGAAACAATGAAACGTCATTTAATTATATGACGATTTCACTTAAAAAAACACGAAATCATTGATTATCTTGTTTAGGTAATAGCATCATCCTCGTAAACCTCTTCTTTTCCGAACAAATACCGGTAGACCTCCGGTAAAGGTTGCCGTTAGCCCGGGAGAAAACCGGGGATTTTGTTGAGGTTGAGCCAGATCGAAGTGAAACCGTCGCAAAATCCATACCGCGACGCTTTTTATCTCCAAAAGAGCCATTTCTTTTCCCAAACAAATCCTTATCCCAGCTTGAAACACCGGATATTTAAAAGGGTTTTCCGGACAAAAAACACCATCTTTCAACCATCTTTCCGGTTTAAACTCCATGCAATCGGAGCCCCATATCTTCTCCATCCGACCCATCGCGTATGGATGGTATGTAACCCTCGTACCCTTTTTCACCATTGTTCCATCGGCCAATATATCGTCTTGTAAACAAAACTTGGAATCGAATTGTACCGGAGGGTACAATCTCATGCTCTCAAACACTGCAGCATGCAGGTAGTGCGATTCTCTATAGTTATTAGGGAAAACCATATTTTCTTGGTTTTCCCTAATAACTTGATCTGCTTCTTGCAGTATAGCCAATTCCACCTCGGGGTGGTTGGCTATAAGCAAGAAGAAGCTGGTCAATGTGGATGCAACCGTATCACGACCAGCCAAAAGGAAGCTCACGATGATATCTCTGAGGTATGATTCGTCGTCACAAACACTCATAAATCGAGACAACAAATCACTGTTGTTCGAAAAACCTAGTTTACGCCTTTGCCTAATGACTTCCCCGGCTAAAGCGTTGATATTCTTGATTGCCTGCTTTAGTTTCTTCTCACTTCCAATGTTTAGCAGCCTTTTAGTCTTCCAAGTAATCGGTGAAGCCGTCATAGCTCTTTCTGCAGACAATTTGGATGCTAAATCGAAAGAGATTTCGAATTCGGACAAATCAGATTCTTGTATCTGTAAACATGTGGGGTCCAAACCAAATGAAAACTTGCAAATACAATCGAAAGAAAATCTTCGAAACATGTCCTGCAAATCAACTGCGTGTCCCGTATCAGATACAGAAGATAAAATCGGGATAAGCCGATTTCTGATCTCATGCTGCACGACTTCAACAACGTATAATTTGATAGAAACTCTTCCAAGTTCAAGACTAACAATCTTCCTCTGAAATCTCCACAATTCTCCATCAACGTTAAAGATTCCTCGGCCAAGAAAATCACCCAATATCGTCGAAAACGGCTTCCCTTTTGGAAAATTTTCGAAGTTGTTCTTTAATATGTACTCAACATTCTCTGGATTAGCTGTAACAATATTCCCAAGAACATGTATATGAATAGTATTTGAAGAGGAGTTTTTGAGAAGATGAGTGTACCAATCAGATATATTAGTGAAATCTGCAGCCCAACTACGTGTGATATAAGCATGACAAATATCACAATTACACCAAAAAAATCTTGACTTCCTTAAAAAGTAGTTGAAAACAGGAGGAAAAAAAAGATGGTGAATTTGATAAGAATGTAAAAGGAAAAAAATGAAGGGAAAGATAAAGAAGAAGCAGAAAGTGGAAGTTAAAGATTCCATGGAAATTAAATTTGCAAAATACAGAGTGAAGTGGAAGAATTGGAAGGAGATCGAGTGTGGATTGATAGAGGCATACTGTATTTTATATAGTAGGAAAAATAAATACATATGTTACTTGCATGATTGCATCTTCTATATATGTTATCCATAGAAACACATATGTCCTACATATATATATATATCTTACAACAATTTATAAATTAATAATACCACTTTCTGTGGTGTAAATTTATACACATTTTGTGATTGGTATTAGTTTGTTATTATAATATGAATCAAGTTGTGATGCATCCGGCCCGGCCACTAAGGTGTTCAAGATCAATTATGATCTACATGAGTGCTAACCCTTCGGTGATTCCTCTATTGAAATGATAATCAAGCGCACTGTCTGTAGATATTTTTTTTTTTACGGTATTGTCGATTTTCACTTCACTCGAGGATTACCGAGCGTGAAATGATACCAAAATTATTTAAATAAAAAGAACATATAATCTAAAGATCATCAACCATAGTTGTTACACCTAGGGTCTAAACCTGGCCCTAATGGGGAGACCAGGGTTCGATCCTCGTATGAGGCGTGTGCGTGCGTGAGTTCCTTTCATTTCCGGATTTTTATTTTTTAATAAATAAATAAATCAACCACACATAAATAAAATAAAAATATTTTAAAAAAACTATCATCAACAGATAAATAAATTAACGACGACCTAACAGTTAATACCCTAAGAATGATGCATCCCCTAAATGGAAAAAATAAAAAATAAAAAAATGTGCCCACAATGATCGAGCACGTGCCGTTATTCTTCCACTTTTAAGCTTAGCATGTGTTTACCCTTTTTTAAATAAAAAAAAAATCATGTCTTTTACGACCGTAAATACGGGTAATTCTTACATAGTCACTCCATTTATATCGTAGACATACGTGAATGAATTTGGACTACACACTTTTTATTTGATTTGAAATCGTGTTGTCCAGATTCATCCACATGTTTTACTTCTCAAATAGACTCACCATAAAAAAAACTTCCTGCAAATACTACTAAATTACCATGTTTAAAAACAAAACAAAACTATATAGTCCCCAGATGTGTTTTTTGCACCGTACATCTTAAATGTTACATTTGACCCGTTATTATCAAAATTCAGAAAATAGTTAGTGTTTTACAAATTTCAAAGATTTTTTTTAATGTAATGTCCATCAAAATTATATGGGGAAAATCATCTTCTTTTTTTTTTTTTTTAACAGAGAAAATCATCTTTGGAAAATTAGTTTATCTACTTAAAAAAAAAAGTTTATCTATTTTATAAATTTAGTCTAAAACTTTTCTTACTAAATTTAATCTTAAGATAAAGTCCAATTCAAATCTATTTTAATTCCTTATTAGTTATCTAAGATCCTCTTAACACATTTTCTATATTTTCTAGTTCTTTTCAAAATCAAATGCATCAGATTCTCTATCACATAATCTGGATACGGCAGATGTAAATTAAATTTTTATAGAATCTGTATTTTACATTAAAAAAAATAGACTATGTTTTTTTTGAAAAAATAATTAGATTATATGATGCAATGATATTTACCAAATCTGGATGTTGCGTTCTTTAAAATAAAGTGTTTTCTGAATATTGAATTCTTTAAAATAAAGTGCTTAAAGGATTTACTAGCTCCCGTAAGTCTTCCGAGAAAACATTTGTAGTATGATTTTTCTAGGGATGCTAATTGTATAAAAGTTATTTTATATTATCTTAAAGCATAAAACACACTTTTTCATATTTACTTCAACATTGTTTTCGTTAAAGAATATTATAATAAAACAATTTCCTATTGGGGGAATTGCCTCAATAGTTTTATTTTTAACTATGTTTGTCAAAATATTCTTTAACTATTTGCCTATTTAAAATAAAATGAAAAATCCGAAAGGACTAATTTGCCCCCCTTTAATTCCCCTAAAATTATTTCCCTCCTTCCCCCAAATTCAAATTTTGAATAAAATACATTTACCCTCTTATCTTTCTTATTCTTTCTCTTCATGTTCCATCTTCTTCTTCCTCCTTCTTCCATCTTCTTCTTCCTCCTTCTTCTTCCTCTCTTCAAATGTGTTCTTCGTGTTCTTCCTTCTTCGTTCTTCTACTTCCTTCTTTCTTCTTCTTTCTTCTCTTTCTTCTTCTTCTTCTTCTTCTTCTTCTTCTTCTCCTCCTCCTTCTTCTTCATATTCTAAGCAACATTTCCAACTCGTTTTCTTCGTGTTCTTCCTTCTTCCTTCTTCTACTTCCTTCTTTCTTCTTCTTCCTTTGTCTTCTTTCTTTCTTCATGCTCGAATGGGTGTTCCGGTGATATTCCGGTTGGGTGATTTGGGTTCGAATGTGTGTGATTTGTTTTCGAATGGGTGTGATTTGGGTTCGATTTGATGTGATTTGGGTGCGAATGAGTGTGGATTTGGGTTTGAATGGGAGTAATTTGGGTTCGAATTGGTGTGATTTGGGTTCGAATGAGTGTGGATTTGGGTTCGAATGGGAGTGATTCGGGTTCGAATGGGAGTGATTTGGGTTCGCATGGGTGTGATTCGGGTTCGAATATAGAAAAGACTATCTAGGCAACTTGTTCAGGGGCATTTTGGGTAAATTACAAGAAACAATTGGGTGGTAGTCTTTTGAGCAAGAGCTTTTTCCAAAAAAATTATATAAACAAAAACTTTAGGCCAACAGACTTAATAGCCGCCGGCCCCTTTCCTATTTGTAATAACAAAAACACGAGAACCATATTTCACCTTGCCTTAGAGCCAATCTATGGACCGTGAACGTAAAATTGATAGCTCCAATAAATCAAATAAAACAATTAATCCTTTAATTATTTTCATTCAATCTAATGGTCTCGGAATTACATCATCATAAATTTGAAACGGAACTCTAACGATTATAGAATATTACTTATTCTCAATTATTTGAGTATTAGTTGATATAATAATTGTATCACTACTACAAAATATGACATAGGTCACACTTAAGATATGATAACAATCACAGTTTTAGCAAAACCGAGACAAAGAATATATATATATATATATATATATATATATATATATATATATATATATATATATATATATATATATCACACTTACAACTTTCTATCACACTTATTGAAAAACCGAGATAAGTTATATCAATCAATCTCATTTTTAAAGTGTGACTTAATTAATATGATATTTCTGTCACAGTTATTGAAAAACCGAGATAAATTATGTCAATCAATCTCATTTTTAAACTGTGACTGAATTGATATGACATTTCTGTCACAGTTATTAAAAAAAACGGGAAAAATTATATCAATCAATCTCACATCTAAACAGTGACTGAATTGATATGATATTTTTGTCACAATTATTGAAAAAACGAGATAAATTATACCAATTATTAATCACACTTTTTAAACTGTGACTGGATTGATATGATATTTTGTCACGGTTTTTGAAAAAGCAAGACAAATTATATCAATTAATTTCATTTTTAAACTGTGACTGAACTCATATGATATTTTTGTCACAGTTATAGAAAAAATGGAAAAATTATATCCACTAATACAAAAAGAGCATAGATCACACTTATAGAATGATAAGGATCACACTTTTAAAAGAACCGAGACAAGGAAAATGTATTTATCACACTTCAATTTTTTATCACAATTATTGAATAACGAGATGTATTATATCAATAAAGCTAAGTTTTTAACTCTGATTAAAATGGTTAGATATTTTATATTTAGGTTTCGGTTATTAGGTGTGATTGATTTTATTTCCCTATTACAAAAAGGGTAAATATCACATTTTAAAATGAAAAAGATCTCGGTTTTTAAAAACCGAGACAAAGAAAGTAAAATTAACACATTAACTTTTGATTACAATGGTTTTTAGGAAAACTGAAACAAAAAAACAATCAATCACAGTTTTTAACAATGATTAAAATAATATGATATTTTATAATGTTATCTCAGTTTAGTGTGGTTGAAAAGAAGAAGAAAGAAGGCATTGACGTAGTGGTAATTAGTGTGGTTCTTTATTTTGTTCCTGGAGGGACTTGAACCCGGATACTCCGGATTAACGAGCCACACTAATTACCACCGGACCGAAGCCTTTTTTTTTTCTTGTTTTCGACCGCAGTAAACTAAGATCTCATTATAAAATATCATATTATTTTAATCACGCTTAAAAACTGTGATGATTGATGTTTTTGTCTCAGTTTTCCTAAAAACCATGATAATAAAAACCGTAATCTATTTTAGTTGTTATCACACTTACAAACCGAGATCTATTATAATTTCAACATATTTAAAAACTGTGATCTATTTTAGTTGTTATCACACTTAAAAACCGTGATCTATCATAATTGTTATCACACTTAAAAACCGAGATCTATTATAATTCAACACATTTAAAAACTGTGATATATTTTAGTTGTTATCACACTTAAAAACCGAGATCTATTATAATTTCAGTCAAACCAAAAAGTGTGATCATTCTTTTTTTTCGAAAACAAAATATACGCACACACATTTCTTGTTTATTGTGGTCGAAAACAAGAAGAAAGAAGGCTTCTATCCAGTGGTAATTAGTGTGGCTCGTTAATCTGGAGTATCCGGGTTCGAGTCCCACCAGGAACAAAAAATGTGTGTGCGTATATTTTGTTTTCGAAAAAAAAGAATGAACACACTTTTATAGATGTGATTGAAATTATAATAGATCACAGTTTTAAATGTGTTGGAATTATAATAGATATCGCTTTTTAAGTTTGATAACAACTATAATAGATCATAGTTTTTAAGTGTCATAACAACTAAAATAGCACATTTTTTAAATGTGTTGAAATTATAATAAATATCGGTTTTTAAGTGTGATAACAACTATAATAGATCACCGTTTTTAAGTGTGATAACAACTATAATAGATCACAGTTTTTAAATGCAATTGAATTAAAATACTACATGTCACACCTCAATATGCCACACTTTGGAAATTGTGACTAATGTGAATATATCATACTTAAAAACTATGATCATTATACTTTTTTTGTAGTAGTGCATATATATACCCATAGACAATCAATGAATGAAGTATGATAAGTCTCTATAAATATTCTTCATTACATCTTATCATTATTTACCATTAATACGGTTAATTTATAATCAATATCATAAATTCGGCCGAACTATCAGTTTCTTGGAATAATAAATAAGGAGATTGTCAATCGACTCTCGAATGGAGTAATGAATTCCACATCTGTGAAATATATTCTCAGCTATGAAAAAAAACAGGTGTTAGTAATTATCTCATGATTCAGACTAATGCATATATAATTATTTCGTGACTTTTTAAGATTTCTCATTTATGAAATTATAAGAGAAAATCATATTAAACCTGTCATAGTCTAATATGATTAAATCATATAAATGTCCCATTAAGATGACCAACATTGACGATCTAAATAAGACAGTAATCTTATATAAATCATTTCAACATGGTTAGTTGTTTCAATGCAGCCCACCCGACCACCAATTTCTGGTTCCCTCCTTATTTATCTATCAATATATCCAGGGGCGGACGCATGATCCCGACCGGGCTACGGGGGTGAAAATTCTAAAGATTTTTTGTAGTAAAAAAAAAGTATAGCAGTTTTTTTTTTTTTTTTTTTTTTTGAAAAAAAAAACTACTATAAATCGCAAAAACACGACTATACATTTCTCATTATATGTTAAAAAACTACTACATATCGCATGATCCGAATACATTAACCCTTCTACTTCTATAAATAAATATTTAAAACACTACAAACAATGTTCTTAAAGGAAACTAATGTTCCGAAACCGGTTAATATTTTTTTTTAAATGTATCACTTTAATATTAACTATGTATTTTTATTAATGGATATAAGTTTTATGTCAAATTATCGGTTTATTAAAAATGATAAGGGATAATATAAATTTTATGGGGGACGAAAAATCTAAATAACGTATATATAATAGTGTATTTTCCGGATCCGAAGGGGGCGAGTGCCCCCTACTTATAGGGTGGATCCGCCACTGAATATATCTTAATACTTTTTTCACTCAATTCCATCAATTTGACGTGTTTGACAACGGAAGAATGAAATATGTTTTCATTCCGTGAATGATTTTTATTCCATAAAAAATCCAATGGAATGGTCGGAATGGAATGAAAAAATAGATCATGCAATGAGAAAAGATTTCATTCAATTGTCTACCAACGACAAACGCAGTAATGAAATGATATCATTCCATTGCATTACATTTCAACAGATTCATTTTATTCTATTACATTCCATCAACTCAAACGAGCCATTAATGTAATGATACGAGCAACCATTCGCCACAACAAGCGACATAACATCGATCTACACCGTTGATTGTGACGGAAATGCATCATGATCAATGGACCTACATTACAATCAATGGTGTAGATCGAAATTGTGTCGCTCGTTGTGGCCAAATGATTGTGCCCGTATCATTAACCTATATCTTAAATCATAGTAATAGATGATGCAATATGTGTTGTGTCATTTTGCTATGAATTAAAAGTATTTTTTTTAAATAACTATTTTGGGTAATAAATGACATGTTGCGCAAGAGCTGACGCACGTACTTTAAAAGGTAACAATATTGTAGATTTTGTTGATATTCCCGATTTTATTATTCAGTTTGTCACATCCGCGTACAAGGCGTATGCCGACACAATGTACAAATTGGACAACTAAGATAATATTACCTCTGTTTCAAAATAAAATATAAATTTTTTGATTTATTTTATTTTATCATATACAGTAATATAAACTTTTTATCAGATAATTTTATTTTATCATAAATTATTGTATTTTTTAATTTCTTTATTACCTTTAATTTATCATCAGTAAACTAACTTTAGTTAACGTAGAACTATTACATTAATAATTGTCGGATGATATTTTAGACTTTTATTTTTAATAAAATTTGTAATATTTTTTAATTTTATAAATTGTGGGAAAACTATACGGAAAAACAACCTTATATAATTTGTGGACGAATTTTTAGAAGTATATACACATATATATATATATATATATTTCACGAAAATGAAAGACATATAACTAAACACAAATGTCCCTGGAATCCAAAACATCTTAGACCACGGCTCGTTGGCAACAAAAATAACAGTATATCAAGCGAATAGAAGCGGAAGTTTATCCCAAGCAATGTGATGTTTTTATCTCTTTCCCTCAGTATCACCCTAGTAAAAATCTCTACAAATTTTCTCTAGCTGCATGATAATACGTACCCATGGGTAGTTTAAACGTTTGCATGGGGTACGTACGTAGAAGGGTTGATTGAGAGGCCAACGAAGTTTGCATAAGGACGGCTTTGCCTGCTCATGAGAGGGAGTTTGCTCTCCAATTCGTCAGTTTTTGTTTCATATATTCAACCAGAAAATAGAAGGTTGAAATTTCCGCCTTTTTTTTTTTTTTTTTTTTAATTTGTGAACACAGCATCTACCTTTAAAAAAAAAAAAAAGACAATTATTGCGAATTTGCTATCCTGGGGTATGCCAAAGTTGTAAAATATTCCGTTTTATAATGTAAACTACAGGGAATTGATATTCTTCTTTAATGGTTCAACATCTTATTCCTGCCTCCTGCCTCCCCCATCAAGCCCTTCTTATTATATTATTTAAATTTCTAATTTTAATCTGAACGTGTCAATTAATAGCACATTAAAGTAGTGCTTATGCGTTAGGACATGCATGGACATTTTTATCTTTGATTTTAAGGAAGTATGAGGTATGCTATTTAAATTATAAATTTTTTTTTTTTTTTCATTTCTCTAATATATTAATCTAAAACTCGGGTGTAATGCATGTGAGATTATACGAGTGAAAAAACTATTTAACATATTAAATGTAAATCTATTATATATTTTTCGAGAGATTTTATGGTGCAACGGTTGTAGCAAGGTTATACCAAGTTGCATACATTAGAGCCTCTCATTTTTACTCTCTCTCACATAATACACGTTTATCGTGTGTGAGAGATTAGAAATGAGTGATTGTAATGTATGCCACTTGCTAAAACCTTCATACAACGGTTGTATTTTAAAATTTCACATATTTTTCAAGGAAAAAACATTCTCACTTCTAGGTAAATCATAAAATATATCTCCTCAAAAATGAAAAAAACATATATCGCCCAATGTACATTTTATTTTGGTGATACATTAGGGAGTAATAATGTTTATATATACGAATGAACTAACATGTGAGGCACAGGTATAATTAATATATAAATAAACAAGTAGTAAAAAAAAAAGAGAGTACAAAGTAGATACGCAAAGCCTTTTGTCTAGTTTTCAAACGAACAACATGTCACAACTCACATGTGTATAAACACGTGATTCTTGAGTGGAATGAAAAAAGAAATCTGAAAAATACAAATATGGACAATGGAATTTTATGAAGAAGAAGAAATTTTTTTTTAAAAAAAAGAAGAAAAAAAGAAAAACCTCCATTCCATTATAATTTAAATCATCTCTCCTATTCACATACAATATTTTTTGATATTTTTTTACGTCATTTTTTATTTATAAAAAAGCAACGAAACAATTAAACGATGAATTACAGATTTATACAAACATAAAACACATTTTACAATTGATTTGTCGTATTCATCCGATATTTATTTTTTCTGCTTTCGTTGTACGTGTTGTTTATTCTCACACCCTCGTATAAAAATAAGTAGAGGACCAGAGGTTGAAACATGTAGAGTATTAATTACGACATCTTGACAATAATGTCAAGTTATAATAAACGAAAATTAAGCAGCTCTTGTCCTCTTCAATAGCCGAAACTAAAAAGACAATAATGACATTGATTATATCTCTATTAAATCGTGTTCATATTTATCACAAGCACGTTTCGGCATATAATCAATTTCATATTAATTTGAATTTTGCTTAAATAATCTCAACTTGCAAAACATGTGAATTATATTTACAAATTCAAACACAATACACCTTAATATATGACCTATAAATGTGAGTATACAAACAAAAAGTGCAGGCCAAATTAATACATTAACCAACACTTTGAAAATATAATTTGGATAAAAGTAGAGATTGAAATTTAAACAAATTAAACAACTTTCCAATTATAAACGAAAATATTCTAATTAATTTTTTATTTTTTTGAGGGGCTAATTAATTATTTTGAAATTTCGGTAACGGATCATTGTGTCAGCATTTGACCAATATGAATGAATTTTTAATATATACTTGGTTTTTTTCTATAAAAATGGGCCCATAAGTACCTCCTTAATTAAATTTTATTGGCTACGGATTACCAAGTCATACTTCTGATCGGACCAGCATTAAATTTGCCCTCAAATTTAAACATTATGAACCACGAAGCCTTCCTAATTAACGATGAAGGCTCGATAAAATAATTGCCGAAATATCCAATTCACAAACATGGACTAATTTTTTTTCTTTTCCACAAATGCATAACGATCAAATAACGCACAGTAATTGTTTATTAAATAGCTCCGGATACAATTTTAATAGAAGATAAAATTCAAAGAGACGTGGATTGTTGTCGAAAAAGAGATAAAGTTGAGTTTAGATAAATTGTTTGAATAAAAGATTATTATTTTATTTTTAATTCGCCTTAGGATAAAAATAGTAGTTTTATATTTAGTTTTAAATAAATGTATTTATCTCATTTATATCCTATATAAAGGAGTGGACATTGTATCAGTTATTAATTAATCAAATAAAACAACATCAGTTCATGTTTCCTCACGCATTCTGATTTCTTTATAATATCGGAACTAGGGGCGAGGGTTCGAAAGCCTTAACATGTAACCCTCGTCTCCGTTCTTCCGCGCCAAGAAAAAAAAAAACCTTTCTGCAACTTTTACCAGCGGCTGCATTCATATATATATATATATATATATATATATATATATATATATATATATATTTTTGAGTAAGCGGTAGTCGTAATGTTATTTTCTTCTTCTACCTACCATCAAAACAAAAATCAGAAGTTCACCCTCATCCAAAATTTCCACATTTTCAATTTGGGAAATTAGAGATAGACAACTGCATAATTTTTATAGTGAAAATCAGTGAATCTCCCCAGTGAATCCCGAAATCAATGAATTTCGACAGTGAATCCCGAAAATTAGTGAATTTCGACAATGAATTTTGAAAATTAGTGAATTTCTACAGTGAATTTAAACAGTGAATTTGAACACAAGTGAATTTCGACAGTGAATAAATAGTTTTGTCTTTATGCAAAAGTTTCAAAAGACCGTCCTTCTACTCAATTAATGAAATAATATAAAAATCTACCAAATTCAAATTTCAGCCATGCAAACTCATTTCAACCACAGTTTTCCTTCAAACATATCCAAAAAAACGCCAAGAAAGAAAAGAAAAAAACGAAAAAAACACAACACTCTTGCACCCAATTAACCCATGCTTCAGCATCCCCATATGACGCCCTTTTTCTTTTTTTCTTTACCCAAACAGCTTCTATTTTTAATTTTTTTATGCGTGTGCAAATTAGTTTATATGAAAAAAAAAATTGTTCCATCTTTCATCGTTGTTTCCTTGCGTCGTCCATTTTTCATCTTCAAAAGAGTGTATTTTCTTAGATTTATTTATATTAGTAATATATTATTCTACATGAGATCTTATTTTTGCCATTCTTTCTTTGTCTATTTGTCCAGGTGACAAAAATAAAATAAAAAATACACATCTAGTGCGGTGGTCACAATTGGAGGCCGATATCTAGTCATTCAAGATTCAACCAGAATCAACCATCTACAATCAATGCAAACTCTCGGAGGAGCCGGACATACGTGCGCCGAGAGGAAGTCAAACATAATTACAACTATGGACTTCGGAATAACTATCGGAGTGGGGATGCCCTCCAAAAACATCACAACTATGGACTTCGGAATAACAACCGAAGTGGAGATACCATCCAAAACATCACAACTATATATGGATTTCGGAAAACAGCCGGAGTGGAGATGCCCACCAAAACATCGTAACTAATGGACTCTGGAAAAGCCTCTCGAGTGGAGATGCCCTCCAAAATATGCAAAGACAAACTCGGCCTCCAAACGCGGCATTGTTTGAGGGAGGGTAATAAAAGATAAAATTCAAAAAGATAAAGGAGATAAAGTTGAGTTTAGATATTAGGATAAAATAGTAGTTTTATATTTAGTTTTAAATAAATGTATTTATCTCATTTATTTTCTATATAAAGAAGTGGACATTGTATCAGTTATTGATCAATTCAATAAAACAATATCAGTTCATGTTTCCTCACGCATTTTGAGGAGTCCCTACAAAATGAATAGTATTGATTGTATTGTGAAGAATGTTGTGATAAAAAGAATAGTGGATGTATCAATCCTCTTTTCTTTAAGTTTAAGCCTTGATATTTCACACAACTGATGAAAGTAAATTACACGAAAGCTTCCAAGTTCCATCGTCAATTGTATAATTTGTTCAACTATAACTAAACAGAATATATATATATATATATAAGAAGACAAGATTTGGGGTTGAGTGACACTTGTTTTTTTTAATGGTTTTCCGTTTTTAACTGTTCATCAGCCCACAAGTCCAGCCCAGTTTTTTTTTTTTTTTTTTTTACTGTTTATCGGGCCACTCCATTTGTTTTACTGTTCATCGGCCAACTCCAGTTTTTTTTTTTACTATAATTGTCGTTATGTTAAATAATTGACATCATAATTTGTTGTATAATATCAATGCCGGCTAAATTTCATCATTTATATTGTGTTGTACTTAAAATGTGTGGAGTGTTATTTTAGTTGAAATATATTTTATATTTAATAGTTTTTGACATTACGGTAAACATCTAGCTTTTTTTACTGTTCATCGGCCCAGTCCAGATTTTTTTTTTTTGGGTTGAGAAGAAGGGTTTGAGTTAAATTGTTCCATTTTGGAGGACTCAATTGTATCACCTTTTAATGTGCGAATATATGTAGCAAAGATATGACTATAATTGTCGTCATATTAAATAATTGACATCATAATTTGTTGTATAATATAAATGCCGGCTAAATTTCGTCTTTTATATTGGGTTGCACTTAAAATGTGCGTAGCGATATTTTAGTTTTATTTAATAGTTTTTGACATTAAGGCTGTTCATGGTCAGTCCAAAATTTTTTTTTAATTTTATTTTACTGTTCATCGGCCAAGGTCAGATTTTTTTTTTTTGAGAAGAAGTGTTTGAGTTAAATTGTTTCATTTTGAAGGACTCAATTGTATCACCTTTTAATGTACGAATATATGTAGCAATTGTATGACTATAATTGTCGTTATGTTAAATAATTGACATCATAATTTGTTTGTATAATATCAATACCGGCTAAATTTCATTATTTATATTGTGTTGTACTTAAAATATATACGGTAAACATCTAGCATGGACACGCCGTTCTTTACACGGCATTCAATTTTACTAGTATATATATATAAAAGATTCCATCTTATCTAATCCTGTTTGCCACGGGTGTTTAAATTAGCCCAGTTAGGCATGCATGTCACATCTTGATACCAATTAAGTCAAGACGATATTGTTTGATTTAACATATTTTGATGCCATTGATCGCAGGAAATTCTTAGAGCACCCGTGGTGATTGACTCAACATTTTGCATCAATTCTGACATGCACATGCAACGTGGCTATCAAAGATTGGATAAAAATATTGGTAAAATTTTTAGATTTTTATTAAAGTAACAACAAGGGTGTATCCTATTTACACCCTTCATTTATCTTATTATTTTTATTTCAGATTCATTTTTTTAACACTCTATAAAACAAGAAACTTCAATAACACTTTCTATACAATTTCTCAAAATTATTTTTCTCCCATATCTCAACTAACTAATTTAACATAAACACATTTTCCATCTTTTTTTTTCTTCTGTTTTTTTATTACAATAATCGGAATGAAATGGTTTATACTTATAAAGTGAGATTTTAATATATTGTATGCATGTCAAAAAAAATGTCGTATAGGTTTACATAAACAATGTTGTATGTTATTTTCAAAATAAAAAATAGTATTTTTTGAAATTTAGTGTATCTTTTTTGGTCGAAACCGGAAATTTTATTATAACTGCACAAAACTGAACAAGAGTAAATGTTTCACAAGCTGTACATCAATACTATCTAAAGCAAAGTATGAAAATTAAGGTCATGTTAATCTAAGCTCTCTCGCCTTCCGTACTGCTTCAAAAATAAAGATATTCTTAAGGGGTCGTCTCTGCTCCGTGTGGTGGTATTCTGGTTGCGTCAATACGAAATACCTAACACAATCTCACGAAAGAGAAATCTCCAGTAAACAATGGTGTCATGCTTGTGCATATGAACTTTGAGATGGTTTTCCACCCATAAGAGGGTCTCATGGATTGAGAAAAAGAGAGTCCAATATTGCCGATGGAGAAAAAGAGAGTCCAATATCCTACGCCAAATATCTGCAACCCAATTACAATCTCTAACTGCTTGTAAGGTAGATTCCGCATGTGTATCGCAAATAAATCAAGTATTATCCTCCATAGTGTGTCGTCCGTAAAGCAGGCCCGCGGTGGGAAGGGCATTCCAACAAATTTGCCATAAGAGTAAATTCCCCCGAAGAGGTCCCTTAATGGACCAAATGAGTTTCCAGACACAACCCCCTTGCGCAATGGTTGAGGGTGGGTGACCTCTAAGTGCATGATATGCCGAGCTAACCGAGAACCAGAAGAAGTCAGAGTCCATCGCATATTGGCATATTGCCATTGTCATCAGTTTCAAAGGCCTCACAAAGAGCTGTTGCAACAACATAGATGTGCCTCCACATATAAGAACAATTCGGCTTTGGTAGGTCTAGGGGTGAGCCGTATTTGCTTCGTAGAACTTGCACCCAAAGTTTTCCATGCTCAGTAAGGAGTTGTCAAGAAAGCTTACCCAAGAAGGCATTATTCATGTCTCGCACATTCCGAATACCTAGGCCGCCTTCCAGCTTAGGCTGACAATGTGATGCCAAGCAACTAGGTGCATTCCGCGTTTATCCGTGTCATGGCCCCACAGAAAATTGCGAACAATTTTATCCAGCTCATGTGAAATAGTCACAGGGAGGTGAATCATTTGCATTTGGCAATACAGAGTACTGGAAAGGACCGATTGAGAAAGGATAAGGCGCCCTACCTTAGATAGGGTCAAGGCCTTCCAGGGTTGCAACTTCGATCGAACTTTATCGATGATACCTTGAAAATCATCCTTCTTCACACGGTTGCAAAGGAACACCCAAGTATTTTTCAAGGTGTGGCTAGTGTGAGCCATGCCCAAGGCTTCTTGTATGCGACTAATGATCACATCATTGATGTTTGGGGAGACAACAAATCTAGATTTAGCAGGACTAACTTTTTGGCCGAAATACCGCAAAAAAATAAAGTGAACGTGCTCGATTTCACAAGCCCCGTCCTCAGAAGCTTCCGATAAGAGAGGAAGGTCATCTGCGAAGAAGAGATGTGATATTTTCGGTCCACCACACAAAACCGAGATAGGTTTCCATCTTCCATCAGCAATAGATTTATTAATGAGACTACTTAAGACCTGCATGACAATGACAAAAAAATATGGTGCCAGAGGGTCACACTGTTTTAAGCCACGATGCGGTTGGAAGCCTGCAAGGGGAGTGCCATTCCATAGAATTTCAAGCGAAGTGATGTCAAGAGAATACATGATGACATCAAGTAAAACATCATTGAAGCCAACAAGACGAAGTATATCATGAAGGAAGTCCCAATTGACTCGATCGTAGGCCTTCTCAAGATCCACTTTGATCATCATAATGCCCTTGTTACCTTTTTTCTGGCGCATAGTATGAAGGACCTCTTGTGCCACAATTATATTATCCGATGTTTGTCTCCCTGGAATAAATGCACTTTGGTTGTAATCCACGATTTTGTCAATAATCAGCCTCAACCGATTGGCAATATTGCAATCTTTATCGAAAGATATATCAATCTAAAGGAGAAATTTTTATTAAAATATTGACAACTTTGTTGCAATCTTTGGAGAGAGGAACGGAAATCATGTCTTTTGCAGCAATTGGAAAGAAAGATGGGAGTACTATTCACATTAGTACTTATGCTATATTTGAAGGGAAGTTTAATATAATATATGGATTTTTTAGTGTGAGGTTAAAGTTTTGATATCCTCCTATAGTAAATTTAGGGTGAAGAAAAATCTTATCATTGTGGACACCCCTAGATGTTTTTTTTGAACAACTATTAATTTTATTATCAGCAATGCCACAATTAGCCACTGTCATAGACTGAGTCAACGAAAAAGCCACCCACAAATGCAACATTATTTTGCCTAAAAATCCTAGACGCCTTTTGTGAGAGTTTAAGTGCGTCTATTTGGTCGCTATTACGTTAGGTGATTACTTTGTGAAGTGATCGATATCACGTGGATGAATCTAAACATAGAGTTTTAATTCAAAATTAAACTGTGATTCAGAATTCGCCATATTGTATTACTCTACGGATGAAGTGATTATCCGAGAATTACCCCTTCATGGCATATATTTCATAATAGAGAGCATCTAAATTATCAATACCTTTTTTCTTTTATAAATGAAGCCTTTTATTAAGATGTGACAATGTTCGTACAATGTCTTATCACGACTTTTCTCATATACGAAAAAATATAGACGTGACATAACTCTGTCTCCTTAAAACCTTGACAAAACCCACTTTGGAGAAATCCTGGTCATGAGAATTAGTATATAAATTTATGTCTCCAAAAAATAAAATCCCACCTATAGGTTCATTATGTGATGAAACAAAATCCAAAAACCAAAAACCAAAAACCAAAAGAAAGCAATATTGGTCGTCAAGTCCTTCATTCTCCGATCTTCAAGTCTACCGTTGCCAATGTTGTGGCAAGAAATTCCAATCGTCTTTATAAACTTGGTTAGGTGGCTCCAACAAATTCCCATTCCCAAGTGCATGGTTTTCAACGTTGGATATATATGTCTTAAAAATAAAATTACATGAGGTCAGCTCCAGCCGGCCCTGGCATATTTTGGGGCTTAAGGCCAAGTCTCTGAATTGTGTTTTTTTGTTGAAGTAGTTTTTTTTTTTTTTTGAAAAACATATTTATCGCGTTTTTAACATCCGCAAATACAAAATTCAATTTATTGATATTCTCAAAACATACTTACAATGTAGTCTTTTGGACCATGTAAATTTATTATATTGGGCCCTTTTGTTAGATATTTTTTTCATAAATATTTTTTATAATCTCTTGCATACGAGTTGCCGAACGAAATAATATTATCGCAACGAAACGGGGTTCGACCTGCCCGGTCAGGTCGAGGTGGGTCGAGGGGGCAGAGCCCCTTCGCAAGGGTCGATGGGCACTACAAGAAAAACAGTTTTTTGCTACACTATTGTTTGTCATACAACAAAAAAAGTGTTGCTATAGACATACTTTTAGCCACATGAGCGTGGCAAAAGAGTCTAACCAAGTGCTATACCCACACATTTTTTGTGTGTGTTGCAAAAAGTAGTGTAGCAATATAGTGTTTTTTTTTGTAGTGGGTGCAACGCCAACTCGTGGGGGTTCGGGGGCAACGCCCCCGAAACCTAAACCAATATATGCATCAGTTCATGAAGGGAGAAAAAAATTTTGGGCCTTTATAAAATAAAAAAATTAAAAACATATTATATTAGGTTGGATTGGATTGAATCTACACGATTTTTTTCCTTTTAGCGAAACATGTACCGTTGGGCCCTCCCGGCACCGTTGGGCTTAAGACCGCGGTATCTCTGGCCTCACTATAGGGCCGGCCCTGGTCAGCTCCAAAGAGTCCAGAATTTCAAAATGAAAAGAGAGATGGTAAGTAACACAAGATTTGCACCCTTCATCTTAATGAAGGGTAGATGAAGGGTGCGTCTAGTAAGCCTCCCTACGATTTGAGCTAGATGCTTGATTTGCGGTCTTGAAACTATCAGTATTGGCAATATTACACGCATTTCCAATGTATCATGCACAATAAACACCTAATGGAGACGAAAGCATATTCATTGAGTTGTCTAGCCAAAAATGTATTTAAGCACACAACGACAACCTGATTGCACCCTTCAAGAGAGTGAAGGATGCGTCCAGATGGTAAAGATAAGTATCACGCCCGTCGTAGGGAAGCCTATACAACCAGCATGCCGAATGAGACGAATTAAGTTGAGATGGGATGGAATCAACACTATCGATCATAAGAAATAAAGGATGCATTTGAAGATGCAAGCTTGGAGAGGAAGTCTGCGGCGAGGTTGTTAGCTTCACGAGATATGTGTTTGACTGATACACCAGATTGCGGATTGAAGCTTTTTATTGGTGAGATTTCGGCTTCAATATTCCAGGGAGTTGCGTAATTGCCTTCCATAATACTGATTATAGGACTTGAGAGAGAGTCTCAATCTGAACTTGTTGATAACCTTGTGTCATACAAAAAGTGATAGCGGCTAGAAGCGCTTAGGCTTTTAGTCGACCCATAAACAAAAAAGGAAAAGAAAAAATATCACGTTAAAATCACTTTAAAGATTCAAACCAATGAGCTAATTAACTTTGAACAATTAATCTATAATATAGTTATTTTCTCAAAAAATCTACAGTATATAGTTATTGATCACAGAAAGACCCATTAAACATTACAAATTAAGTGATGATGATTTCATATATCTTGTACACATAACGTAAATCTAACGAGATTTTCACCGTAGGAAGTCATCACCTAAGAATTTCCCATCTTTTTAGGTGTTTTCTATTGTTTGTTCTCCACTCTAACAAGCCAAAATGTGTAGACAAATAGAGGTAAGACACGTGTGACAAGGCCAAAAAAATAGGAGACTTACTAAATCAATCATTACGTATGGAAAGGGGTTACCTAAACGAGTTGAACACGTTCCTATTGGTTTAAAGTGACATGGACTGGCGCTAAACAAAAGGAACAACATGACAAACTAAACTTAATTACCCAATTTTCACTGGCGGGAGAGCGGCCGGGCGGCCGGCCGGGTGGGCACCAAGAGGAGGCACAGATAACATATACAAATTAAGAGAAAAGAAAAAAGGAATCAGTGAATGATCGGTTACCGTTACAATAATGAATTTTTTACGATAATAACAGATCTCACACCTTTGTATTTTATCGAGCGGGCAAGACGTATATGCTTTATATTTAGTCCAACTTGAAGGATTATAATGTAGCAACTAAAAGTATTTCTTGATAGATTTTACAGCACAAGATAGTACATCTTATATCACCAACAAGAGAATATAATATTCGATATTTTATTCACAAAGTCTGCTTTTAATTTTTTTTGAATGTGTTGTTGCACACTGAGTGCGACAGGTGTCGCCGAAAAGTAACGGGGTTCGTAAAAGAAAATCAGAATACGCAGACTGAAACATAAAGACTTTGAACTGATGTTTTTGATGTATTCCGTCCTCTTTTTTTTTTTTTTTTTTTGGGCCTCCAATTGGATTGCTCAGCCATTAACCTGAAAAAGAGATTGTACAACGGATGCCAAAAAAAATTGAAAGAAGCCATACATAAGACTATTTATTTATTGTGAATAACATCTAATAATAATATTGATGAAGTCGAATATCATCTG
>CM044898.1:31851119-31895179 GCA_024500145.1 Gentiana dahurica var. dahurica | reverse complement strand
GCCACTGCATAACCTGCAAAGGCCAATATCTACATACAGAAGCTAGAACAAGATTAGATCAACTGATTACTACTGATAGTCTGATATATATATATATATATATATATATATATATTACTTCTTTAACTCACTATTTCAGTGGTCCATTTTGCTGAGTTCAAATCCTCGCGTTCGAGTGCACCTCTAAGATTATAATATTATGGAAAAGTAACAGAGCTTATTTTTTATTTTAAAGGTTATATTAAAATAATATATCATAGTTTTGATGTCGTTTTGATGTTTAAATTAACATCATAGCACCGTGTTGTGTCACAACAGAGAATCCATGCACGATCGTATATATATATGTTGTTATATGTAAAGTCAAGAGAGTGTAAGGATACACTTCACAAACACTAACGAGCATTCCGAAAAGCCCAATCATTGCAACTACTTCAACTTGATCTCTTCTCTTCACGCAAAATTCCTGTATGTATTAATAAAATATTAGGCTAATCCTCCGGTTAAATATTAAACTTGACAAAGAAATTTAAACGACCACCGACTTCCCCAACATTGCTCATTGCAAAGAAAAATGTGCCTGCAATAACTAGTGCATCTCCCAGTAGAGGCCTCGAACCACCTGAAAATAAGGTAGCCCCTTTTTCAAAGTTGCATAATGCAATTTCACTTGATCTTAGTTATCAATTAACGAGCATTTATCGTTAATATTAGTCTGACTAAAATACCTTTCTAGTAAATCGACTAATGAATTAAATCTCAGAGAGAGAGAGATTAAGAAATTTCACCTTCGCCGCCGCCGCCGACTCCAGAATCCGATAAAACTACGACACCAACACCTACCACGCATATGGCTGCACCAAATAATTGGCAGAGGGAATAGTTTGTGCCCAGAAAAAGCCAAGTCAAAATGATAGCCCAAGCTATTATCCAACAATTCAATAGGGACACACTTGTGATTGATGAGTACTGCAAAGCTTTGTTTACTGCAATTCAATAGGCACATATATATGTAAGCACAAATATTAATGCAAAAATTACCACTATATATCAATCTATTAAAGTGACATATATACATAGTGCCAAAAAAATGAATGGCCAAATTAAAGCTTACCAAGATAATTCCCTTGGACATCAACAAAGGCTAAGAGTAAGTACCAATACCAAGAAACCTGCAAACATTGACTGTTTAGTATTGACATCTTTTTTTTTTTTTCCTTTTCTAAACTGTTTAAGTTTAGTGAATTGCTGAAGTGGAGTGACACATTTAAAGCTGCAGAAATATTGAGAAGGGCAAAATATAAATACAAGCAAGTTCTGGCGACGATATATGAAGATGCCTCCATAGACAAGAGCTAGAGCTAAGTATGCAAAGAAGGACAAGCTAAGTGGTGTATCGACCCCTGCACAGCCACACCAACATTGTGTTAAACCAACATACAGTATCAAAAGCATGAGCACATAGTGTTAAATTTGACATACAGTATCATGAAACGTTTGGACAGGAAATATTTCTCAAGTCTTTACTCCACTTTCATGACAGAAATGCAAATTTAGTCGGCTAACCTGGCCTAGTTAATAATTAGCATTTTCGACCTAATTTTGGTCCTGTAATTAAATTAGATTTTCTTTTTTGCAATTTCTATCCTCCATTAATGCCGAAGGAGGCTGATTTTTGGGGGAATTTGCTTCTGGGGAAGAAAATGCATCCACATTGTGCTGATAATACAAAAAATCAGAAAAGAATTTCAAAATTCGTCCTATAACTTAGCATAATCAACATATCACGTCTTCTTTTACAAGTTAAGAGACGAATTTTGCAAATTTTTTAAGCCGGAACAAAAACAGAACTAAAGCATTAATCAGTTCAAGTTACAAGACTAATTTCACGATTCAGCCCTTCCAAAAAAAGTACTCCACCGGCAAGTTTTTTCGTCATAATACATCTAGTCCATTTTACACGATAGATGATGATGCATGTCTTTTGTCAACTCACTGTCAGTCTCATTGACATGTATAATGCAACAAAGGGATTTTCTGCCAGGCCAAAAGGATTAATCTTGAGGATCGAAAAGCTTAAAGAGAGAAAAAAAAAAAAAAATACCAAGATTTGCAGTGATAGAAGCAGTGAAACCCATAAGAGCCACGAGAAAAGAAACAAGCTGTCCCATTAACAACAAGAGTACAATCCTTAAAAGGCCTTCATTCTTAATCCATTGCCTGATGCAATTCATAGTTTCCTGTACAAATTATTAATCTACCAGTTTAGTTTGCAATTAAAATGTCGGCGCAATGGCGATAATACAAATAAGCATAATTTGAAGATCTCTATTAGAACTGTGAGCTCTTTATGCATTCGATCGGTGGTATATGTAGCTTTCACTACCAACAATTTCAGTATCTACGTAGACTTATTGCTGATGTAACTAACTGTTTGTCGGCTTTCACTTATCTGCCTTTTCTTGGAGTCTTGCTCGGGAGCTTTCTCGAAATACCACTATTGGGACAAGGTAAATGTTGGACTACCACTCTATTGTCAAAATACCACTCCGTTTTTCGTGTTTTAGGTGTTTTTGGAACCAAACTCAACCCTAATTGGAAAGGGGAACCCCAATAGGGGATTTGTGTACCTTAAGATCGTGCACATTAATGAAAAAAATGGAAAAAAAATCACGAACCAAAATTGAGAAAATTGCACTTTGATGGTATTTCCACAATTTACCACAGAAATGGGCGTTGTTCTGGAAAAAATCCCGTAACACCACATAACACGCTCGCTCACTAATATTTGACACTACAATTTGGGTACGGTGTTTAGCAAGGGCGGATCTACATGTGTCAAAGGAGTCACTGACCCTATTGAGACTTGATAAATTTGTTTTAGTACTAAAACGATGATGTTTTGTTTTTTTTTATTTTTTTTTACAGGAAATTGAGGGAAAAAGATTAAAAAAAAAAATTACAAAATGAATAAATAGGACACACTCATTTTTTTTATTTGCAAAATGGACAACAAAATTTCAGACGGACAAACCCCTTTAAAAGGAACATGCGTATATCATCAATTTCTTCCGCTTCCGCTTCAGGTTTGGTTTTTTTTTTTTTCAAACACTCGCCCAAATACGATACCCTTCCAACGTAAATTTTGAAAGCCGAAAAAATATTTGCATTAACCGGAGCGTTTTTTTATAAACGACTGTAACTTTTGATTTAGAACACCGATAATCAAAATTGTTTCACCAAAGTTCATATATTTTTTATCTTCATTTTGAGACCTCATTTGATACGCTTTCGACGTAATATTTGAAAGCCAAATTTTAACGCAGCGTTTACACTAACACAGTAATAGTAACACAATAACACAGTAACAGAAACACGTTTTATTAACAGACAAAATAGCACCATTAACATTGCGTAATACAACAATCTATCAAAAAATGCTTCATATCGTAATGAAACAATCTATCAAAGCATTATGGAGATGCAACTCCCGGGGAAGCAAGAGAATAAAAGCCTAATAATATTGGATATAATCAAAAAGCCTATCAGCAGAACTAAAACATTCTTCAAGTTGTTGAAGACCAAAGCAGTCTGTTTTACCATCTATAAACCTTTATCCTTCAAACCACACCACATCAAACTTCATGAAAGATGTAGAGAATGCATTAAATAGCAGCATTTCGGCCACATCAATAAAAAATCTAGGCTCCTCCATTTTTCTAAAGGCAAAAAAACACCAACATTGCCTCACCATTTGAATCAACAAACTTTAATCACCTAGACCAAAACCACACCACAACAAATAGTGGAATGCAAGGAAAGATTAAACCAAATAAGATTTTTCGAGCTTAAATCCTTGAGTAAACTTGTCCTTTCTCACAATCCCTTGAAATGTTCAATTCCCAAATCAATCGGACAGCTTCAAACTTTGACTAAACTGAACTTGGTGTATTGTGAACTCAACGGCACCATCCCACCTGAGCTAGGGAATTGTAAAAAGCTTGAGACTTTGATGCTTTCCTTCAATTCACTTTCTGGGCCTTTACCTAAAGAGTTTGCAGGAATGGGATTAGCTTCATTTTTAGTTGAAAAGAATGAGCTTTCTGGCCAGTTACCTTCTTGGCTCGGAAGCTGGTCTCAGATGAACACATTATTGCTCCCTGGTAATCGGTTTTCTGGGCTTATACCTGCTAAGATTGGCAATTGTTCATTTCTCAATCACCTAAGTCTTAGCAACAATCATTTGACTGGTGAAATCCCTGAAGAGCTTTGCAATGTTGTTTCTTTGACAGAAATTGAACTTGGTCATAATTTTCTTTCAGGGACTATAGAGAACACATTTCTCGTGTAAAAATTTGACCGAGTTGGTGCTAGTAGACAATCAGCTTGTTGAGTCGATACCCGGGTACCTTTCAGAGCTCCCTTTAATGGTTCTTGATCTTGATTATAACAATTTTACAGGGTCTATTCCATTAAAATTGTGGAAGTGAACGACATTGATGGAGTTTTCTGCTGCAAATAATTTCTTGGAAGGTGCTTTGACAGGGGATATTAGAAAGGAGTTCGGTTTTTGTTTTTTATTTTTAAAGAGCATTGGTGGAAAGACACCTAAAGGGATGCTGGATATTTTTCCATATGCAAAGTATAATACACCATTTTGATTTCTTCTTCCATTTGTATTCCAATACTTATTCTGGCAATTACATGATGAATTAAGCGATTTTTTTGCAAACATCCATGTTTAATGTTAAGCATTCAATTGTCTTAATGAGGTGGTTCTTTCTTGTAATTATTCACTAGGTATTCATCTTATTGAAACAGTTTGTGAACTGTGTTTGCCTAGAGGTAAATTTGGCTAAACTTTTTTTTGAACTTTTTGCAAGAGTAGTGGTGATAGGTTGCAAGCTAGTTTTCATTTTTAAACATTTTAATTGCATTGATGTTGTTTGTTTTTCTGGAAATACCAAAATGCTTCATGTTAGGCTGTGGGGTTAATTTCTTGGCAACAAATGTATTCATGAGCCATTTATGCTAATATAAATGGTAATACGGGCATAAGTATTGTTTCGTGTATAGGTTGCTTATATTATGTAATTGCGCATACTGGTCTCTTCGGATAACGATAAACGATTAAGCATGATGCTTGTTCCATGTTGTAAGCAGATATGTTAGTCTTTGACGTCCAGTCCTTGTCATGCTGTTGATATAACTAAGGAGGTAAGCAAAATTTAGGTGATATTTTGGTTAGTTGGGGTTGATTACCGATGTCACTGCATAAAATGTTGATGTCACTGCATATTTGATTGCCGATGTCACTGTATAAATTGTTGATGTCACGCATATATGGTTGCCAATGTCACTGCCAACCTACCAATATACAAAGGCTTACACATTTTCCGTGAATTAGAGTTAATTAAGTCTCATTTTTCCGTGAATTGGAGTTTGATTATTTGAATTGGAGTTAGGTCTCCTTTTTTTGGGACAATTTTCCAATGTACAAAGGCTCACACATTTTCCGTTAAATCGGGTTTTTACCAGCTATGATTGCATTGTCACTTCATTAAAGAATTGATGTGGTGACATTGATGTCACTGCATATACGATTTGATACACAAATTTGGTAACTTTCTAAAATAAATGTAGTGTTATTCACATTAGGGGTGTACTTGAGCCGAATCGATACTCCCTACTCGACTCGACTAAAAAAGTTTGGGCTCGATCGAGCCATAAAAAGGCAAGATCGAACTCGACTCGCTAATTGCTCGATATAGCTCAACTCGGCTCGTACGCTTGATTATTTTCTTAGGATTCATTTAATCTTTAATAAAATATAACAAGATCGAACTTGACTCGTCTAATTCTCGGCTCGAATAATACTTTTTGAATTGTAAAAAAGAATATTTTATAATAATTATTAAATATATTTATTTAAATAATTATTAAATGAAGCTCGATTAGCTCACGAAGTATTTGATTACTATATTTTAAAACTCGAGATCGGCTCGGTTAATTATTCGAGTAGGTCGGCTTGGTTAATTATTCGAGTAGGGGATGGTCACTGTATCGCGGCTTCTTTGCATCGGAGTGGTCACAGTATCATGGTGTCTCTGCATCGGAGTGTCACATCATCGCGGTGTCTGTGCATCGCGGTGTCACTTCAGCGCGGTGTCTCTGCAATGCGGTGTCACTTCATTGTGGTGTCTCTGCATCACGGTGTGTATTTATCACGGTGTCTCTGCATCGCGGTGTCTCTGCATTGCGGTGTCACTGGCTCACTGCATCGCGTTGTCGCTTTATCACGGTGTCTCTGCATTGCGGTGTCTCTGCATCGTGTTGTCGCTTTATCACGGTGTCTTTGCATCGCGGTGTCTCTGCATTGCGGTGTCACTTCATCGCGGTGTCTCTGCATCGCGTTGTCACTTTATTGCGGTGTCTCTGCATCGTGGGTGGTCACTGAATCGTGATGGTCACTGCATCCCGATGGCCCCTGCATCGCGGTGGTCACTGCATCGCGATGGTCACTTCATTTACTATTTATACATAATATTTTTATTTTAGGGGGTCAGCGGCACCCACTGGCCTATATGTAGAGCCGCCCATTTTAGGGGGGTCATCGCGGTGTTGTTTCATCACGATGTCGGGTCATCAAATGTCACTGCATCGCGATGTCGGATCATCAAATGTCACTGTATCGCGGTGTCTCTGTATCGCAGTGTCACTTCATCGCCGTGTCTCTGCATCGTGGTGTCACTTCATCGCCGTGTCTCTGCATCGGGGGTGGTCACTGCATCGCGGTGTCATTTCATCACGGTGTCAATTCACCGTGGTGTCTCTGCATTACGGTGTCACTTATCACGGTGTCTCTACATCGCGGAGTCTCTGCAATGCGTTGTCACTTCATCGCATTGTCTCTGCATCGCGGTGTCTCTGCATCGGGGGTGGTCACTGTATCGCGGTGCTTGTGCATCAAGGGTGGTCACTGCATCGCGGTGTAACTTCATCACGGTGTCTCTGCATCGGGGGTGGTCACTGCATCGCGGTGTCTGTGCATCGAGGGTGGTCACTACATCGCGGTGTCATTTCATCATGGTGTTTCTGCATCGTGGTGTCTCTGCATCGCGATGTCTCTGCATTGCGGCATCTCTGTATTGTGGCGTCTATGCATCACGGTGGTTAAAGAATTATGGTGATCACTGCATCGGGGTGGTCACTGGATCGCGGTGGCCAATGCATCGCGGTGGTCAATACATCGGGATGGTCAATGCAGCGCGGCTGTCAATGCATCGGGGTGGGCACTGCATCGGGGTGGTCAATGCATCGCGGTGGTCACTGCATTGTGGTGGTCAATGCATCTTGGTGGTCAATGCGTCGTGCCTCGTGGTGGTCAATGCATTGTGGTGGTCAATGCATCTTGGTGGTCAATACATCGGGATGGTCACTGCATCGCGGTGGTTAATGTGTCGCGGTGATCAATGCATCGCGGTGTCACTTCATCGCCGTGTCTCTGCATCTCGGTGTCATTCCATCGCGGTGTCTTTGCATCACGGTGTCTCTGCAATGCGGTGTCACTTTATCGCGGTGGTCAATGCATCCCGATGGTCAATTTATCCCAATGGTCAATGCATCGCGGTTGTCAATTTATTCCGGTGGTCAATTTATCTCGATGGTCAATGTATCACGATGGTCAATTTATTCCGATGTTCAATGCATCGTGGTGATCAATGTATCTCAATGGTCAATGCATCACGGTGGTTATCGGAAAAAAAAAATTTAGAATCAAAAATAAAAAATAAAGACCTTTTACCATCCAGAAAAAAAAATAAATAAAAAAATAAAATAAAATAAAAATAAAATAAAAATAAAACCCAACCCAACAACTTGCAGCGCTTCATTATATTTGTGTTTTTCATTCTTGAACGCGCTGCTTTATATTTTGTGTTCAGCTGTCTGTTTTGTTGAGTATTTATTAATTAAGGGTAGTTTGGTCTATATACTAATTTTATGTTCTTATAACCAAATAAATTTAAGTGTGTCATATTTGTCTAGTTAAGTCTAATATGTTGCCTCTATTTATATATATACACGTAAGCACTACACATATAACAATAGGCCCATTATTATCAAAACCAATGGTAAGTTGACACCCGGATAATATATGTACTGCACCCATTGTGGTGAGTTGTTACTTTATGAATAAACATCAATTTCACCATTTTTTTTTGGTCCAAAACATATAAATGTAATAACAGTGCACCCTTCGGATGATTTATTTCATGCTTTAATTTGTTTCACTGTGCGATACCCGGTACGGTGTGGGAGCGGGTAAGGGATGCAGCTTTTCAGCAGGGCCTTCATTAGAATTCTGATTTCCGTGCTTTATTAGGTTACTTCTTTTCTTCTTGTGAAGTGCCACATTTGGAGTACTTGACTACCCCCTTGTAGTATATTTGGAAAGCGAGGTGTGCATGGCTTTATGGGGGCCAAGCAGTGGATATTGGGCGCCTCTTGCAGACTCTCCTTCATGAGTCGGCCAGTTCCCCGTGGCCGGCTACCTGACAGCCGTCTGTGGGTGATCAGGTCAAAGTTAATGTTGATGCGGCTCTTTATGTGGTGCTTGCTCTTATGGGGCTGTGTTTCATGGGTTAGATGGCCGGATCCTACGTGCTTGCTCAGGGCGACTAGGTCGGAGCTTGGATGTTGATTCTGCGAAGCTCAATGCTATCTATCGAGGCCTTCTTTTAGCTCGTGTGTGGGGATATCGTACGATATGCTTGGAGTCAGACCCCATCTCTTGTATCCAGGGTCTTCTATCGCATGCCGAAGACTTTACCTCCATTGGTTGTTTAGCTAAGGAGTGCTTGCTCTTAGTTGAGTCCTTTGACTCTCTTTCTTTTTCGTTTGTTAAGAAATCTGACAATAGGCGAGTTCATAGTTTATCTCAAGAAAACCTAGCTTATCTCGGTTTTGTGGATTGGATATCTTACACACACACACACACACCCACACAGCCCAGAACATGTTTTGCTTGTGCTTCTGATTTGTCATAATAAAAATTTATTAGTAAAAATTTATTGGTTTCTCTAAAAAAGAAATAAAAAAGAAAATATATATGTTAATACTACCAATTTCCCCACTTTTGTCGGCATATATTTGTTCTGTTGTTTTATTGTTTTTTTTCTTTCTTTTCATGAGGGGTCTTAATTAAATTTGGTTTCATTGATAAATAATAATAATTTGAGGGCTACTCATTAATGCGACCATATACAACTTTTTCCTTTATACTTCTTCCCTTTCTATATAATTTGTCGCAGTTATCAAAATTAAAATTTTCTTTTTATTTATCGTAACTACATTTACAAAACATTATTTATTGTATTTTTTTATATCTACCCTTATTTATTAAGGGATGGAAATTGAAAACAACATTGCATTAATTATTTTCAAGTAGTGTTATTGTCATTTTGTTGTTAAGTCAAATAATTAATTACTTTCGTTAATATGTGTATTTTTAACACTTGTGACAGTTAAATAAAAAATGTCAGAAACTGTCACAACCGTCCAATTTTTGATACATTTCGTCCAAATCCATCCAATGGACAAAATGGAAGGAAACCGTCCGAAATTTGGACGCACCGTCCAAATTGGTATGAATTTCGTCCAAAGTTGGACGGTGCGTCCAAATTTTGGACGGTTCCTTCCCAATTTGGACAAAACACTAAAACCGTCCCAATTTGGACGGTAACATTTGGACGGTATTTTCGGTCGATTTTTTTTTTGTGTACATAGGCCCAATATTTTTTAACTGGCTTCGGCCCTAAAAAACGTAGGACCGCCCTGCTTACCCCCTAACGTTACAACACAACACAACACAAAACAATGATGTTCCAAAAAACAAAAACAGATGATAAGACATTTCGGTTATATATATATATATATATATATATATATATATATATATATAGCAGTGGATTGGTTCAACATCTAGCAGCCCCTAGCTATTCCACAGGAAATTCGTTTAATTTGATGGAACTTTCCTCAGGCTGATCATATTAAGCTTAACAGTGATGGCTCTTCCATAAGCAATCCTGGATTAGCAGGAGGTGACTATGTTATTAGGGACTGCACAGGTAAAGTCTATCAGGCTGGCTATATATGAAGCCTATGACCACCGCACTATTATGGAGGCTGAAATTAAAGCCTTGAAGAGTGGTCTTGATCGATGTAAGTTTTGTGGCATTTACTCAATACATATGGGAGGTAGATTCTCAGGTGCTAGTGAACATGTTGCTTGGTCACACTGCAACTCCATGACGTTATTTGGATGATATTTAGCTTATTATTAACATGCACAAGATTAAAAGTTTCCCATGTACACTGTGAGGGCAATGTTGTGGCTGATCACCTAGCCAAGTTGGGAAGCTCCGATCCCTTCAACAATTTGCGGACATGGCTTGCTCTAATCTCCCAAGCATTATAGGTCTGCTAGTGTTGAGAGATAATTTGCAGCTTCAGGTTATTCGAGTTCACTGATCTACCTTCACTTTTGGACGCACATGAAGAGTGCAAACAGGTTGCCTCATAACCTCTGGGCAGCGGGCCTTTGGCTTCTTTTTAAAACTACAACTATATAATCCGTCAGAAAAAAAAATCTCTACAAGGGTATCTGAAATGCCCATCAAAATTGAAACCGGGGGTCAACTTAGTAGTTTGATGTGATCATGTACAAAAGAACCCAACTGGGCCAAAAAGTTTACAGCATTATGGGTTCTTGAGAAACAGATGATGCCTGCATAATTAATGGTATGAGCTGGTTAAATTAAGAACTCAATTAACAAATCCCATCAAGCTCGCTAATTGAGTAGCTACGTATAGCAAAACAAAGAGTGTAGAAAATCCAGCTATTCAGGTCTACCCAGCTCCTAGGCAGTCTGGCCAGACCTGGGGGGCTTATGACGATGGTGGAAATAGACCTGACTACGTGTCACTCTTATAACATCCCAAGATTGAGAGAGAAAGATAAGAAGGAATCATTTTGGGCCAGGAGCCCACACCAGTAAAACCTTACCCCAGGAGGGAAGTCTGTGCATGACCTTCCCGACTACCGCGCTGCAGTGCAGCTCGGTCTAGTCTGGAGGTAGGATACGCAGCTCAGGTCGAGCTGGCCTGAGGAGCCCGTCGAAGGCCGACTGGCTCTTTCCTTAAGTGATAAATAACACATGTGCCTATATTAGAGGAGAATCCCTGGATTACCGTAAGGACATCCCATAATTCGAATATAATCATAATTATCTTTTGTGAGAGATAAACACGTGATGATCCTTAGGGTTTAAGGATTATACGACTTGTTTAACAAGAAAAGGGGTGAGACGCCTCCCTATATAAACAACCCTAAGGAACTACGAATGACTTGATTCCAATTCAGCTATTGGATACGTAGGCAACTTGAGAGAAACTAACTCTCAGGCTCAGTCTTAATCACACACAAAATCACCATCCCCATTATCTCTGTTCTTGTTTGAATCGTCCTAGAGGTTATTTGGATCCCTAGGTGATAATCGACACCATCAATTGGCGCTAGAAGGAGGGTTCTTTTGTTGCGATTTGATCAAGAAACAGCGATGGTACCACCAAAAAATACCGGAAAAAGGACCCAAACCGCGGCAGCTAGAGATACTGGAGACATAGACCCCACGGCTACTGCTAGCCAGCCGCAAATCAATCCGGAGGAAACATTGGCAGATCCAGCACAGCAGGCCTTGCTGGAGGCGTTACGTAATTTGGACGTACCAGCGTTCAAAAGTGTACTAGGATTGGCCCTAAAGGGGCGAGAAGAAGAAGCTCCACAAAACGTGGACCCAAAAGACAACGCGGCAAATAAAGAGGACAGAGGAGAAACTCTCTCCTCTACCTCTCAGACGCAGCACAGACATGTTAAGGCTCAGGCCCAGGAGGCAGCCAGGGCGGAACTAGATGGGATCTTGGGAAAGAAAACGAACGATCTCTCTATCGAATCACCGTTCTCAGAGCAGATTTTGAACTACCCACGCCCGGAGAGATTTAAGATACCAAAACTAGAGGCATATGACGGAACGAAAGATCCCCAGGACCACCTCTTCCAATATTTGACGCACATGAATCTAGACTGTGCACCCGAGGAGATGAAGTGCAAAGCCTTCCCGGCCTTACTTACGGGCAGGGCCTGTGAGTGGTTCCGGAAATTACCACCTCGATCAATTGAGAATTTTGAAACCCTGGCCAGAAAATTTGTTTAGGGTGATTTTATACGATTTCTAATGTTATATTTTATAACAATTTCCTCCATATTCGTATAATTTGCATAGAAATCAAGGGTTTAATCGAATTATTGAGCAAATGAGTTTTAAAAGTGGTTAAGTGCAAATTTGTGTTAATTATGTGGTTTCATTGATAAAAATCTTTGAATATGAGATGTTACATTTTGCACGATGTTATCATGAATGTAGGTACGCTTGCATGTTAAATGAGGAGCTTAAACGAAGATCGGATGAAGATTAAGAAGAAAGCTCGATTCGAATAAAGAAAGCTCGATTCGATTCGGCCCAAACTTGGTGATCAAGTATTTCAAAATATGCCACGTAACATTATATTTTGAGGCCTAAAAGATGGATTTTGAGGAAAAGAAGAAGATGCCACGAGTTTACGAGATCAACGGATCAATATTTTCCAACGTACTTCTACCGTAACCTGTTTTTCGATGGAAATTTTACCCGACTTAGAGGCATTTTCAGGGGAAGAGTTCTTGACGAAAGTTGTAGATACTAAAATGAGCTTTCCAACGCATTTTGAATCACGTCAATCGGAGGTCTACAACTCAAGTTATGATTTTTTTACCGAACTGCTGGAATTACGGACGAACCGGAGATATTTTTGGCCAAGTTTGATGCATGTTACTCCATGTGCTCCTTAATGATGATAATGATGAGTCATAACAAACTCCACATGCTATTTTAGTGACTCACTCACCTTCACATGCAAAGTCATTATCACCTCCCACATGCTTATAACAAACTTGCGAATATTCCTCAAATATTCTCCCTTTTAAAATATCTCCTCAACTGCAACCTCTCCCTTATACACCTCCCCTCAACTCTCCCTATAAGAACTCCCTCATTTCCATCCATAAAGGCGCCCCCTCCTTGGTCACTTTTGGCCAAGCTTTTACTTTTCCCGTCTTTTATGTAAATACTCTGTAGGCGTTATGCCGAGAATAAATTAGAATAGTAGTACTGTTGTAATGCTGGAGCTACGGCCCTGATTCTGAAATCATAATCGAGGATGATTGGCTAAGGACTCCAGGATAGAACCACCATTGTGAAGCTACCATCACTAGAATAAACAAGGATTTCGTTTTCATTTGTTCTAGTAAGCTTTCTTGTTCTTCCTTCATGTTTACTTTGTCTATGTGCAATGTGTATGAACTATATGTGTGTTGCATGCTAATCGAATTTAGATACGAAGGTTGATGAATTCGTAGATTACCGTGAAGGAGAGTGATGATATTCTTCCAACATACGTAAGTTGAGGGAGAATATTGTTAGATTAGGATTTTATATCCATATCTTTGATCCGTAAATGCTTTAGTTGTACCGAGAATGGTGAACTAATTAAAAGGCGATGAACCGAAAGGGAAAATGCCTCTTTAGCAGATAATAATCCAAGACTTACGAATGAATGTGTGTCTTTCTTGTTAATTTCGGTGGGGTGGTGGATCAACGGTGTGTTCTAGTTGTTTTAATCTTTCTCTAAACAAATTTTCACGTATCGTCTTTCTTTTCACTTTTGCAACCTTTATTTTATTTCTAGTTTTCAAGATCATAATCATCACTAAAAAGAACTCGAAAGCAAAAGTTATTTTCATACAAGTCCCTGCGGATACGACCCGGTTTCACCACTAGCTGCAAGCTTTTGCACTTGGGGCTGACGTCGGTTTTATTTTATTACTTGTTATCTTTTGCTTTGCATAAAACCGTGAACAAGTTTTTGGCGCCGTTGCCGGGGACTTGGCACGGAAAATTTTCGTTTTCGGTTTTGTTGTCAACTAAGTTATCTGTTTCCGTTTTAAAAAAAAATAAAAAAAAAATAAAAAAAAATAAAAATCTTTCGGTAATTACCGAGAGAGAGAAAAAAATATTTTCTTTTCGTTCTGTTTCTGTTCTGTATTAGTTTTATAGTATTTTGTTTCTTTTACGCTGTTTAGACCTGTTTCGAGCCTGTTTTAGTATAGTTTTTTTTTTTAATTCTAAAAAAATTTTAAAATTTTTTTTTCGGTAAATACCGAGTGGATTCGGTAATTACCGAGAGAGAAAAGAACCAAGGAACACGTTTCAATCATTGAGGTTGGGTGATGGATTTTCGGTGAATCCCACTCTGCGGAAGCATAAGGATAAAATCCCGAAACCTCGTGATTTAGGTGTTGGTTTCCAAACGTAGTTTATGCAAACTCGAACTCACGGGGGACCACTTTTGTATAATCCGGAGATAGAGCGAACCATCGCTCGACCAAACAGACGTTTGGCCCGGCTCACCGGACCAACGGACGAGGGAACCACGGAAGGAAACAATCCTGAGGGATACGTTGAGGGAGAAGCTCAAGGAGGAGCCCAGGTTGAGGAAATGGCAGATCAACGGACATTGGCAGACTTTGCCATGCCATCTATTGTGAAAGTTAATCCTGCGGTCGTGATTCCTGAAATCACGGCTGATAATTTCGAACTCAAAACTTCTTTAATCAATCTGGTGAGAGGTTCCACATTCCATGGATTTTCCACTGAGGACCCGCACGATCATATTCACTCATTTCTAGAATCGTGCGGGACTATTTTAATCAAAGGGGTCACTGAGGACGCCCTAAAGATGAAACTTTTTCCCTTCTCACTGAAGGGAGAAGCGAAAGAATGGTATAAATCCTTACCAGTCGAATCCATTACTTCGTGGGAGGAGTTGGAGAAAGAATTCTTGAGCCAGTACTTTCCACCTGCAAAGACGGCTCATCTTCTGAATCAGATATTCACTTTTGTGCAATCCGAGAAGGAATCTTTCTACGATGCATGGAAACGATTTAAGGCTCTCTTGAGAAAGTGCCCCCACCATGGGCTGGACAAACAAAGATTGATCAACACTTTCTACAGTGGTTTGACTGAATTGACTAAGGGAATGGTGAATAGTTCTGCGGGAGGTGCATTTCTGAGAAAGACACCTAATGAGGGATGTATGTTGTTTGAAGATATTGCAAAGTATAATTATGCCCCTACCTATGCAGGTGCGTCCAATCAGAAAAGCTCGACTGCAGGGAAGTATGAGGTAGATGAGACCACGTCTCTAAAAGCTCAGTTGGCCGCACTACAGAAGCAAGTGACGGAAATGAATGTTCAAAGTCTTGTGTGTGACAACTGCCATGGCCAAGGCCATCGTAGTAATCAATGCCAGCTTGACCCGATCTCACAGGTCAAAGCTGTTCAAAACAATGTTGTTTGCCAAAATTGCGATACCATTGGGCACACATTCCATCAGTGTCATCTATTGTTGCATTCAGAAGAGGTGAATGCATTCATTTCTCAAAATTATCGACCTTCGGGTCAGAATCAAAACACTCAAGGGTTCAATTACAACCGGAACCACCCTGGTTTCCGATGGAGTGACCCTTCTGGGGCAGCAAACCCCTATCAGTTTCAGGCCCCTAGGCCTAATCAAAGCAATTTTCAATCCAACTATCGACCAGCATGGAACACCAATCCACCGCAAAATCAAAATCAATCATTTCAGATCTTAGAACAAAAGTTGAGTGAGCAAATCACAGCCAACACTCAATTGGCAAATGCTTTAAGTACTCTGACCAGTACAGTGAGAAATTTAGAGGTGCAAATGGGACAGCTTTTGGGGCAGCAAGCAAGTCGACCTCAGGGTCAGCTGCCGAGTTTTACTGAGAAGAACCCCCGAGGGGTTAATCTGGTCCAAAATGACCAGAATTCTTGCACCGATCTCGCTGCACCATGGAACTATGGTCAAGATGAGCTGAATGCTATAAAACTGAGGAGTGGGAAAGCGGTTGGCAGTCAGGCCAACCAGGGAAACGAGTAGCCCCTCCTGTGAGCAGAGACGCAGGAGGGGAAGATCTTTGTTCTCCTCAGAAGGATGTTGGGACTACTATTGATCCAAGTGAAAGAGAAAATTCTGAAGAAAAGGTGAAAGTTGAGAATTCTGATGATGAAGAGAATACTGCTGAGAAGAAGTCAGATTCTAAGTTAAGTTCTGGGAAGCATGTGAGGTGGAAGGATAGGGAAGACAAAGCAATCAATGATAAGACGGCAAAGAAGCACTTTACTGAGGAAGACTTTGCTGATCTCCCTTACCCACCTAGCAAAAACAAGCTGTCATTAACAGTCGATAAAGAATATAAGAAGGTTATCGACTTGCTCAAGAATACTGAGGCAAACATTCCATTAGTTGATCTTTTGGTAGGAATGCCAAAGTATACAAAGTTTATAAAGGACGCAGTAAGTTCGAAAAAGAAGCTCCAAGAGCTCGAGCACATAGTATTGAATGAAGAATGCTCAGCAATCAGCCAGACTAAACTTCCTGTGAAGTGCCCCGACCCTGGTAGATTTACGATTTCGTGTACTATTGGGAACATGGACTTCCACAATGTTTTGTGTGATTCGGGAGCATCAATCAATCTGATGTCTACGTCAATCTTCCAATCTCTTGGATTGGATCAATCTATTACGCTTAAACCTATTTCTCTTCAACTTGCTGATAGAAGTGTGAAATATGCAAGGGGAATTGTAGAAGATGTGTTGGTCAAGGTTAAAAACTTCATATACCCAGCTGATTGGGTAATCATGGATATGACCAATGATGAGAAAACCCCCTTGATCCTTGGAAGACCTTTTCTTGCAACTGCCCGTGCCTTACTAGATTCCTACAGTGGCAAAGTAACCCTACATTTGGAGGATGAGAGCATAAAGTTCAATGTGGGCAATGCAGTGAAGCACCCGTCCAGTGACACTTGTTTAGCTATTGAGGACGATTTCACTGATGAGTATGATATACAAGTGTTCATGGGTAGTTGGGATGAGGAAGAATTCAATAAACTATCTGCAACTTGGACTAATGAGGAGTGGATAAAATTTTTAGAAGAGATTGACAAGGAATGTTCTGATTACCACGAAGTGGTGGGAAAGATAATGAGGAAGAGGCATGGTGATATGCCCAGATTTGCAAAGGGAGATGGTACCCCTGTCTGCTGGGAGGCCATGATGCTTCAGAGCCCTTATGATAAGCTTGGAGATCTAGATCTTAAGGGAGATAAATTGAGACCAAGTGTGGAGGAGCCACCGTCAGATTTAGTGTTGAAACCCTTGCCTCAACACTTGAAATACATTTTTCTGAGGGACGGTGATAAGCTCCCTTTGATCATTTCATCTAAGTTAGAACCGAAGGAGGAAGAAAAGCTTATCAAAGTGCTGCAAGATAATATCCTCGCCTTTGGTTGGCAAGTGGGAGATATCAAGGGAATAAGCCCTGATATCTGTATGCACAAGATCAGGACTGTTGAGGGATCGAAGAAGGTGCGACAGCCTCAGAGAAGGCTAAACCCTCACATGCAGGAAATCGTTAAGAAGGAAATCATCAAATTGCTTGACATGGGTATCATCTACCCAATAGCCGATAGTGAATGGGTGAGCCCCACTCAGGTGGTGCCAAAGAAAGGAGGGATTACTATTGAAAAGAATGAAAAGGGGGAAGAGATTGCCTTACGACAAGTCACTGGTTATAGAATTTGCATCGACTACAGAAGACTAAATGAGGTAACTTTAAAAGACCACTTTCCCTTGCCATTCATTGACCAACTCCTTGAGAGGCTTAGTGGCAAGCAATTTTATTGTTTTTGGATGGCTATTCTGGATACTTTCAGATAGCTATCGACCCCACTGATCAAGAAAAGACTACCTTCACCTGTCCCTCTGGTACCTTCGCTTACCGAAGGATGCCATTTGGTCTCTGTAACGCACCAGCTACATTTCAAAGATGTATGCTGGCTATCTTCAATGGTTTAGTGGAGAAGGTGATGGAAATTTTTATGGATGACTTCTCTGTATTCGGGGACAGTTTCGACTACTGTTTACACAATCTTGATAAAGTTCTGTCCCGGTGCATAGAGAAGGACTTAGTCTTAAATTGGGAGAAGTGCCACCTAATGGTGGAAGAAGGAATTGTTCTGGGACACAAGGTGTCCAAAGAAGGTATAGAGGTTGACAAAGCGAAGGTAAAAGCTATTGAAAAAATGACATACCCCAAAACTGTAAGAGAAGTAAGAGGATTCTTGGGTCATGTTGGATTCTATAGGTGGTTCATTAAAGACTTTTCTAAGATAGCCAAGCCTTTGTCAACTCTCTTAAGAGAGGATGTGAAGTTTGTTTTTACCCCTGAATGTGAAAGAGCGTTTAAAGAATTAAAAGACAAGTTGGTTACCTCGCCAATTCTTATAGCACCCGACTGGAAAGCTCCCTTTGAGCTTATGTGTGATGCTTCTAATTATGCAGTCGGTGCGGTGTTAGGTCAGAGAGTGGACGGAAGGTTCCAACCCATCTACTACGCTAGTCACACTTTAAACCCAACGCAAGTAAATTATGCAACAACTGAGAAGGAGTTGTTGGCAGTAGTTTTTGCCATGGATAAATTTAGAAGCTATTTGCTTGGGTCGGAAGTTGCAGTCTGGACAGACCATTCTGCATTGAAGTATCTGTTGAGCAAGGCTGATGCCAAGCCTCGTTTGATGAGATGGATCTTGATTTTACAAGAGTTTGATGTTCATATCCGGGACAAGAAGGGTAGCAAGAATGTGGTAGCTGATCACATGTCTCGGCTGACCGATGATCATCAAATAGAGTCGGATGAAATTGGAATTGATTTTCCAACTGAGCAACTCATGACCATTGATGCGTGCGAGGTTACTCCTGCCCGTACTGGAAAAGGTTCTCCTTGGTTTGCACCTTTTGCAAACTTCTTGAGCGGCAGATATCTGGACCCTGACCTGACATATCAGCAAAAGAAGAAATTCTTTTCGGATTTGAACTATTATGTGTGGGACGACCCTATTCTCTTCAAGCGTTGTAAGGATGGATTACTCCGTAGGTGTGTCCCTGAGTTCGAGCAGAGGGACATTATAGAGCAATGCCATGACGGACCTGTGGGAGGTCATTATGGAGTTGGGAAGACTGCTGCGAAGATTTTTCAGTCTGGTTTCTACTGGCCGACAATTTTTAAGGATACAGAGAGTTTTGTAAAAGGTTGTGACCGGTGCCAGCGCACCGGTAAACTTTCTCGGCGAATGGACATGCCCCTACACCCCATTCAACAATGTGAAGTTTTCGACGTATGGGGTATTGACTTCATGGGACCGTTTCCATCCTCGTATGGGAACAAGTACATTCTGGTCTGCGTTGACTACGTGTCAAAATGGGTAGAGGCAATAGCAACATCGCGGAACGACCACAAGGTGGTCAAGAGCTTCCTGAGGAAAAACATTTTTACACGGTTTGGTTGTCCACGAGCTCTCATCAGTGACGAGGGACCTCACTTCGCAATACTCCATTAGAAAAGATTTTAGAACGATATGGGGTGAAACACAAAACTGCTACCCCTTATCACCCTCAGACGAGTGGACAAGTTGAAGTAAGTAACCGAAGCCTGAAAAGCATTCTTGAGAAGACGGTGAACTCTCATAGGACAGATTGGAGCCAGAAACTGGATGATGTACTCTGGGCCTACAGGACAGCTTTCAAAACTCCTATTGGCACGTCTCCGTTTCAGATGGTTTATGGTAAGGCCCGCCACCTGCTAATCGAGCTTGAGCACAGAGCATTCTGGGCTATTAAATTCTTGAACTTCGACAGCCAGTTATGCAGAGAAAAGCGATTGTTGCAGTTGCAGGAGCTTGATGAGTTCAGACTCCAGGCCTACGAGAGCTCAAGAATCAGTAAGGAAAGGACTAAACTTCTTCACGACAAGAAAATCAAGCATAGAGAATTCAAAGAGGGCGAATGGGTTTTACTATATAATACCAGGTTACATCTGTTTCCTGGTAAGCTACGCACCCGTTGGTCTGGCCCTTTTGAAATTTCTCAGGTTTTCCCTAGTGGAGCCGTCGAATTGAAAAATAAGCAGGGAGAGTTGTTCAGAGTGAATGGTCATCGGTTGAAACACTATATTGGTCAACAAAAGGAACGACCAGTGGTTTTCCATCTAAACGACGTCCCTAGTCAAGACAGCTCCGATCTTTTGGAACCCGATGATTTACGTCTCTGTGAATTCTTTGATGATATTGTGATTACTGATGATACACCTCAGCTTGTGGAACTGAAACCTAAAAAGAAGAAGAGAAGAATCATAGGAACTAAGTGGATACTGAAGTTTCTTGACATGGCCAATACGTTGGCGAGACTTTGTTTTTGTGGGATCCATACTATTGACCCCGAGGAAATCAAGAATGATTCGGAAAGAGGCCTCACTGGCCCGACCCGGGTTGAAAATTTTTGGGTTGTCGAGCAAACGACATTAACCAAAAGCGCTACCGGGAGGCAACCCGTTTAAAAAAAAAAAAAAAAAAACAAAAACTCTACATTTTGCATTATACTTTACTCATACTTTGGATAATAGTTTTCCAATACTTGAATTGATTTTCATTTTGTTTCACCAAGTCTCGGGATGAATGTTTGAATGTCATTTAAAGGGAACGATTAGGAGGTTATCCGAAAATCCCGAGGGAGTACAAAGAAAAAATTCAAATGCATCATTTCTTAGATTTAGGTTGTTAGAACAATTTGAAATAACCCTTGAGGATCTGGGTATAAAAGACTCATAGTTAATACTTTGTCACATATTTCATATCATGACCTAGTCTGTTTTAAATTTTCAAATAATGTGTGACATGTATTAATTCAACTACTATGCAACTAAGGGAATAGGAAATTCAAAGCTGACCCGAGTTGAAATTTTATTGTCTAGTCGAGCTCCCGACTATAATTAAGCCCTACTAGGACGGTAACCTAGATATCTTTTCTTTTTTGTCTGTAGTTTATTTCTGTCTTTATTCCATGATATTGCCTTGTCTATCATCTTTTGTGCCCCTATCCCCGAGGTACGTCTTGTTTTCCCATGGTGTGCAGGATTTTTGCGATAGCGATTGTGAGCTTTTAGATAAATCAGTTTACCGGTGGATGGTCCACAGTCTACTGCTTTCATCGAGCATTTCTGGAGCTGATTCTAGGCCACTTCTGGAATTGCCACTTTCGAACCACAATCAGCTAAGTGTTCTTTTTCTTTTTATATTCTGCACAACCTGAGGACATGTTGTGATTTAAGTGTGGGGGAGGGAATAGTCGGTTATATGTATCTACCATTTGCTTAAATTATTTTGATTCTATGCTAAATGGGCTAAATTTTCAAATTTTTGTTTATTCCCGAGTAAACAATGCATATCTTTGTTCGTTATTTTTATAGTCATTAATGCTATATTCCGTATGTTCGATAAGTTAGTTGTTTCACCCAATATATTTTTCACGAGCCATAGTGAATGATGAGCTAAATTATAAAGCTATATCCCTTTTTGATTAGTGATTTTTGATTATCTTATAAGTCATGTGCTTAGTGCTAACGTACGCGTATCGTGAAAATTATGATAGTTTGTGTTTATAGCCAGAGTATGATATATTGTGAATATCTGAACGTTTGAATGTGATAAGTGAAACATAACTAATGTTCTTGCACAATAATTAACAAATAAATCATTGCTTGAGGTGTTATGCTCAAGAGGTTTGAATTGCTTTTAGCATGTTAACCACTGCCTGCCGTAAATCTCGAAAAAAGTAATCAATTGTGTGTGTCGAAAGCCGGTCGATGATTTGAGTGCGGTAGGGCATTATCTCGAAATGTCCTATACCACTATGATGACCAAAAGCTCACGACGGTTAGAAGAAGCTGCCTTATGATTTGAGTAGATAGGGGATTATCTCGAAATTTCCTATTCTAGTATGACGGGCAAAAGCTCATTCGATGTGTGTTGAAAAAAAAAAAAGAAAAAAAAAAAATCGAAAAAATTTATTATTATGAATAAGTTAAGGACTTAGTTATCGTATACCTTATCCCCAGTATAATGTGACAGATATGTTGTAGGGATTATCCTCTGAGTATATCAGAATGGCCCTAGATATATTCTATCATTCTTTTCAGGATATGTCACGTTTTGTAGGGTACATCTTATAAGTATCATTATTACTAGTTTGAAGGGGTATTAGCTAGTTTGCTTTGAATTTTTCAAGTTTGGACTTAGTGGAAGTTTTCTATGGCTATGCACACACATCGGGGTGGACCTCTGATTTATTGAGTATATGTTGTATTTGCTGAGGTGTCTATCTTTTTCGAGCCTTGATTCTTGTTTTGTTTTGCTCGGGACGAGCAAAAGCTAAGTGTGGGGGAGTTGTTTAGGGTGATTTTATACGATTTCTAATGTTATATTTTATAACAATTTCCTCCATATTCGTATAATTTGCATAGAAATCAAGGGTTTAATCGAATTATTGAGCAAATGAGTTTTAAAAGTGGTTAAGTGCAAATTTGTGTTAATTATGTGGTTTCATTGATAAAAATCTTTGAATATGAGATGTTACATTTTGCACGATGTTATCATGAATGTAGGTACGCTTGCATGTTAAATGAGGAGCTTAAACGAAGATCGGATGAAGATTAAGAAGAAAGCTCGATTCGAATAAAGAAAGCTCGATTCGATTCGGCCCAAACTTGGTGATCAAGTATTTCAAAATATGCCACGTAACATTATATTTTGAGGCCTAAAAGATGGATTTTGAGGAAAAGAAGAAGATGCCACGAGTTTACGAGATCAACGGATCAATATTTTCCAACGTACTTCTACCGTAACCTGTTTTTCGATGGAAATTTTACCCGACTTAGAGGCATTTTCAGGGGAAGAGTTCTTGACGAAAGTTGTAGATACTAAAATGAGCTTTCCAACGCATTTTGAATCACGTCAATCGGAGGTCTACAACTCAAGTTATGATTTTTTTACCGAACTGCTGGAATTACGGACGAACCGGAGATATTTTGGCCAAGTTTGATGCATGTTACTCCATGTGCTCCTTAATGATGATAATGATGAGTCATAACAAACTCCACATGCTATTTTAGTGACTCCTCACCTTCACATGCAAAGTCATTATCACCTCCCACATGCTTATAACAAACTTGAGAATATTCCTTAGCATATTCTCCCAAAAATATCTCCCTCAACTACAACCTCTCCCTTATACACCTCCCCTCAACTCTCCCTATAAGAACTCCCTCATTTCCATCCATAAAGGGGCCCCTCCTTGGTCACTTTTGGCCAAGCTTTTACTTTTCCCGTCTTTTATGTAAATACTCTATAGGCGTTATGCCGAGAATAAATTAGAATAGTAGTACTGTTGTAATGCTGGAGCTACGGCCCTGATTCTGAAATCATAATCGAGGATGATTGGCTAAGGACTCCAGGCTAGAACCACCATTGTGAAGCTACCATCACCAGAATAAACAAGGATTTCGTTTTCATTTGTTCTAGTAAGCTTTCTTGTTCTTCCTTCATGTTTACTTTGTCTATGTGCAATGTGTATGAACTATATGTGTGTTGCATGCTAATCGAATTTAGATACGAAAGTTGATGAATTCGTAGATTACCGTGAAGGAGAGTGATGATATTCTTCCAACATACGTAAGTTGAGGGAGAATATTGTTAGATTAGGATTTTATATCCATATCTTTGATCCGTAAATGCTTTAGTTGTACCGAGAATGGTGAACTAATTAAAAGGCGATGAACCGAAAGGGAAAATGCCTCTTTAGCAGATAATAATCCAAGACTTACGAATGAATGTGTGTCTTTCTTGTTAATTTCGGTGGGGTGGTGGATCAACGGTGTGTTCTAGTTGTTTTAATCTTTCTCTAAACAAATTTTCACGTATCGTCTTTCTTTTCACTTTTGCAACCTTTATTTTATTTCTAGTTTTCAAGATCATAATCATCACTAAAAAGAACTCGAAAGCAAAAGTTATTTTCATACAAGTCCCTGCGGATACGACCCGGTTTCACCACTAGCTGCAAGCTTTTGCACTTGGGGCTGACGTCGGTTTTTAAATAAATTTTAGAACCTGTTTTAACCGCGAACAAGTTTTATAGGTAGTAGAGCCTTAAGACTTTTCGACGTAACAAAATTTCTACAAGCTTTTGTCACAGCTAAGCCCTTCCAGAGGAATGTTACGTACCTCCTCACAATTCGTCAGAAAAAAGAAGAAACAGTGCTGCAATACCTGAAAAGATTCAACGAGGAATCTAGGCAGGTCGGGAATGCTGATGAACACCTCCTGATTACCTCTTTCGTAGCAGGCCTGCGAGAAGGTAGATTGTATGCAAAGCTTAATGGTCGACTTCCGAAAACAATGGATGAGTGTATGGATCTGGCGTACAAACACTGCCAGGGTGAGGAGGCCAACCGGTTAAAAAGGGAGTCGGAAGCCCCTAAGAAAGAGAGGTCAGATGACAGATCTGATAGAAAGCGTAAACCGGTATGGGACCGGGTAGCTGCGCCCATAACTGACCGACTCGGGAAGAAAGGGGCCCTTCAAGAGAGGGACTTTATCCCCTTAAACCGATCACGCGAGCAGGTCCTCGCCATAATGCAGAGAAAAGGCATTGCCCGTACTCCGCCTCCTATGAAGGGTCCCCGGGAAAAAAGGGATCAAACCAAATACTGTAAGTTTCACGAGGACATTGGTCACGACTCAGAGCAGTGCAGGGATTTACAGAGAGAGATTGACGCTGCTGTTATGGAAGGGAAACTCGATGAAGTCATAGATAGGTCCCGCCACCCAGAACCCCGGGGTAGACGGGAGTACAAGAGGAGAGATTTCGGTCATGACCGAAAGGATGATTACAGACGAAGGAGGGATCCGTCCCCAGGACCGGAGGGGCAGCCAGATAATCGCCCCATCAATACCATTAATACCATCTCAGGCGGTCCGAGTACATCGTCCCGACCTGAGGAGCAGAGTGGTAACCGGGCACCGACCAACGCTAACTCAGGAAAAAGACAAAGATTGTCCGGGGAGGTCGTTTATGGTCCTCGCGATCCTCTTCCTCTCATCAGCAATAATGAAGGCTTGGTTATCGAGGCGGTAATCAACAAACATACGGTGAAGCGTATTTGTGTAGACACGGGAAGTGCAGTCAATGTGATGTACTACAATGTATTTCAGTCCATGAAATTAAAGGATGCAGAGCTAGCACCTGTATCATCTCCGCTATTCGGGTTCGCCGGGCCACCAGTCCACCCCATGGGTATGATCACCTTACCAACCACTTTTGGGAAAGCACCTCGGGACAGGATCCTTATGGTGAGTTATGTGGTGGTCAGGGCCCCATCAGCCTACAATGTTATCATGGGGCGACCTGCCCTAATAGATCTACGAGCGGTGATCTCTCCGGCTCACATCAGTTTGAAATTCCCGACCTGGGAAGGGACAGCAGAAGTCAAAGGTGACGTCGAAACAGCCAGGAGCTGTTACACGGCCACTGTAAATGGAAAAATGATGGTACAACAGGTATCTGTGGAAGAGTTGTTCCCAGAGGAGGAAGAAAGTTGGTCATCAGATGATACGATCGAGGTAGTAAATTTGGGAAAGGAACAAGAAAGCTTGTCAGTCAACATAGGATCATGGATCCCATGTCGGTTTAAAACAGAGCTCGTTGAGATTTTAAAGGAGTTCAGAGACGTGTTTGCCTGGAAGACGGATGACATGCCAGGCTTGTCCCCCGAGCTGGCTCTGCACAGGTTGCACGTGGACCCAGCCCGGAAACCGGTTAAGCAAAAGAAAAGACAATTCGCAAAAGATCGAATGGAGGCCATTCAAAGGGAAGTTGAGAAGTTATTGCAGGCCGGGATCATACGTGAAGTGTTTTACCCGACCTGGCTCGCCAACCCAGTCCTAGTAAAAAAGCCAGACGGGAGCTGGCGAATGTGCGTAGATTTTACCGACCTGAACAGAGCATGTCCCAAAGATTGTTACCCCCTGCCTAAGATCGACAGGTTAGTTGACTCAACAGTTGGGTTTGAAATCTTCGCCTTTCTAGATGCATACAAAGGCTACCACCAGATTGCCATGGACCCGGACGATGCAGAGAAGACGGCATTCCTCACAGAAGAAGGAACTTTCTGTTATGTCACTATGCCATTTGGACTAAAAAACGCGGGCGCCACTTATCAAAGAGCAGTGAATAAAATCTTCGAGAAACAAATTGGGAAGTGCATGGAAGTCTATGTGGATGATCTCTTGATCAAGAGCGGGTCTCTAGATCAGTACATGACCGACGTCCGGGAAGTGTTTGGGGTACTCAGGCAGACCCAAATGAAACTTAACCCTAAAAAGTGTACGTTTGGGGTCAGGTCAGGTAAATTCCTGGGTTACATGATTTCGAAAGAAGGGATTAAGGCTAACCCGGACAAGGTTGAAGCCTTAAGAACAATGCCACCACCCAGAAGCATCAAGGAGGTGCAGAGATTAACCGGCCGCATGGCCGCCCTGAGTAGGTTCCTATCCAAGTCGGCGCAACGTGCTTTACCATTCTTTAAGATCTTGAGGAAAGCAAGTCCCTTCCAGTGGAATGAGGACAGTCAGAAGGCATTTGACGATTTGAAGGAGTACTTGGCCGAGCTACCAACCCTGACATCTCCCCAGGAGGGAGAAACTCTGCTTTTATACTTAGCAGTAGTGGACGAGGCGATCAGTGCAGTCCTGATCAGAGAAGAAAGAAACATACAGACACCTGTATTTTACGTAAGCCGGGCTTTACATGGACCAGAACTCAGGTACACCAATGCGGAGAAGCTAGCTCTGGCTCTAGTCCATGCCTCTAGAAAGTTACGACCGTACTTTCAAGCGCATTCAATCATTGTGGTTACAGATCAACCACTGCGTCAGATATTAGCGAGACCGGACACCTCGGGAAGATTAGCCAGATGGGTTATCGAGCTAGCAGAGTACGACCTGGACTACCAGCCCAGGACCGCAGTCAAAGCCCAGGCTTTAGCCGACTTCTTGGCTGAAGGACTTCAGGTCGAGACAGATAAAGAACAGCTGACAGGGCAGGTCGATACCTGGACCCTTTTCGTGGATGGAGCATCAGGAAAAGAAGGAGCAGGGGCAGGCCTTTTGCTCCTTAGTCCGAAGGGGGAAGAATTCCCATATGCGCTGCGTTTCAACTTTCCTGCTACAAACAACGAGGCAGAATATGAGGCTTTAATTACTGGGCTCCGACTAGCCAGCAAGCTGGGGGCAGATAACCTGCATGTATTCAGTGACTCCCAGCTGGTGGTTAACTATATTAAGGGTGAATATGAAGCAAAGGAGGAATCTATGAAGAAATACTTGGCAGCCGCTCACGATTTACTGAAGAACTTCAAGTCAGTTCATATAGAGCAGGTCTCTCGATCCAGGAACAAAAAGGCTGATGCCCTCTCCAAGTTGGCATCTAATTTCTTCTCAGATAAAAAAGTTCTAGTGGAGCGGCTGGCCGAGCGAAGTTATGCGTTGAATGAAGTTCAACCGATTTGCCAACAGGCCACCTGGATGGATCCCATAACGTCCTATCTAAAACACGGTGTTCTACCAACTGACAAGGTTCAATCCAGGAAGGTCAAGCTACAGGCTAGCAGGTATGCTCTCTTTGATGATATCCTATACAGACGATTGTTTATATCACCATGGCTTAGGTGTGCTACCCAGGAGGAAGGAAATTATCTGCTCAGGGAAATCCACCTCGGCATTTGTGGAAACCACGCGGGAGCCCGGACACTGGCTCGCAAGTGCCGGTTATTCGGGTATTATTGGCCAACCATGCAAGCAGATGCAAATGATCTGGTAATGAGATGTAAGTCATGCCAGGTGCATGATAATGTGTCCCATCAGCCAACGCAGAACATGATTCCTTTGGTCTCTCCTTGGCCCTTTTATCAGTGGGGGGCAGATCTGGTTGGACCCCTTCCCCGAGCTCCAGGTAACCTACAGTACCTAGTCGTGGCCGTCGATTACTTTACTAAGTGGGTAGAGGCTGAAGCCTTGACCACCATCACGGGGAAAGCAATACAAAAATTTTTATGGAAGAATATTATCTGTCGTTTTGGAATACCCAAGATCCTAGTGTCAGACAATGGAACGCAATTTGAAGATAGGGCAGTCAAGTCATGGTGTGCCGAGCTGGGCATAGTCCAACATTTCACCTCTGTCGGGTACCCTCAAGCCAATGGCCAGGTGGAGCAAACAAACAGGCAGCTCCAGGTTGGGTTGAAAAAGAGGTTGGAAGAAGAGGGACAAGCATGGGTCGAGCATTTGCCTAGCGTCCTTTGGGCATACAGAACGGCTCCAAATTCGGCTACTGGGGAAACTCCCTTTGCCTTAGCTTATGGTTGTGAAGCAGTCATTCCAGCTGAAGTAGGGCTCCCTTCTCCGAGGACTGAGCTCCATGCAAGTACTGATCAGGATACCGAGCTTAGACATGCCAAGGATAACTTGGAAGAGGCTAGGGAAGTAGCCTACATCCGGATGGCAAAATACAAGCAAAAGATATCCCAGTATTACAACTCTAAAGTGAAGCATTCATACTTCAGGGAAGGAGACTTGGTATTGAGGAAAAACGAGGTCAACAAGCAAATTACCCAGGGGAAGCTTAACCCAAACTGGGAAGGTCCGTACAGGGTAGTAAAGGTTCATGGCAAAGGTGCTTACCAGCTAGCTGACGCCAGCGGACAGACCATACCGAGAAGCTGGAATGCTAGCAACCTTAGGAAGTTTTATGCCTGAGATGAATCCAGGCTTGATTCTATCTTTTCATTTTATGTTGTCTTTTTCAATAAAAGTGTGATCAAACATACTTGATTTCTAATAAATATATGATTTCTTGCATGTTATTTATTATTATGCTCTGTAGTGAGATTATTTTTAACTGAGTCAGGTTATACTCAGAAGGTTTGCAAAAGTCAAACCTCCTAAGTCTGCAGGTCAGGCCAGAATTTAACTGAGTCCTGCAGGTCAGACTCAGATAGCTTGAATACCACAAGCTTCCCGAGTCCTCAAGCCAGGACAGGTTTTTAACTGAGTCAGGTTATACTCAGAAGGTTTGCAAAAGTCAAACCTCCTAAGTCTGCAGGTCAGGCCAGAATTTAACTGAGTCCTGCAGGTCAGGCTCAGTTAGCTTGAATACCACAAGCTTCCCGAGTCCTCAAGCCAGGACAGGGTTTTAACTGAGTCAGGTTATACTCAGAAGGTTTGCAAAAGTCAAACCTCCTAAGTCTGCAGGTCAGGCCAGAATTTAACTGAGTCCTGCAGGTCAGGCTCAGTTAGCTTAATACCACAAGCTTCCCGAGTCCTCAAGCCAGGACAGGGTTTTAACTGAGTCAGGTTATACTCAGAAGGTTTGCAAAAGTCAGACCTCCTAAGTCTGCAGGTCAGGCCAGAATTTAACTGAGTTTTATCAAGACTTAGTATGTCATCCTAACCATCGGTAATGCATGTCATACTGGGGGGGAAATAGGGGACATCTATAAGGCAGAATGCGAATAACTAAGCATAAAATAAACCAAGTAGTGAATTCAAAGTACAAAATATAGTGGGCAGGGCACCACAAGGTATAAATAAAGTACAGAAACTTGGATAACAAAAAGTTTCAAAGTTTTCAGAAAAACAGTAACAAGGATAAACAATCTGGTCTGGGTCCTTGGAGCCTGCTCCGACGAAGATGGGGTTGGACCAGCACTTTGAGAAGCAGGACGACGTCTGGCATACTTTACCCCGATGTCTTCACCTGCCCTGAACTCTCTCAAACGATCGTCATAGATCTGACCTGCCCCTTCCTTGTACATGGAGCGATAATGTCTAAGGTCTGAAAGAACCAGCTCAGGGCGCTGTTCTTTTGCCTCGTCCACACCAGTCGTGTACCCATGCTGCATGATAGGGTTTAGCAAGACCTTCAGAGCTCCAGCTAGATGATCGGAGGACTTGTACTCATGCACAACTCGGGCATCCCGAGCATGAAGAGAAGCTTCCAGAGTAGTGAGCTCAGCCCGGACCTTGGCCAGCGCCTGCCCGAGCTCAGAGTTCTCCGCCACATACTCGTCGTGTTTGGCCTGGAGTTCAGCAGTGCACCTGGCCCTAGTCTCGACCAGTTCCTTCTTCAGGGCCGCAATCTCCTGATCTTTAGTCTTGGAGGCTTCTCTGTGCCTATCACGTGCAGCCCGGAGCTCCTCGATCGTCCCCTGCAGAGCCTCCTTTCTCGCTGCAGATTCGGCAAGGCGGTCCAGGAATTCCTGACCGACCTGGGCACCCTGGAAAAGGCATAGGAAAGGTAAGAAGGAAACAATATGCATAGGAATAACTGACATATGTACACCAGAGCTTACCACGGCGGCGAGGTCCTGGTCTGACAGCTCGTATAACCGGTTGTGCCCAGGGGAAGTTCGCTCCTCAGGAGAGTCCTCAACGTTCTCTATGGTCTGTCGACCCGCTTTCCTTTTCTTAGATCGACTCTTCCGAGCCGAAGAAGAGGCTATCTTCTTCTTCCGGCTAGGCTCGATCGCATCCTCTCTGGTCTCCTGATCTTCATCCACATCTATCCTCTCCGCTTCCCCAGATGAGTCATCTGGTTGCTCGGATAAGAGTTGGACTGAGGTGGGGGTCAGGACGGTCCCAGCAGCTCGGAGAGGCTCCGGCTGTATGTGCTCCTGCTGCTCAGTCTCCTGGATAGGCTCGTCAGTGTTAACAGAAGGAACCGCTTCATCATTCACGTCCTCCAAGAGATCAACAAAGGAAGACACTGCCAATGTAAATAACAAGAAATGTTAGAGGATGTTTTACAAATAGCAAAATACGATAAGGAACAGACTTTAAAGTCCTACACATCTTGTACTCTTCCTTGGTTAACTCCTTGTAGGGGTCAGGGCCCGCAGTAGGCAACTGGGCAGCCAGAATCAACTCAGAAGAATATTTTTTCTCCCTGATGTACACCCCACTTCTACGAATATCGTCTAGCAGTTTCCGATCCACGTCAGTTGGTCGCGGATCGCTGTCTAGGTCCGAGGAGTTCCACCTACCCAGGTTCCGAGTTACCTCTGGACACAAGAAGAAGAATCTGGTCTTCCAGCCTTTGTACGAAGTATCTCCCTGCTCTGTAAATTGCACGTCAGGCATGAAGTCACCCCGACGAGGGAAGCAGTAGTACCCAGCTTGCCCAGGCACTTGTTTGCGCTGAAAGAACAGGCGAAATGTTTGGACTTTGAAGGGGATGCAAGCACATCTACACCAAATGGCAAAACCCACTATTGCCCTTATTCCGTTGGGCACGATCTGAGCCAACCCTAGGTCATAGTGCTCCAGGACAGATAAAATGGCTGGGCAGATAGGGAATCGTAAACCGCATAAAAGCTGCTCCCTGTACACGGCGCAGTACCCTGCTGGAGCTTGATAGGCATAAACGCCGGGAGCCGGGATAATGGGTTTGAAAAGTGGATTTGTTAGGTTGTATTGTTTACAGATGCGGGTCAAGTCTGTAGGAGTTATTTTGGTATCGATGCCATGGCAGGCCGCCTGTGATTTCAGAGCCATAAAGGCTTTAAGGGAAAGGACAAACCTAGAAGATGAGGAAGAAGGGGGAGGATTGAAAAAAGAAAGAGCAGGTCTCTCGGTATCGACCCCGGTAGTGGTGATTTCTTCCTCTAATTCCGGCTCTGATTCAAACAACGCCTCAATGGAACTATCAGTAAGAATTATAGGTTCGTTCATTAACAACGGAAAAGACTTAGAGAAATAAGAGAAGAAAGAAAACTTACTTGAGAAATCGAAGGAATGGAAGAATAGAATGACAACCGTCCCGACTTCACACTTGATTTAAAGAGTAACGTCTGAAAGGATTGATGAGACTAGGAGTTATAAAACCCCAAAAAGAAGTCTTGGAATAACCGCCCCATTATTGTGTCACGACGCTTCGTTTCACGCAATGTTACACAAAAGATGAGGGGTACTCTCCAAGTCAATGTTACACAAACTGCAGACAGGATCAAGCTCCAAGTACACAAGCTTATCCTTGGTCAAAAGTCGGTCCACAACAGCGAGCCAAAGGATGAAAGAGTGTTTGGGAGTGATAAAAGATTTCCAAACAGTATTGCACCACCAAAACTTGTTACCTTTTGGCCTGAAGAAATCATAGGCAAGCTTAGGGCAAAAGGTGCTCTCAATGGCCCAAGAAGTAATGATGGAAATGGCACCTGTGATGTCACCTGCAAAAAGAACAATTTGGTCTCTGATGAACATTAGTTTTTTAAACAAAGGGGAGTCCGCCGGTCGAACTTGGTACTCCCACAAACTCACATCCCTAAGGTAAATGTGATCAATCCATTTCACCCAGAGACAATCCTTCTTTTTATGAATATTCCAAAGGCACTTAGAAAGAAGTGCAAGATTCCAAGCTCTAAGATCAAGGAGGCCAAGGCCACCTTCCTCTTTGGGTCGACACACATTCCTCCAAGCAACAAGTGGCTTTTTGTTGGAGCCAGCTGAGTCACCCCAAAGAAAATTCCTGCACAATCTGGTGAGGTACCGAAGCACACCTGCTGGCAACGGGAAAATGCTAAGCCAAAAGCATTCCACCCCTTGGATAACTGCCCGAACAAGTTCCAACCTACCGGGGAAGAAACCGTGAAACTCGCCATTAATCGAGACGGAGTAAGTAACAGTAGTAACGCATAGCATAATCCATCTCACGAACAAGTCGGGAAAACCAAGGGACCTCAACACATGTTCCAAAAAGCTCCAATTGACCGAGTCAAACGCCTTGCGAATATCCACTTTAATCATGCAACTTGGGGTGGTTCTTTTCCGCCATACAACCTAGATAACTCTTGTACCAAAAAAATGTTCTCAGTCATACTCCGCCCCTCAACAAAGGCAGCTTGAGCGGTGTTAATCAAAGTAGGCAGAACAGTCGCAATCCTACTCGCTAGGATCTTGGCAATCGACTTATAGAACACATTGCAGAGCGAAATAGGGCGGTAGTCGGCGACCGAAGTGGCATTTGCTTTCTTCGGTATGACCACAATAGCTGCATGGTTGAGCTGACTTAGCAAAGAGCAATTGTTGAAAAATTCAAGAGCAGCATCACAAAAATCTTCACCAATCGTATTCCAAGAGCTCTTGAAGAAACCAGAAGAAAAACCGTCGGGCTCCGGAGATTTATCATTCCCAATATCAAAAACAGCTTTCTTAATGTCCAGTCGCGAGACCGGAAGAACAAGAGAGGCCGCAAGGTCAGGAGAGAGGGAGGGCCCAAGTGCCATAATGTCAGAGGGGAAAGTCATAACAGTAGTCTCCGTACCAAGTAAATCCTCATAGTAACGGACAAATTCGGTGGCAACCTCCAAAGGAGAAGTGGAGATATTACCATCGACCTTAAGAACCGCGGAGACACTCTTTTTAGCGTTATTCCTTTTGACAAGATCATGGAAGAACTTAGAGCCTCTGTCGCTCAAATTGATGTAGTTGCCTTTAGCTTTCTGGGCAAGGAAAAGTCTTTCTGCCTCCTTGAGTGCCGTGGCCTTAGTTCTACAAGTAGCAATATTATCGTTAACTATCAAAAGAGAAGGGTCCGAGTCAAAGACGGTCTGAAGATCCTTGAGCTCGGAGATCGCTCTATCAGCCCTTGAAGAAATATGAGAAAAGTGCTTCTTGTTAAGATCACGCAGAGGAGCTTTGAGCCTTTTCAGCTTTCTACACAAGCAGTACATCTTTGTGCCAAAAATGGGCAAGTCCCATGAACTACTAACCACATTCGATAATTCTCATGCCCAGTCCACATGTTGAAGAATTTGAACGGCTTTTTGTTCCCCAAATTTTCTGGAAAAAGATTGACACAGCAAGGAGTATGATCGGAATAACAAGCCGGTGGAGAGAAGTGAGCAACAGCACTGTTCCTGACCTCAAGCCAAGGCCCGTTAACAAGAATTCGATCAATTTTCGAGAGAACACCATGACCCGTCCAAGTGTGAAATAAACCTGCAAAAGGCAAATCCGAAAGACCACAATCAATACAACAATCGATAGGGTCTTTAATTTCATAAGAAGTAACAAGCGAGCCATTACTACGATCAGATGCATTGAAGACATTGTTAAAATTTTCCTAGCACAATCCAAGGAAGGCAAAGATTCCTACCAAAACAAGTGAGATTCTCCCACAACGGTCTCCTCGTGACAACCGAGTGTAACGCATAGACGAAACTAGCATGAAAATCAAAACCGGAAATGGCACAAGTAACACGACAATGTATCACCTGGACATCGACACTAAGGACCTCAAGCTTAACTACCGCCGGATTCCAAAGAAGCAAAATGCGCTTGCTAGGATGGTGATCAAAATTAGTCACAAAATTCCATCCCAAAAGCTTGGTACGCATAAAGAAGGTCAACTTGTCATTATTTTTTATTTTAGTTTCTAAGACACTGAAGACACTAATTTTATTTAATCTAACAAAAGAAGCGACTTCATTACGCTTACACGCTTTATTAAAACCCCTAATATTCCAAAAACCGATATTCATTGAGAAGGTTTAAGAGAACTCCCTAAATCAATTGCAGGAAGTCCGAGAACCGCAGTTTCAATCCTCATATTTTTCTTCTTTTTCTTCTTGCCCTCGTCTTTTTTATTCCAAATATCTCCCACCGGAGTCCCGTCAAAATTGAAAGGGATAGTAGAAGAAGCACCAACAGCAATGGGAAGAGCATCATGTATAGAATCAACACCCTTTTGGGGTGTCTAAACAAAATGCGAGTCGAGTCGAACCCCCTGAACCGGAGCCGGAGGAACTGTAACTTGCGGATCAGCCTCTTGGGTAGTAGGAGAAATTTCCAGAACCTGTACTGCCTTGCTGGCCCGAAGTCAGGTTCGGAATAGAGTTCTGGCCATCATCATGTCCCAAAGAGTTCACAATAGGAGTTTTTGCGGCAGCTAAACGACCCAACAGCTCCTTTAGATGGTCCAAAAGAGCTAAAAGCTGTCCAAAAATATCATGAGCTGTACCTTGTTCGTTTGAGGCCTTAACTTGCAAGCTGGAAGTGTTTCCATTGGAGGAAGGAGGCAACTTGGATGCGTCAACAGACTTGTTAGTGTTCTCATGTGCGGTCGGAGAAGCGGAGTTAGGACTTGGTTTGCAATTAGCTGTGTAGTGTCCCAAACATTTGCAATTCTTACAGAAACCTTGGAACTGTTCGTAAACAACCTTTTGCGAGAGGGACGACCCATCCGAGAAGGGCAAAATTATTTCATCCGGTGGCGCCTCACTCACGTCAATTTCTACAAGAGCTCGAGCATAATTGTAAGCCACGTGCTTTTCCGTTAGTCCATCAATAAAAAGTGGCTCACCAAGATTCTGTACAACTTTCCCTATGCATATTTTGTTAAACAACTCAATCGGTAGATTTGGCAGTTTTACCCAAACCGGGAGGACGCTGATGTCTTCTTTCCGGAAATTGAAAAGTTTGGGAAGTCTCTTCAGAAGAAGTGAAATGCCATTGATAATATAGGGCCCTCCATTTAGTACTTTTACGAGGCCCTCTTCGTCCGCAAACTTGATTATTATCCATGAAGAGGCATGGGTAATAACTTGAGATTTGACAAGCCCTCCTAACTGTTTCAAAGTCCTTTCTAGGCGGATACTTGCCCACAAAGTGCCCAATAAGGATATATTCTTGAGCATTTAAGTCTTTTTCAACATCAATGACGTTTGTGGGGTGCTTCTCAATTTTCCTAGAAGTATCGAGGACTCGGTTAGTAGGATAAGGCCTTTTTCTCCAAGCTGAGTATTTGGAGAGATGAGGATGAGTGTCCTTATTTCCCGAAGACTTACCAGTAGTTCGAACGACCTCTTCCGACTCAATATGATCCATGCTTATTAAGCTTGAACCCAAATTGCAGCACTAGATATAGGATTTCTGAGGAGGGTAGATTTTTTTCTCCGAAAGACATTCTCCGAACAACCTCCGAACGACCCTCTGATTTTTATGTGTTCGAACGACCTCCGATATGTTTATCTACGATATCGATATGTTTCCGAACAAGATAACATATGTTTGTCTACGATATGTTTCCAAACGACCTCTAAACGACCTCCTCCGAACCCCCCACCGACTAAATTTGAGCCCGTTGAATTGGAAAAGAAGGCCAAGGATGTGCCCGAAAGAGGCATAGCGCAATGCCCAGCTCCCTTGAAAACATGTCCGGACGACCTCATCAACCACCTCTCCCCCCACATAAATGCTTATTAAGCGAGAACCCAGATTGCAGCACTAGACGTAGGATTTCTGAGGAAGGTAGAGATTTTTTCTCCAAAAGACATCATCCAAACGAGCTCCGAACATCCCTCCGATTTTTTGCATGCCCGAACGAACCTCCGATATGTTTGTCTATGATATGTTTGTGTGTATGATATGTTTCCGAACGATATGTTTGTGTGTCTACGATATGTTTCTGAACAAGATAACATATGTTTGTCTACGATATGTTTCCGAACGACCTCCTCAACCGCCTCCGAACGACCTCTTCCGACTCCTTATGATCCCGAAGAATTGGAAAAGCAAAAGGCTTGCCCGAAAGAAGCCTAGCGCAATGCCTAGCTCTCCTTGAAAACATGTTCGTACGGCCTCATCAACCACCTTTCCCTCTCATATATGCTTATTAAGCTTGAACCCAAATTGCAGTACTAGATATAGGATTTCTGAAAAGGTGAGATTTTTTCTCCGAAACACATCCTCCAAACAACCTCCGAACGACCCTCCAACTTTTTGCGTGTCCGAACGACCTCCGATATGTTTATCTACGATATGTTAGTGTATGTACGATATGTTTCTGAACGATATGTTTATGTTTCCGAACGATATGTTTCCGAACAAGGTAACATATGTTTGTCTACGATATGTTTCCAAACGACCTCTAAGCGACCTCCTCCGAACCCCACTCCGACTAAATATGAGTCCGATGAATTGGAAAAGAAGGCCAAGGACGTGCCCGAAAGAGGCATAGCGCAATGCCCAGCTCCCCTTGAAAACATGTCCGGACGACCTCATTAACCACCTCTTTACATATATGCTTATTAAGCATGAACCCAGATTGCAGCAATAGACGTAGGATTTCTGAGGCGGAAAAAGACTTATTTTCCAAAAGACATCCTCCGAACGAGCTCCAAACATCCATACGATTTTTTTTGCATGTCCGAATGACCTCCGATATGTTTATCTACGATATGTTTGTGTGTGTACGATATGTTTCCGAACGATATGTTTATGTTTCCGAACGATATGTTTCCGAACAAGGAAACATATGTTTGTCTACGATATGTTTCCAAACGACGTCCTCCGAACCCCCCTCCGCCTAAATATGAGACCGATGAATTGAAAAAGAAGGGCAAGGACGTGCAAAAAGAGGCATAGCGCAATGGCCAGCTCCCCTTGAAAACATGGCCGGACGACCTCATCAAACACCTCTCCCCCCACATATGTTTATTAAGCGAGAACCCTGATTGCAGCACTAGATGTAGGATTTCTGAAGAGATGAGAGATTTTTCTCCGAAAGACTTCCTCCAAATTAGCTCCGAACATCCGATTTTTTGCATGTCCATACGACCTCCGATATGTTTGTGTGTGTACGATATGTTTTCCGAACGATATGTTTGTGCTTCCGAACGACCTCCTCAACCGCTTTCGAACGACATCCTCCGAACCCCCCCTCTGACTCAATATAAGCCCGATGAATTGGAAAAGAAGGCCAAGGACGTGCCCAAAAGAATCCTAGCGCAATGTCCAGCTCCCCTTGAAAACATGTCCGTACGGCAACGTAAACCACCTCTCCCCTCATATAGGCTTATTGAGCGATAACCTAAATTGCAGCACTAGATATAGGATTTCTGAGGAGAGGTGGTCCCTTCTTCTCGACATTCATGGCTGAAACCACCGTAGGAGTTTGCTCTGTTGCATCGGTGTTAATAAGCTCCATTTCTCTCAACCTAACCCTCTCACTGATCAATTCAGAGCCTGAAAGTGCATTCAGCACCGGTGAGGTTGTGGCAGATCCACTTTTCCGATTTGTAGATGTCGGGGACGATTTCTTCCTCTTTACCATACCCATAACGAAAACAGAAAATTGAGAACAGTGTGCACTACAAGTTGAACAGTGCACAACAAATAATAGAATTAATCAACTTGGTAACATGTTTCATGAATAGGGGCAGAAGAAAGATTGGAAATTTGAGCAAATTGACCAAAAATCAACACAGCCGCCGGAGAATAAAATTGTACCCAATAAGCGAAAAGAGAAGAAAAAGCATCAACCAATAGAATAAATTAAAGTTATATCTTAGATTGATGCATAAACAGGAGGTTATTACACCAAATCTGCGAAGAAAGAAGAAAATTTTCAAGAAAACCTAGTGCCGCCGGTGAAGGTGGGGAGAGCTTCTCTCTCTCAACCTAGCGCAATGACCAGCTCCCTTTGAAAACATGTCCGGACGGCCTCATGTCCGAACGACCTCCGATATGTTTCCAAACGATATGTTTGTGTGTTTACGATATGTTTCTGAACAAGGTAACATATGTTTATCTACGATATGTTTCCGAACGACCTTTTCCGACTCAATATGATCCCGAAGAATTGGAAAAGCAGGACAAGGGCGTGCCCGAAAGAAGCCTAGAAGCAATGCCTAGCTCGCCTTGAAAGCATGTCCCTACGGCCTCATCAACCACCTCTCCCCCTCATATATGCTTGTTAAGCTTGAACCCAAATTGTAGAACTAGATATAGGATTTCTAAGGAAGGGAGATTTTTTCTCCGAAAGACATCCTCCGAACAACAACCTCCGATTTTTTGTGTGTTCGAACGACCTCCGATATGATTATCTACGATATGTTTGTGTGTGTACAATATGTTTCCGAACGATATGTTTGTGTATCCGAACGATATGTTTTCCAAACAAGGTAACATATATTTGTCTACGATATGTTTCCAAACGAACCCCCATCCAACTAAATATGAGCCTGATGAATTGAAAAATAATGCCTGGGACGTGCCCGAAAGAGGCATAACGCAATGCCTAGCTCCCTTTGAAAACATGTCAGGACGACCTCATCAACCACCTCTCCCCCCACATATATGCTTATTAAGCAAGAACCCAGATAGCAGCACTAGACGTAGGATATATGACAAGGGAAGATATTTTCCTCCGAAAGACATCCTCCGAATGGGCTCCGAACATCCCTCCGATTTTTTACGTGTCCGAACGACCTCCGATATGTTTGTCTATGATATGTTTGTGCGTCTACGATATGTTTCTGAACAAGGTAACATATGTTTGTCTACGATATGTTTCCGAACGACCTCTTCCGACTCAATATGATCCCGAAGAAATGGAAAAGCATAGGGCGTGCCCGAAAGAAGCCTAGCCCATTTCCCAGCTCGCCTTGAAAACATGTCCGTACGGCCTCATCAACCACCGCTCACACTCATATATGCTTATTAAGCTTGAACCCAAATTGCAGCACTAGATATAGGATTTCTGAGGAGGGTAGATTTTTTTCTCCGAAAGACATTCTCCGAACAACCTCCGAACGACCCTCTGATTTTTATGTGTTCAAACGACCTCCGATATGTTTATCTAAGATATGTTTGTGTGTGTATGTTATGTTTCCAAACGATATGTTTGTGTGTCTGAACGATATGTTTCCGAACAAGATAACATATGTTTGTCTACGATATGTTTCCAAACGACCTCTAAACGACCTCCTCCGAACCCCCCTCCGACTAAATTTGAGCCCGTTGAATTGGAAAAGAAGGCCAAGGATGTGCCCGAAAGAGGCATAGCGCAATGCCCAGCTCCCTTGAAAACATGTCCGGACGACCTCATCAACCACCTCTCCCCCCACATAAATGCTTATTAAGCGAGAACCCAGATTGCAGCACTAGACGTAGGATTTCTGAGGAAGGTAGAGATTTTTTCTCCAAAAGACATCATCCAAACGAGCTCCGAACATCCCTCCGATTTTTTGCATAACCGAACGAACCTCCGATATGTTTGTCTATGATATGTTTGTGTGTATGATATGTTTCCGAACGACATGTTTGTGTGTCTACGATATGTTTCTGAACAAGATAACATATGTTTGTCTACGATATGTTTCCGAACGACCTCCTCAACCGCCTCCGAACGACCTCTTCCGACTCCTTATGATCACGAAGAATTGGAAAAGCAAAAGGCTTGCAGGAAAGAAGCCTAGAGCAATGCCTAGCTCTCCTTGAAAACATGTTCGTACGGCCTCATCAACCACCTTTCCCTCTCATATATGCTTTTTAAGCTTGAACCCAAATTGCAGTACTAGATATAGGATTTCTGAAAAGGTGAGATTTTTTCTCCGAAACACATCCTCCAAACAACCTCCGAACGACCCTCCAACTTTTTGCGTGTCCGAACGACCTCCGATATGTTTATCTACGATATGTTAGTGTATGTACGATATGTTTCTGAACGATATGTTTATGTTTCCGAACAAGGTAACATATGTTTGTCTACGATATGTTTCCAAACAACCTCTAAGCGACCTCCTCCGAACCCCCCTCCGACTAAATATGAGCCCAATGAATTGGAAAAGAAGGCCAAGGACGTGCCCGAAAGAGGCATAGCGCAATGCCCAGCTCCCCTTGAAAACATGTCCGGACGACCTCATTAACCACCTCTTTACATATATGCTTATTAAGCGTGAACCCAGATTGCAGCAATAGACGTAGGATTTCTGAGGCGGGAAAGGACTTATTTTCCAAAAGACATCCTCCGAACGAGCTCCAAACATCCCTACGATTTTTTTGCATGTCCGAATGACCTCCGATATGTTTATCTACGATATGTTTGTGTGTGTACGATATGTTTCCGAACGATATGTTTATGTTTCCGAACGATATGTTTCCGAACAAGGTCACATATGTTTGTCTACGATATGTTTCCAAACGACCTCCTCCGAACCCCCCTCCGCCTAAATATGAGACCGATGAATTGGAAAAGAAGGGCAAGGACTTGCAAAAAGAGGCATAGCGCAATGCCCAGCTCCCCTTGAAAACATGGCCGGACGACCTCATCAACCACCTCTCCCCCCACATATGTTTATTAAGCGAGAACCCTGATTGCAGCACTAGATGTAGGATTTCTGAAGAGATGAGAGATTTTTTCTCCGAAAGACTTCCTCCAAATCAGCTCCAAACATCCGATTTTTTGCATATCCGTACGACCTCCGATATGTTTGTGTGTGTACGATATGTTTTCCGAACGATATGTTTGTGTCTACGATATATTTCTGAACAAGATAACATATGTTTGTCTACGATATGTTTCCTAAAGACCTCCTCAACCGCCTCCGAACGACCTCTTCCGACTCAATATGATCCCGAAGAATTGGAAAAGCAAAGGGCGTGCCCGAAAGAAGCCTAGCACAATGCCCAGCTCGCCATGAAAACATGTACGGACGACCTAATCAACCACCTCTCCCCCCACATATATGCTTATTAAGCGAGAACCCAGATTGTAGTACTAGATGTAGGATTTCTGAGAAAGAGAGAGATTTTTTCTCCGAAAGACATCCTCCGAACGAGCTCCGAACATCCTTCCGATTTTTTGCGTGTCCGAACAACCTCCGATATGTTTGTGTGTGTACGGTATGTTTCCGAACGATATGTTTGTGTCCAGTTTTTTTTTCTTTTCTAGATCACATATATATATCCTACCCTATCTCCTCTAGTCCTCTACGATATATTTGTGCTTCCGAACGACCTCCTCAACCGCTTTCGAACGACATCCTCCGAACCCCCCCTCTGACTCAATATAAGCCCGATGAATTGGAAAAGAAGGCCAAGGACGTGCCCAAAAGAATCCTAGCGCAATGTCCAGCTCCCCTTGAAAACATGTCCGCACGGCAACGTAAACCACCTCTCCCCTCATATAGGCTTATTGAGCGATAACCTAAATTGCAGCACTAGATATAGGATTTCTGAGGAGGGGTGGGGTTTTTTTTTTTTTTTTTTTCTCCTCTAGATCACATATATATATCCTACCCTATGTCTTCTACGATATGTTTTTATATCCGAACGACCTCCGAAACAGCCTCCGAACGACCTCCTCCGAAACCGCCTCCAAACGCCCTCCTCCGAACGCCTTCCGAAACCGCCTCCGATTTTTTTTTTCTTTCTAGATCACACATATATATATCCTACCCTATCTCCTGTACGATATATTTGTGTTTCCGAACGACCTCCGAAACCGCCTCACATTTGTGTGTCCGAACGACCTCCGAAACCGCCTCCGACCTTAGACCTCCGAACGACCTCCTCAACCGCCTCCGAACGACCTCCGAAACCGCCTCCGAACGACCTCCTCCGAAACCGCCTCCGATTTTTTTTTTCTTTTCTAGATCACATATATATATCCTACCTATCTCCTCTACGATATGTTTATACCCCAAATATATCTCTTATTATATCATGTTATACTTCACCCATACTTGCAGTGGGCATACACCGTGCATTGCACGGTGTGAAATACTAGTTTAAATATACAAACCTTTCTATTAAAAGATGATGAAAAATGCTCCTACAATACCATACTCTGGCTCTGCCCAGTAAAATTCATGTTCTTTAAAACCTATGGATCGATGACAAACCTAGTTATAAAATATACATACATTTAATTGTGGCATTTCATTCAATGTTACAAAGCATGAGAATAATTGAAAATCAAGTTTTCCCCTTGCTTCTCTTCCTCAACTTCATTCCAAAACATCTTTGCTTTCTTCATCAAGCAACCTTTTCTGCTGATTTAAGTCTCCATCCTCATTAATGGCAGCACCAGTATCCTTCTCGCTGTCAAACCAACCAAACAATTTATATAGATGCAAAAGTTGAAGATGAAGCATCTATATAAATGCTTGTTCCATCCCATGTAGTTGTATAACAGATAAAATTAGGCACAAAGTAAAATAACAAACCTTGTAGAGTAAATAACAAGGCCAACAACTACTAGCCCAAAAGATATATAATACAACCAATTGACCTGCATTTTTTCAATTAATGATCACAAGTTCGAAAACATACTCACTATCAAAAGATCAAATAGCACCTATATGAAAATATATGCAGGTAAAAGAAGAAAAAAAAAAGACCTTTTGCTTGTAGAAAAATATCCGAAACACAACCGCCCACATATTAGATGTGAGAAGTGACAGATTGAGTAGAGTAGATCCACTTATCTGCAGCAATAAGCTGTATATATAAACCTTCAAAGCTAAACTCACACAAGTGTAGAATGCACATAAAGAGTAGCATAATGGTTAATGAGTTTACCTTCAAAATAATCGGAACAAAAGTGTAGAATGAAAAGCATGCCAGTGCATATCCAGAAAATGCCAATATCTAGAAACACAAGCTAGAACATGATCAGATAATGTGATATCCAAGCATTTTAAGTACACTAATTACATTACATGTAATGACTTCTTTAACTCACTGCTTCAGTGGACCATTTTGCTGACTTCAATTCCTCGCTGATGATGTATAAATCGTCAAGGGTGTCCTTGCGGTGTATGGATGGTGGATATCTGGCGGTATTTAAGGTGTGGTGTTATTCCGGCGGGTGGTGGTATGGAGGAGTGAGAATGGAGAGAGCTTTGGCTTGCAAGTATAGTGTGTATTCCATTTATTTCATATCTCTCTAGTTTACAATGGTCACCCTTTTTATAGAGGTGGGTTACTTAGGGCATAAGTAATCTATTAGATATTTTACTAATATCTAGGTTTAACTTAGATGCTAAGCAAGACGAAATATCTGATATACAAGTGGGAATAAGATCTGGATCAATCG
>CM044898.1:31662952-31850619 GCA_024500145.1 Gentiana dahurica var. dahurica | reverse complement strand
CCAAACAACCTCTAGGACGATTCAAACAAGAACAGAAACAATGGGGATCGTGATTTGGTATGATTAAGACTGAGCCTGAGAGTTAGTTTCTCTCAAGTTGCCTACGTATCCAATGGTTAAATTGGAATCAAGTCCTTCGTAGTTCCTTAGGGTTGTTTATATAGGGAGGCGTCTTACCCCTTTTCTTGTCAAACAAGTCGTATCATCCTTAAACCCTAAGGATCATCACGTGTTTATCCCTAGCAAAAGATAATTATGATTATATTCCAATTACGGGATTTTCTTCCGGTAATCCAGGAATTCTCCTATAATATTGGCACATGCGTTGTTTATCACTTAAGGAAAGAGCCAGTCGGCCTTCGATGGGCTCCTCAGGCCAGCTCGACCTGATCTGCATATCCTGCCTCCAGACTAGACCGAGCTGCACTGCAGTGCGGTAGTCGGGAGGGTCATGTACAGACCTCCCTCATGGGGTAGGGTCTTACTGGTGTGGGGCTCCTGGCCCTAAATGCTTCCCTCTTATCTTTCTCTCACAATCTTGGGATGTTATAAGAGTGACACGTGACCAGGTCTATTTTCACCATCGTCATAAGCCCCCCAGGTCTGGCCAGACTACCTAGGAGCTGGGTAGACCTGAGATCAATTCGGACGTTCCAAGATAACATGCCTACCATGACACGTGTCCTTGCTACCGTTTAGACTGCCGCATTGAGTGCGAGAAACGAAGCGTCGTGACACAATAATGGGGCGGTTATTCCAAGGCTTCTTTTTGGGGTTTTATAACTCCTAGTCTCATCAATCCTTTCAGACGTTACTCTTTAAATCAAGTGTGAAGTCGGGACGGTTGCCATTCCATTCTTCCATTTCTTTGATTTCTCAAGTAAGCTTTCTTTCTTTTCTTATTCTTCTAAGTTTTTTCTCGTTGTTAATGAGCGAGCCTATAATTCTTACTGATAGTTCTATTGAGGCGTTATTTGAGTCAGAGCCGGAATTGGAGGAAGAAATCACCACTACCGGGGTCAATATCGAGAGACCTGCTCTTTCTTTTTTAAATCCTCCCCCTTCTTCCTCAACTTCTAGATTCGTCCTTTCCCTTAAAGCCTTTATGGCTCTGAAATCACAGGCAGCCTGCCATGGCATCGATACCAAAATAACTCCCACAGATTTGACCCGCATCTGTAAACAATACAACCTAACAAATCCACTTTTCAAACCCATTATCCCGGCTCCCGGTGTTTACGCTTATCAAGCTCCGGCAGGGTACTGCGCTGTGTATAGGGAGCAGCTTTTATGTGGTTTACGGTTCCCTATCTGCCCGGCCATTTTGTCTGTCCTGGAGCATTACGACCTAGGGTTGGCCCAGATCGTGCCCAACGGAATAAGGGCAATAGTGGGTTTTGCCATTTGGTGTAGATGTGCCTGCATCCCCTTCAAAGTTCAAACATTTCGACTGTTCTTTCAGCGCAAACAAGTGCCTGGGCAGGCTGGGTACTACTGCTTCCCTCGTTGGGGGGATTTCATGCCTGACGTTCAATTTACGGAGCCAGGAGATACCTCATATAAAGGTTGGAAGACCAGATTCTTCTTCGTATGTCCAGAGGTGACTCGGAACCTGGGCAGGTGGAACTCCTCTGACCTGGACAGCGATCCGCGACCAACTGACGTGGATCAGAAACTGCTAGACGACATTCGCAAAAGTGGGGTTTATATCAGAGAGAAAAAGTACTCTTCTGAGATGATCTTGGCTGCCCAGTTGCCTACTGCGGGTCCTGACCCGTACAAGGAGTTAGATAAGGAAGAGTACAAGATATGTAGGGCTTTAATGTCTATTCCTTGCCGTACTTTACTATTTGCAAAATGTCTTTTAACATTTCTTATTACTTATTCTGGCAGTGTCTTCCTTCGCTGATCTCTTGGAGGATGTGAATGACGAAGTGATTCCTCTTGTTAACCTTGAAGAGCCTAACCAGGAGTCTGAGCAGCAGGAAAGTATGGAGCCGGGGCATCTCCGAGCTGCTGGGACTGTCCTGACCCCTACCTCAGCCCACCTCCTGTCCAGACAACCAGATGACTCATCTGGGGAAGTGGAGAGGATAAATGTGGATGAAGATCAGGAGACAAGAGAGGATGCGATCGAGCCTAGCCGGAAGAAGAAGATAGTCTCTCCCTCTGGTCGGAAGAGTCGATCCAAGAAAAGGAAAGCGGGTCGGCAGACCGTTGAGAATGTCGAAGACTCTCCTGAGGAGCAACCTTCCCCAGGACATAATCGGTTGTACGAGCTGTCGGACCAAGACCTTGCTGCAGTGGTAAGCTCTTGAATAAATATGTCTGTCTTTCTTGTTTGTCTTTCTTCCTCTTGACTTTTTCTTTGGCCTTTGCAGGGAGCTCAGGTCGGTCAGGAGTTCCTGGATCGCCTTGCTGAGTCTGCGGCAAGCAAGGAGGCTCTGCAGGGAACAATTGAGGAGCTCCGAGCGAGTCGTGAAAGGCACAGAGAAGCCTCCAAGACTAAGGACCAGGAGATTGCAGCTCTGAAGAAGGAACTGGTCGAGACTAGGACCAAGTGCACTGCTGAACTCCAGGCCAAGCACGATGAGTATGTAGCGGAGAACTCTGAGCTCGGGCAGGCGCTGGCCAAGGTCCGGGCTGAACTCACTACTCTGGAAGCTTCTCTTCCTGCTCAGGATGCCCGAGTTGTGCATGAGTATGAGTCCTCCGATCATCTAGCCGGAGCTCTGAAGGTCTTGCTGAACCCTGTCATGCAACATGGGTATACAACGGGTGTGGACGAGGCAAAGGAACAACGTCCTGAGTTGATTCTCTCTGACCTTGTGCATTATCGTTCCATGTACAAGGAAGGAGCAGGTCAGATCTATGATGCCCGGCTGAGCGAGTTTAAAGCAGGCGAAGACATTGGTGCCAAATACGCCCGACGTCGTCCCACTCCTCAGGGTACTGTGCCCACTCCATCTTCGACAGAGCAGAATCCGAGAACCCGGACCTGACTGTTCATCCTTGTTATTGTTTTGCTGAAAACTTTGAAACTTTTTTGTTGTCCAAGTTTATGTACTTTATTTATACTTTGTGGTGCCCTGCCCACTACGTTTTGTACTTTGGTTTTACTTAGTTTATTTTGGGTTTGACTTCTGTCTTATGGATGCCCCCTTCCCCCCCAGTATGGCTTGCATTACTGACGGTTTGGATGACATACTAAGTCTTGATAAAACTTTGTCCTGACCTGCAGACTCAGGAGGTTTGACTAAGTCTTTAACCTTCCGAGTATAACTTGGCTCGGTTAAAACGCTGTCCTGGCTTGAGGACTCGGGAAGCTTGTGGTATTCAAGCTTTCGAGTCTGACTTGCAGGACTCAGTTAAATTCTGGCCTGACCTGCAGACTGAGGAGGTTTGACTTTTGCAAACCTTCTGAGTATGACCTGACTCAGTTAAAACCCTGTCCTGACTTGAGGACTCGGGAAGCTTGTGGTATTCAAGCTTTCTGAGTCTGACTTGCAGGACTCAGTTAAATTCTAGCCTGACTTGCAGACTGAGGAGGTTTGACTTTTGCAAACCTTCTGAGTATGACCTGACTCAGTTAAAACCCTGTCCTGACTTGAGGACTCGGGAAACTTGTGGTATTCAAGCTTTCTGAGTCTGACTTGCAGGACTCAGTTAAATTCTGGCCTGACCTGCAGACTTAGGAGGTTTGACTTTTGCAAACCTTCTGAGTATGACCTGACTCAGTTAACAAAAATTCAATCACAGTACATAATATAACAATATATAACATGAAAGAATCATATATTTATTAGAACTCAAAGGTGTTTGATAACACTTTTATTGAAAAAGACAACATAAAATGGAAAGATAGAATCGAGCCTGGATTCGTTTTAGGCATAAAACTTTCTAAGGTTGCTGGCGTTCCAGCTTCTTGGTACGGTCTGGCCATTCGCGTTAGCTAACTGGTAAGCACCTTTTCCATGAACTTTAACCACTCTGTACGGGCCTTCCCAGTTCGGGTTAAGCTTTCCCTGGGGACCCTGCTTGCTGACCTCGTTCTTCCTTAGTACCAAGTCTCCTTCTTTGAAGTAGGAATGCTTAACCTTAGAATTATAGTATTGGGATATTCTCTGTTTGTATCTTGCCATCCGGATATAGGCCACTTCCCTGGCTTCTTCCAGGTTGTCCTTGGCATGTCTGAGCTCGGTGTCCTGGTCCGTGACTGTGTGGAGCTCGGTCCTCGGGGAGGGGAGCCCTATTTCGGCCGGAATGACTGCTTCACATCCATAAGCTAAAGCAAAAGGAGTTTCTCCTGTAGCCGAGTTTGGAGTAGTTCTGTACGCCCAAAGGATGTTAGGCAAATGCTCGACCCATGCCTGTCCCTCTTCTTCCAGTCTTTTCTTCAACCCAAACTTGAGCTGCCTGTTGGTCTGCTCTACCTGGCCATTGGCCTGAGGATAGCCGACAGAGGTGAAATGTTGGACTATACCCAACTCGGCGCACCATGACTTAACTGTCCTGTCTTCAAACTGTGTTCCATTGTCCGACACGAGGATCTTGGGTATCCCAAAGCGACAGACGATGTTTTTCCACAAAAATTTCTGTATGGCCTTTGCGGTGATGGTGGTCAAGGCCTCGGCCTCCACCCACTTAGTAAAGTAATCAACAGCCACAACAAGAAATTGTAAGTTACCTGGAGCTCGGGGAAGAGGCCCAACCAGGTCTACCCCCCACTGATAAAAGGGCCAAGGAGAGACCAAAGGAATCATGTTCTGCGCTGGCCGGTGTGACAAGTTATCATGCACCTGGCATGACTTGCACCTCAGTACCAAGTCGTTTGCGTCGTTTTGCATAGTTGGCCAATAATACCCGAACAAGCGGCATTTACGAGCTAGTGTCCGGGCTCCTGCGTGGTTTCCGCAAATGCCGAGGTGTATTTCTCTGAGTAGATAATTTCCTTCTTCCTGGGTAGCACACCTGAGCCACGGTGATATAAACGATCGTCTGTATAGGATATCATCAAAGAGAGCATACCTGCTTGCCTGTAGCTTGATCTTCCTGGACTGAACCTTGTCGGTTGGCAGAATACCGTGTTTTAGATAGGAGGTTATGGGGTCCATCCAGGTGGCCTGTTGGCTAATCGGTTGTACTTCGCTCAGGGCATAACTTCGTTCGGTCAGCTGTTCCACCAGAACCTTTTTATCTGAGAAAAAATTAGATGCCAACTTGGAAAGTGCATCAGCTTTTTTGTTCCTGGATCGAGAGACCTGCTCTATATGGACTGACTTGAAGTTTTTTATCGAGCCTGTGCTGCTGCCAAGTATCTCTTCATCGATTCCTCCTTTGCTTCATACTCACCATTAATATGATTGACTACCACCTGGGAGTCACCGAATACATGCAGGTTATCTGCCCCGAGCTTGTTGGCCAACCGTAGCCCAGTAATTAAAGCCTCATATTCTGCCTCGTTGTTTGTAGCCGCAAAGTTGAAACGCAGTGCATATGGGAATTCTTCCCCCTTCGGACTGAGGAGCAAGAGGCCTGCTCCTGCTCCTTCTTTTCCCGATGCTCCATCTACAAAAAGGGTCCAGGTATCGACCTGTCCTGTCACCGTTTCTTTATCTGAATCGACCTGAATTCCTTCAGCCAAGAAGTCGGCTAAAGCCTGGGCTTTGACGGCAGTTCGGGGTTGGTAGTCCAGATCGTATTCTGCCAGCTCGATCACCCATCCGGCTAGTCCGCCTGAGGTATCGGGTCGCGCCAAGATCTGACGCAGAGGTTGGTCTGTGACCACAGTGATGGAATGTGCTTGGAAGTATGGTCGTAACTTTCTTGAGGCGTGTACCAGAGCCAAAGTTAGTTTTTCCGCGTTCGTGTACCGGAGTTCTGGTCCATGTAAAGCCCCGCTTACATAAAACACGGGTGTTTGTATGTGTCCTTCTTCTCCGATTAGGACCGCACTGATTGCCTCATCAACTACTGCCAAGTATAAAAGCAGAGTTTCTCCCTCCTGGGGAGATGTCAGGGTTGGTAGCTCGGCCAAGTACTCCTTCAAATCGTCAAATGCCTTCCGACCGTCCTCATTCCACTGGAAGGGACTTGCTTTCCTCAGGATTTTAAAGAATGGTAAAGCACGTTGCGCCGACTTGGATAGGAACCTACTCAGGGCGGCCATGCGGCCGGTTAACCTTTGCACCTCCTTGACGCTTCTGGGTGGTGGCATTGTTCTTAAGGCTTCAACCTTGTCCGGGTTAGCCTTAATTCCTTCTTTTGAAATCATGTAACCCAGGAATTTACCCGACGACCCCAAATGTACACTTTTTTGGGTTAAGTTTCATTTGGGTCTGCCTGAGTACCCCAAACACTTCCCGGACGTCGGTCATGTATCGATCTAGAGACCTGCTCTTGATCAAGAGATCATCCACATAGACTTCCATGCACTTCCCAATTTGTTTCTCGAAGATTTTATTCACCGCTCTTTGATAAGTGGCGCTGCGTTTTTTAGTCCAAACGGCATAGTGACATAACAGAAAGTTCCTTCTTCCGTGATGAATGCCGTCTTCTCTGCATCGTCCGGGTCCATGGCAATCTGGTGGTAGCCTTTGTATGCATCTAGAAATGCGAAGATTTCAAACCCAACTGTTGAGTCAACTAACCTGTCGATCTTAGGCAGGGGGTAACAATCTTTGGGACATGCTCTGTTCAGGTCGGTAAAATCTACGCACATTCGCCAGCTCCCGTCTGGCTTTTTTACTAGGACTGGGTTGGCGAGCCAGGTCGGGTAAAATACTTCACGTATGATCCCGGCCTGTAATAACTTCTCAACTTCCCTTTGAATGGCCTCCATTCGGTCTTTTGCAAACTGTCTTTTCTTTTGCCTAATCGGTTTCCGGGCTGGGTCCACGTGCAACCTGTGCAGAGCCAGCTCGGGGGACAAGCCTGGCATGTCATCCGTCTTCCATGCCAACACGTCTTTAAACTCCTTTAAGATCTCGACGAGCTCTGTTTTAAACCGATCTGGGATCCATGACCCTATGTTGATTGACAAGCTTTCTTGTTCCTTTCCCAAATTCACTACCTCGATTTTATCATCCGATGACCAACTTTCCTCTTCTTCCGGGAGCAACTCTTCCACAGATACCTGTTGTACCATCATTCTTCCGTTTACTGTGGCCGTGTAACAGCTCCTGGCTGTTTCGACGTCACCTTTGACTTCTGCTGTCCCCTCCCAGGTCGGGAACTTCAAACTGATGTGAGCCGGAGAGATCACCGCTCGTAGATCTATTAGGGCAGGTCGCCCCATGATAACATTGTAGGTTGATGGGGCCCTGACCACCACATAACTCACCATAAGGATCCTGTCCCGAGGTGCTTTCCCAAAAGTGGTTGGTAAGGTGATCATACCCATGGGGTGGACTGGTGGCCCTGCGAACCCGAATAGCGGAGATGATACAGGTGCTAGCTCTGCATCCTTTAATTTCATGGATTGAAACACATTGTAGTACAGCACATTGATTGCACTTCCGGTGTCTACACAAATACGCTTCACCGTATGTTTATTGATTACTGTCTCGATAACCAGGCCTTCATTATTGCTGACGAGGGGAAGAGGATCGCGAGGACCATAAACGACCTCCCCGGACAACCTTTGTCTCTTTCCTGAGTCGGTGCTGGTCGGTACCCGGTTACCACTGTGCTCCTCGGGTCGGGACGGTGTACTCGGACCACCCGAGATGGTATTGATGGTATTGATGGGGCGATTATCCGGCTGCCCCTCCGGTCCTGGGGACGGATCCTCCTTCGTCTGTAATCATCCTTTCGGTCATGACCGAAATCTCTTCTCTTGTATTCCCGTCTTCCCCGGGGTTCCGGGTGACGGGACCTATCTATCACCTCATCGAGTTTCCCTTCCATAACAGCAGCGTCGATCTCTCTCTGTAAATCCCTGCACTGCTCTGAGTCGTGACCGATGTCTTCATGAAACTTACAGTATTTGGTCGATCCCTTTTTTCCCGGGGACCCTTCATAGGAGGTGGAGTACGGGCAATGCCTTTTCTCTGCATTATGGCGAGGACCTGCTCGCGTGATCGGTTTAAAGGAATAAAGTCCCTTTCTTGAAGGGCCCCTTTCTTCCCGAGTCGGTCGGTTATGGGAGCAGCTACTCGGTCCCATACTGGTTTGCGCTTTCTATCGGTTCTATCATCCGACCTCTCTTTCTTAGGAGCTTCCGACTCCCTTTTTAGACGGTTGGCCTCTTCACCCTGACAGTGTTTGTATGCTAGATCCATACACTCATCCATTGATTTCGGAAGTCTGCTATTGAGCTTTGCATACAATCTACCTTCTCGTAGGCCTGCTACGAAAGAAGTGATCGGGAGGTGTTCATCTGCATTCCCGACCTGCCTAGATTCCTCATTGAATCTTTTCAGGTACTGCAGCACTGTTTCTTCTTTTTTCTGACGAATTGTGAGGAGGTACGTGACATTCCTCTGGAAGGGTTTAGCCGTGACAAAAGCTTGCAAAAATTTTCTTGCCAGGGTTTCAAAGTTCTCAATAGACCGAGGTGGTAATTTCCGGAACCACTCACGAGCCCCGCCCGTGAGTAAGGCCGGGAAGGCTTTGCACTTCATCTCCTTGGGTGCACAGTCTAAATTCATGTGCGTTAGATACTGAAAGAGGTGGTCCTGGGGATCTTTCGTTCCGTCATATGCTTCTAGCTTTGGGATCTTAAATCTCTCTGGACGTTGGTAGTTCAAAATCTGCTCTGAGAACGGCGATTCGATAGAGAGATCGTCCGTTTTCTTTCCCAGGATCCCGTTTAATTCAGCTCTAGCAGCCTCCTGGGCCTGGGCTTTAACTTGTCTGTGTTGCGTATGGGAGGTGGAGGAGAGAGTTTCTCCTCTATCCTCCTTAGTTGCCAGATTACCCTTTGGATCCACGTTTTGTGGAGATTCCTCTTCTCGTCCTTTTAGGGCCAATCCTAGCACGCTTTTGAAAGCGGGAACATCTAAATTACGTAACGCATCCAACAAAGCCTGCTGTGCTGGATCTGCCAGCGTTTCCTCCGGGTTGGTTTGGGGTTGGCTGGTAGCAGTAGCAGTTGGGTCTACTTCTCCGGCGTCTCTAGCTGCCGCCGTTTGGGTCTTTTTTCCAGTATTTTTTGGTGGTACCATCGCTGTTTTCTTGATCAAATCGTAACAAAAAGAGACCCTCCTTCTAGCGCCAATTGATGAAGTCGAATATCACCTGCGGGTCCAAACGACCTCTAGGACGATTCAAACAAGAACACAAACAATGGGTATCGTGATTTGGTATGATTAAGACTGAGCCTGAGAGTTAGTTTCTCTCAAGTTGCCTACGTATCCAATCGCTAAATTGGAATCAAGTCCTTCGTAGTTCCTTAGGGTTGTTTATATAGGGAGGCGTCTTACCTCTTTTCTTGTCAAACAAGTCGTATCATCCTTAAACCCTAAGGATCATCACCTGTTTATCCCTAGCAAAAGATAATTATGATTATATTCCAATTACGGGATTTTCTTCCGGTAATCCAGGGATTCTCCTATAATATAGGCACATGTGTTGTTTATCACTTAAGGAAAGAGCCAGTCGGCCTTCGATGGGCTCCTCAGGCCAGCTCGACCTGATCTGCATATCCTGCCTCCAGACTAGACCGAGATGCACTGCAGTGCGGTAGTCGGGAGGGTCATGTACAGACCTCCCTCCTGGGGTAGGGTCTTACTGGTGTGGGGCTCCTGGCCCTAAATGCTTCCCTCTTATCTTTCTCTCACAATCTTGGGATGTTATAAGAGTGACACGTGGCCAGGTCTATTTTCACCATCGTCAAATATATAAAATAAATCTAGCTCCGAAAAGATTTTTTTTTTTTTTTTTTTTTTTTTTTTTTTTTTTTTTTTTTTTTGACAATGTTTGAAAATTGGCCGGAACATGTCTATGTTTGGCTGCTTTGCCAATGGGTGGTGCGAAGACGGGAAAAAATATGGGTTATGATGGTTTTTTTTTTTTTTTTTGTGGAATTGTGTGAAATGAATAGAGGAAATCTGCAGAATAGCTGGGTTTCAGGTGGGGTTGTGATTAATTTTCGGAAAAGGACAAATGATATTTGGCTGTCTTCCTTCTTTTGTTGAAGGGAAGATTTATTGAGAAATACTGGTGATGAGGGTTCAAAAAAAAAACAAAAAAAAAAGCAGCAGAAGAAAGAGTATTGATTATGCGGGCGGAAGAAGAAAGAATATTGATTTTGCGGCAATATGAGAAGTAAATTTGCGGAAGAGGAATGAGCGAGGGTTCACCATTATTAAGGCACTCGAACCCCTGCCCCTAGCTCCGATACCATAAAGAAAATCAGAATACACAGACGGAAACATAAAGACTATGAACTGATGTTTTTTTATGTATTCGAAAATGATACAATGAGTCTCCTTTATATAGGAGTGAAATGAAATAACAAATAAATTTAAAAATAATATTAAAGATAAAATAAAATCTAATCCTAACCTAAATTCAAAACAAATATCAATCTTTTATTTAAATCAAAATCTATAGCAGTCTTATTTATCTTTTGGCATTCATCCACATCTTTTCAAATTATATCTTTTATGAGTTCGAGGGGGCAGCGCCCCCCGTAGGGGCTCGGGGGCAACGCCCCCGAAACCTAAACGAACCTGCGAATGACACACCATTTCGTAAAAGGGATTTTTTTCATTGGGACACACCATTTCAGTGGTGCATGTTCATTGGGACACATCCTTTAAAGACGAACTGGTATGTTCTTTCATGAAGAAGTACAATGTGTTTTTCGTTGTCTATTTATAGACATAAGATGCATTCGAAAATGTTTTAAGTTTTTTGTCATAAGCATCATCAGCACAAAAACGTAATGTGTCTCTAAGTTGTACTCCATTGAATCATGAGAGAGATCTAAAACATCTCTTTAAAGAAACGATTACGTGCCTTGGAGAATCTTTCTATCTATTTGTTTTATCTCATTTTTTCTAACATCTAATCTATCCACCTTGGAATTACACAATCATAATCTAAAGGTCTAAAATGTACCACATATGAAACATAAATTATAACACTTGTCACCCTTACATTCACTTATTAAAAGAGTATAAGTGAATATACTTATTAGCTATATCTTTATCATCACCCTCAAACGAAACTTGGTATCAACTAAGTTGAGTTTGGCCCGTGCAGCAGTAAAGCAGTAGTTCCAAGAGGTTTAGTCAAGGTGTCAGCTAGCTGAGAATGAGAGGGCGCATATCTAACATGAAGCTGCTTGGCTAGCACTTGATTTCTGACAAAATGAACATCCACTTCAATATGTTTAGTCCTAGCATGAAACATAGGATTGTGAGCTAGAAATGTAGCACTGTTGCTGTCACACCACAAAATAGGAACCTGAGACATACGAACAGCCAGTTCAGCTAGCAAAAATTTCAACCAGATGACTTTTGCAGCAGCTTAAGCCGGTGATCTATACTTTGCTTCTTTACTAGATCTGGCCACTACATGCTGCTTCTTGGATGTCCAAGAGATAAGAGAGGATCCCAGATAAATACAAAAACCAGATATAGATTTCCTGTCATGAGGAGAAGTAGCCCAATCAGCATCAGAATATCCCTGGACATGTAAATCAGGAGAATGTTTGAACTGTAATCCTAGATGTAAAGTGCCTTTCACATATCTTAGAAGCCTTTTGACACCCTGCCAGTGAAGTTCTGTAGGGGCAACTATAAATTGACTGAGAGTGTTGACACTGAAGGCAATATCAGGTCTGGTAAGTGTTAAATATTGTAGTTTCCTAATTGTGATTTTGTACAGAGTAGGATCCTACATCAGAGGGCCAGTATTTGGAATGAGCTCTTTGTGGGACACCATAGGAGTACTGTATGGTTTGATATTATCCATCCCAAGTCTATGTAACAGCTGTGTGGCATAATGAGCCTGAGTAAGATATATACCAAAGGCATCCGGATCCCTATAGGCCTCAACTCCCTAAAAATGACTGACTGATCCCAGTGACTTCAGTGCAAATTTCTGATTCAGCTTGTGAATGAAGGTGGTAATAGCTGCATTAGAGTTACCAGTGACTTGAATATCATCCACATATATGAGGACAAACACAGTAACTTTAGAATCTTTAAAAACTAATAAAGAGGTATTTGAAGTAGATTGTTTAAAAGTCAGACTCAAAAGATATGTCTTGAGAGCATCAAACCATGCTCCGGGGGCCTATTTTAATCCATACAAGGCCATCTTCAAATGGCACATATAATGTGGCTTGTCAGGATCTGTGAATCCAACTGGCTGAGGCATGAAAAAAATCCTCTTGCAATCTTCCATTCAAAATGGCATTATTCACATCAATATGATGTATATCCCAATTAAAATGAACAGCTATAGCCAAAACAACTCTAATGGTTGCTGGTTTGATCACAGGGCTGAAGGTATCATGATAGTCTACACCATAATTTTGACTGAACACTTGTGCAACCAGTGGCGGACCCAGAACTTTTTTTTAGCGGGGTCCGTAAATATTTAACACACTAAATAATTTTTTTCACGGGGTCCGAAATATTTTCTATAGGTAAAATGCAGAGTATTTTTAATTTTAGCCGGGTCCGTGGACCACCCTTTGAAGGCTCTAGATCCGCCCCTGTGTGCAACAAGTCTGGCCTTATGCTTGTTGATTGTACCATCTGGATTCAACTTTAATTTAAAAATCCACTTGTTGCCAATAAGTTTCTGATGTTTAGAAGGAGGGTCTGATTTTGCTCAAGGGCTTTATACTCAGTCTTCATGGCATCCAACCACTGAGGTTGATCAATGCCTCAGTCACTGTAGTAGGTTCAGGTTTGGATGAAGAAGATGCAGAGGCTAGATATAAGTAGGTTTTAGGTTTGAAGATACTGCTTTTGGATCTAGTTTGCATAGGGTGACTGATTGGAGGTGGTGCATGAATTGGAGAAGGTGATGATAAGGGTGGTGGTGAAGGAGATGAGAAAGATGACTGTGGACTAGTTGTAGAATCAGGAGAATGCATTGGAGATAGATGATTGCTCTCTGCACTATGTGCAGGGCACATAGGAGGAGTGGCAAAAGCAGATGAAGGAGACATGTGCAAAGGTTTATCTAGATCAGGAATAGAATTAGGTGGATGTGACATGGACAAGGATAGATCAAGGTTATGAGGAGATGTAGCAGGTTGCTCAAAAGGACTTAAGAATTCAGAATATACTGAGGAGTCAAGTGACACACAGTGGCTAGGTCGTGCAGGTTGAACAACAGTAGCATATGGTGGAAAACCTAACTGAAAGGGAACTTCTTCCTCATTAAAGACAACATGCCTAGATATATAAACTCTTCCAGAAGGATCTAAACACTTAAGCCCCTTGTGACACTCACCGAACCCTATAAAGACACATTTTCTGGTGTAAAAATCAAATTTATGTCTGTTATATGGCCTAAGAAGCAAGCACACCCAAAAACCTTGAGGTTTGTGTAGACAGGTTTGAGCCCAAAAAGTTTTTCAAAATGGGATAACTGATTTAAAACATGTGTAAGCATATAGTTAATAAGAAAAACAGCATGCTGAAAGCTTTCTCACGAGAATTTAAGGGGTAATTTGGCTTGTGCCATTAAAGTAAGCCCTGGTTCAGTGATGTGTATATGCTTTCTCTCAGCTTTACCATTTTGTTCATGAATATGAGGACAAGGGTGTGCCTAAATTGTATTCCACATTCTTTTAGCACAGGAACAAATGACCTGCATTCTCCTCCCCAATCAAACTGAATAGTTTTAATTTTAAGAGAGAACTGGTTTTCTACAAGTTTTTTGAAGTGCAAGAAAGCCTGTAAGGCATGTGATTTAACTTTTAAAGGATAAATCCAAGTAAAACGTGTGTAATCATCCACAAAATGAACATAGTAGGTGAAACCCGACACTGACAGAATAGGTGCTGGTCCCCATAGGTCTGTGTGTATGAGTTCAAGTGGAGAAACAGTAACAGTGTCAGAATTACTAAAGGCAAAGCATGGTGTTTACCATACTGACAAGCATCATAAAAATTTATTTCATTGCTGAAAGGAACATTACAACTCTTCATAACTTGACTCAGAACTTTGATAGAAGGACGACCTAGCCTTCTATGCCATATAACATCATTCTTAGGTCTACCAACACTACTAACAAAAGACTTTGGTTTCCAGACACCAAGCTGCTGTGAAGAGGATGACTGAATACTGGAAGTTGATGAGATGTTTCTAGATTGAAGGGAGTTCTGATGTTGAAGAGGTAGCTGACACAACCCATTGACAACGTTACCTTGAAGCAGGACTTGTCTTGTGACCTAGTCCTTAACAAAACAACCAAGATAAGTAAATTCTACACAAACAGGATTATCAGAAGTTAACTTAGAAATACTAACAAGATCTTTAGTGATAGAGGGAACATGTAAGATGAGTTTCAAGTGTTTAGTGGAATTAGGAACAGGAAAGACAGTGGAACCAAGGTGAGCAATCTTAAGTTGTGAACCATTACCTACACCCACAGTTTCTGAACCATTGTACTCACTCCCCAATCGAAGTTTGCCAAGATCTGAAGTAACGTGGTTTGTAGCCCCACTGTCTGCATACCAATTGGGATCATTCAAGGTTTTTGGACCAGCTAAATATGCAGCAGGGGCTTGTGAACTTCCCTTATTGCTTTGATTTGGTGGAGTAGGATTGAAATTGGTGTCAAACCTGTACCAACATTCTACAACAGTATGACCAAATTTGTTGCACAGTTGACAGGTAGGCCTGGCTCCATTATTGTTATACCCTGATCTACCTCTTCCTCTAGACCTTTTCTCCTCTTTGGTTTGAACCACCTCTACCTCTACCTTGTCCTTGATAATTGTTGTTGTTATGATTTCTGCCTCTGCCCTGATTGCCATCACCTCCATGTGTTATAATTGCAGCATTGACAGATGCCTGAGATAAATCAAGATTTGTAGCAGGGTTGAACCTAGCTATGAGCCTTTCATGAGTGATTAGTTGTGCTTGTACTTCTGGCCATGACAAAGCTCCCATTCTAGCATTTAAATTGACAATCACAGACTCATACTCCTTGCCTAGACCACCAGAGTAGACAAAATAAGTTTAGATCTGGTAATAGGGTATCTAGCAGCACTCAACTTGTCCGAGTAAGTTTTCATTTGGGCTAGATAGTCTGATATGCTCTTAGATCCTTTTTGTGCTTTGGTTAAATCATCATTGTACTCAAGCATCTGAGCTTCACACTGATTATTGAACAACACCTCCAAAGTTTGCCATATTTCATTAGCAGTAGTACACCCCACTACTTCAACTAATGCCTCTTCTATCATAAAGGCCAGCAACCAACCAGTCAACAAGGCATCCTTGGCTATCCATTCATCATAGGCAGGATTAACATGAAGAACAATGGATGAGGTAACATTAGGTACTCCTAAGTACTTAGGCGGACAAGGAAGAGTACCAAACAAGAACCCTTCTAATTTATGACCTACGATAACAGGAAGCACAGTGAATTTCCATATCAAGTAATTATTTCTGTCCAATTTAACGGAACAACTTTGATTTAAATTACCTCCAAGCGTATGCATGGGTACCAAGGAAGAGAAACCCGGTCTGACAGTGAGATGGGAGATCTGAGAGCTTGGATTCATAGAGTATCCAACAGAGTAAGAGCCAAAACCCATAGTAGGTTGTTGCAAACCACCTGACAATCCAAACGGGAAGAGTGTTGAGCTTGAAAACGTCCCAGTCATGGCAGAAATCGGTGGAGGTGTCATTTGAACGGTGGTTGTTGCAGAAGCAGGTTGGGTTGAGAAAGAAGGAGTGTTCATTATGAAGGTGTAGCTTGTTTGGCCGGTGTCTTGGCCGGAAGCTGATGACGATGGTGGCTCCATTGGCCTGAGCACCGTTGGCTCTGCTACCAACTTGAAGGATTATAATGTAGCAAAGAAAAGTATTTCTTGATAGATTTTGCAGCACAAGATAGTACACCTTATATCACCAACAAGAGAATCTAATCTATCCACCTTGGGATTACACAATCATAATCTAAGGGTCTAAAATGTACCACATATGAAACATAAATTATAACACTTGTCACCCTTACATTCACTTATCAAAAGAGTATAAGTGAATCTACTTATTAGCTATATCTTTATCAGTACAACATGCAAGCTCCGGTCATCCGTTTGATTTGATGCGGGATGGTATTCACTGGCAAGTTAATTCGTCCATCTATATATCCCGACCGGATATAGGTAAACCTGGCAAAAAAAAAAACGGAACTGGCGAACCGGCTCGGCCGGCGGTTCGTGTAACCGGCGGTTCACCAGTTTAGCTACGGTTCGGGTCTTTCAGGAACCGGACCGGCAATCGACGGTTCAACCGGCCCGGTCCGTCCGGAACTGGAACCGGACCGGCTCAAACGGCTATTTTTTTTATTTTTTATTTTCTAACCATTTCAAAAAATCCTATAAATACCCAATTCATTTTCCAAATTCTTTACACCTACTCTCCTTTCAATTCTACACTTCCACTTCTCTAATCTCAAACTCATTTTTATGTTTGTAATCAAGTTTGTTTAGTTGTTAAAAACAACAGTCAAATTTACTTTACGAGACCGATTTTTGAATTTGTTCTGATTTAATCGTTACTTCAATACGGTTTTAGTTATAAGTAAATTTGGTTTGTATTTTTTATTCAACTCGTTTTTTTACACGTGTAAAAAAAAATTCTATTTTATAATCAAATTTAGTTTACTAGACCGAATATTTGAAGTTGTTCTGATTTAATTGTTTACTTCAATTCGGTTTTAGTTATAAGTAAAATTGATTAGTTTTTTCCAATTTTTTTTATAACCGTTAAATTTAATTTAGATTTTTTACAATGTCAAGAAGAGGTGAATCATCACAAGGCAATCGAAATTTTACTTTCCGTGATGCCACGGTTGTGCCGGAATCGGGTGATGTTGGTGGCTATAGACCCGTGGTACAACATTTTATAAACCCTCTCACCGGTAGTTACATTTCAATTCCTCAATTCTAGACACCTTTAGATTTCAATCCTCATGATTTTGATAGTCATTACGACGATATAATGTCTCAAACTGAAAATTTTAACATCAACCTTAACGAAGTCGAAGATAAGGAGTCCCATAATGATGAAGCCGACGTTGATGATGATGATGATGTATTTCCGACTGCTTCCCGTCCTAGACAAGGACGTGGTGGGAGTCGTGGGACTGTAAGAACACCACGTCGTGCTAGTGCAGGTCCTACTCCCGAGTCAATTGAGTGGGTGATGAAAATACCCCAGAAGGAGCACAAGAAAAAAGGTTAAAATCAAAAAAATTTACGAAATTTTTCACAAAGGTTGATCGAACTGATGAATTAGCGTTAACTAACCCCGTAAAGTTTTTCTACGGGGTGTGCGAATTCTGTGGCACTAAATACAAATTTAAAGCGGGTGGTGGCTACGGATCGATGCGGAATCACATGATAAGTAAACACCCGGAATAATTGGAAGACAACGCATCTCAAACCCAGCTAAACACGCCGAGCTCTAGCGAAGGTAACACTTCTCAACTTTTTATTTACACTCGTGATAATTGTAGAGATCTAACCACGGATCTTGTTGCGGGGATGAGTCTTCCTTTTATCTTTCCCGAGAATCCTCTTTTCGAAAGTTACGTATAAGGGGGCTTTGCAACCGGCTTTTACTCGTATCCCTCGTGCAACGTTCATTAGGGATTCAAAAAAAATAATTATTAAACGACAAAATATTATAAAAGAAAGTTTGAAGACAAATAAATTCCGAGTATGTGTATGTGCTGATATTTGGGAGGATAGGAGGACCAACAATTATTGTTGGGCGTGTCGTGTCACTGGATTGACTACAATTGGATTGTCCAAAAAAGGTCAATTGCTTTTCGTTTATTTAACGAAACTCATAATGCTTCTAACATTGCATCTATATTAGTTGATATTTTTAACGAATACGATTTAAAAGATGAAGTTTTTCTATTGCGTTTGACAATGCTTCAAACAACACTACTTCTATTCTCGAGTTATCCCAAAATTGTGAACCTCTTTGTAGCGGTAAATTTTTTCATGTTAGATGCTTATGCCATATTTTTAATTTATGTGTAAAAGAATGTCTTAAAGTTTTTGAATATAATATTAATGCGATAAAATCTTCGATTGCACATGTGTTTGGTTGAAATACTCTTGTTAATAAGTGGTATAAATATCTTAAAGAGAAAGGTCATTGCCCTGTAAAACTGCCGCAAGATGTACCGCATAGGTGGAACACCACTTATGATCTTTGGAAAAAACAAACAAAATTAAAAATACTTTGTGCTTTTTTAGATGAACACTGTGTGAGCGAATATCGTTTGTTTCCCCATATTTGGACTGGATGCAAGAAACCGATGGATGTTTTTGAAGTATTCAAAAAATTTACTGAATTGTTTTCAAGATGTTATCAAGCCACAACATATTTAGTCTTGCCTGCTAGTGTAGAAATAACTGACGAGTTTCAAACCTTGGAACACGACTCAGTACTATTTCAATGTTTAGGGCCGATGAAGGAGAAATAGAATAAGTACATGTTGCGTATTCCTGACGCTTATCTCATTTTTTCTATTCTCGACCCTCGTTTAAGACTAGTAGGTGTATCTCTCATGTTAAGTGCTCACTATGATACTTTGTCTGATGATCATAATGTGCCCCCGGTAGATTATACAGTTGAAGTAGATAGACTTGAAAAATTATTAAACACTGTGTATATTGAATATGAGAGTATGTATGGAACGAGAAACGACGCGGTTCCCAATCCATCCGCAAGTTCTTCTACTAACCCTGCAAGTGTCCTGGGGATTTCAAAAGGTTTTGGATAAAATGAATTCGAAGACAGAAGGGGGCGACAACGTCATCCGATCAACGTACAGAGATAACCAAATATTTAAACACAACATTTGAAGTCTGTCAAACCGGTACCTATGAGACTTCGACTTATTGAAGTGATGGAAGAGACATGCTAAAGATTTTCCAGTGCTAGCAATGATGGCAGCCGAGTTAATATGTTCCCTGTTTCGACCATCACTGTTGAACGAGCTTTCAGCATGACAGGAAATGTGCTTACAGATAGAAGATGTTTGTTTCATCCCACCACTTTAGAGAAGCAAATGTGTTGTCAAGATTGGGTAAGAGCCGGGAAGAGGATGCAAGACATTGAGTCAGAAGATGAATCACAGTTTGAAGTCGGTGACACTGAAACTTCAGGAGGAGCAAGCGCTCGAAATACCGACATCAATAATTTTGAAGATTAAAGGTACGCAATTTATATCTTACTTATATATTTGTTACAATTTTAAAAAAACTATAAAAGACTAAAAAAAAATTATAATAAACTATTAAAAACCTATAAAAAAAACCATAAAAAAGCTACAAAAAAAACTATAGAAACTAGGGGTAATGGGCCAGAAGGACAAAAAAAATTCACAAATGGGAATGCAAGGACATCTTTTATTTTTTGTGATTAAAAATGACAAATTAGTGATATATGGATTAAAATACCCTTGTTGTTTTTTTTAACTAGGAGTAACTGTTGTGTAATCTCAAGGATCATGTTTCCATAAAATGCGGAGTACAGGGAATGGAATTTGATTTATTGAACTTTTGAAAAACACAAAATCTTTCCCCAAGAAAAAACAAAAAATAAAGAAAATCCAGTCATAATTTCAGTCCCAGTCGTTAATAGTCTTTGACTAATGAGATACTCCATGACAACGTAAAATGAGGAAAAAAAATAATTAAAATAAGAATAACATGCTGACAAGAGTCCTTACCTTATAAAGGTGTGGAATTTTACTTCTCAATCGTAACTTCAATTTTAAAGGAAAAAAAATATAATCATGTAAACAGATGTAGTAACATAAAAATAATAATAACAATCAACATAATATAGTTACAATAAAAAAAATGTAGTTACACAATAACATAAAAAGAAATAGTAACAATCAAAAAAATGTAGTTTCAACAAAAAAAAATGTAGTATCATATAAAAAGAAGTAGTTACAACCAATAAAATAAAATTACAAACCAAAAAGATGTAGTAACACTCGAAAATATGTGCATTTGATTCCAAATTTCAAAACCGTGTTGCAGACATTTCCTCAACATTGCCTTGTACCTATCACAAACCTCGTGTAACTCTTCAGAAGCCCACTGTTCAAAAGTCGCTCTGTCTACCTTCATGTCCAAAGTTCGTCCCGGAGGGAAGTACTTTGAAAGAAAAGTTCTTGTCACATCCTCCCAAGTATGTAACGAATCATGAGGTAAAGACTCATACCACTCGATAGCATATTCCTTCAAGACATGTGGAAACAATATTAACCGAATAGCTTCCTCTGAAACACCGTTGATCTTCACGGTCTTACACACCTACATAAAGTGATTCGAGAATTTATTCGGATCCTCGTCGGGTTTCCCTCTAAACTGAGCGATCTCTTGTAACAAATTCCAAACATGAACTTTGATTTCCATGTTTTTTGCTTGGATTGGTGTAACTCGAATAGGAGAATGCCCTTCACCAATTACGGGTGTAGCATAATCTCTCAAAGTTTTCCCTGGATTTCTCACCATCCCTTGAATAATCGGAGGTCTGAATACCGGTGCCTGTTGAGGTTGTGCATTCTGAGCAGCTTGTTGCAGCGGAACTGGTATCGGTTGTGGAATTGGCACGTTTTGTTGTTGATAAGGATTCTGATACTGCCCCATCATCGGATTCACAAGCATAGGGTTATACTGAGTAGACATCGGATTGTATTGTTTCATCATTGGATTCATCTGAGTCATGTGCAACATCATTTGTTGATACTATTGCATAACCTGGTTCGGATCAATCTGAAGTACGGGTTGTTGAATAAAAGCATTCGGATTCTGAAATACCCCTTGAACTTGAGGTTGCTATTGAACATTCTGAGGCGGAGGTTCCCTCTGATTCTGTTCTTGCCTCGGGTTTGGAATAGGTTCCCGAAAAAGAAGTCCAATTCCTTCCTCAACCGGAGGACTCGATTCACCATGCTGTTCTGTAGATTCAACTTCCTCAACATGATGCTCGTGTATTCTCTCCCGGTTGGAGAGTATTGACTACTACCTGCAGGCGTATTCGTAGCCATTGAGGATTCAACTTCCGGATTAGATGATTCGGCTTGTTGAGTTGCTCGCCGATCAATCGTCCTATTCCTCAAAACCAATTGTCGACGGAAGTAAAGTTTGATTTCCGGATTATATTCAACCAATTCCTCGTTGCTACTATGGGTCATACACTGCACAAACAATGAAACAACAAAAAACAATTAAAATAAACAACGACCTAATCCTGAAGATTTAACCAACTTACAAGATATTAACTCTAATTCCCCGGTAACGGCACCAGAAAACTTGATGGCCGTTTTATAGTATACCAACTTTGACCGGAAGAATACCGAGTCGGTTGTAGTATAAAACTAGCGAGCAAGGTCGTAATCCCACAAGGAATTATGTTAAGTACCAAAGCTAGTGTCATCTCTAGTTTAGATCAACAAGATTTTTGAGAAGGGTATTAAACTATTACTCGCTATGTTTACAATGACTAACTAAAAACAGGAGTTTTGAATGATTAAAGGCGATAGCCGAGCTATGATCCAATCAACTACTTACCAAACCCTAGCTCATAGTTATCAGACCCGGCCCGGTCATCGATCCGGAAAACTTACTGGGTCACCGGGTCACCGGTTCAACCGGTGGGTCACTGGTTCAACCGGTGGGTCACAACATAAGGTTAAAAATAATATTTTCATACAATAAAAAAAATGATAATAATAATCAATTCCAAAATATTCCAAGTTTTCAACATCCAAATCATAATAAATACAAATGAAAAGCGTTTTTGATACCAAAACACATGACGATACAAGTGAAAAACCATCAAAATGTCTTACAAAAGAGCTGGTCCATGCATTGTAACATTATTAATTCAAATAAAAACTAGTCCTCGTTCCCAACAAGTTTGTTTATAAACAATGTTAATTTATTACATGCCAATTTTGGAAGTTGTATTGAATTTCGACTTTAGTTTGTGGTGTTTAATTTGACGAATATAGAAATGTAAGAACTCATTTCTGCCAAAAGATAGAGTACGAAATAAGAAATGCTGGTTAGGATATTCGACTCCTACCTGAGGGACCTGGGTTCAAGTCACAGCAATGATTTTTTTTATAATAAAAAATCCTGTGGCAATTTAAAAAAAAAAAAAAAAAAAACAGACCGGGTTGATTCATACCGGGCCGGGTCGCGGTTCACCGGTCCAACCACCGGGTTTTCCGGGTCTGGGTGGGTCAACTCCTTGAACGGTCAGACTCTTGAATCTGCCCGGTTTTGGTCCCGGGCCGGGCCAACCACCGGTTCGACCGCCGGGCCGGGCCGGTCTGATAACTATGCCCTAGCTAAGTCCGGAGGTATTCTTGATTTACATAAACGTCTTGATGTCATACGTAGGGTGTCGCTCCCTATTTATGAGAATAGACATTATTTCAATAATCTACTCTCATATGTTAGGTTCAACAGTCCGCTGACCGGAGTTTAACTGACCCAACACATTCTATGGTCAATGAAACGCTCAACAAGTCGATACAAACCTCACACACGAAACCGAATCTGAACAACTCAGTCGGTTTTTCAGGGTGATCCTAGAACCCCGGTTCCCGTTTCCTCTCGCAAAATACATCTATAAAGAAGACGCGTGATATATGATTATCGAGTCGTGAGTTCAATAAAAGTCATTAAGAATAAGTTCTAGGACTACAAACACATCAAGAATTATCAAATCAAACATCAAGAATAACACATGAACAAGCTAGGATCCAGTTTCGATGATTATCGCATAACTCGGCTATAAGATGATTGGCTACTCATATTGACTATAAGAATACAAGATTTCATCATAGACAAGAGCAATTAAACAAAAGGTGAAGATTAGAAAGACCTACAAAAGCTGAAACCGATAGAAATCTGAAAACGAGAAAACTGAATATATAGCTATGAAATCCAAGATGGTCCAAGTGTTTGATACAAAAGATTATACTAAGAAAGCTTAAAAACCTAATCTATGGTGTTTTTGGAAGATAAAATCGCCAGAAAATGCTATGTAAAGTGATATATATCTATCCTCCACTCAAAATTGAGCTTTTATATGTTAGGCAGATCTAATTCATAGGCATGCGCCAAGGTAAAGTCAGACGCACGCCTGGCTTCTGAGCAATATGGAACATTGGCACATTTCCCCTCCCTAGGCGCGCTCCAATGATAAGCCAGACGCACGCCTGGCATATTTTTGCCCCTACTAGAGCTTCCAAGCATCCCGAAGTTCCGTAACACGTTTTCCGGGCATTCTCGAACACATAGTTCCTGAAAAACATCAAAACACACACCAAACGTAACCCCTACGGGACACTAGGGTAACCGAGAATGAAAGTAAAACACCAAATAGGATCGAGATTCCGGATTACACATCCTGATCTCGGGAAATACAAAACGGAGTATAAAGCATCAAAACCTAGCCAAAATCTCCCAGAATTGTACAAAACGAGTCATTATGGGGTACAAAAGTAGTAGAAAAACAGAGTCGAGTTGACTCTCATCAGAGGAATATTGCTGAGCTCTCCAGAATGGCCCATGGATAATCCAAAATCACTACATTACGGTCTCGAAATGGCGTCCATGTTTTCACCCATCTAGGGAAGAAATACACACTTCCACAGTTTGGGTCCGTTTTCCGGGTGTACCTGCGGAATACTTTGATGATGATGTACTGCTTGAGCTGGGAAATCGCCTTGGTAAAGCGAGCCGAGTGGATGACACCTCTCTTATTGCAACTCGAAAGAAATATGCTCGCGTATGTGTCGAAGTCGATCTCAAGAAACCTTTGGCGACATCGGTAATGTTGAATGATCTAAACTATAAAATTGAATACGAAGGTCTTCATATGGTGTGTTTTGATTGTGGCCTATATGGGCATAAAACGGAACTATGTCCAAGTAATGACATGATAAGTGAGGATATTCAAGCACCCCCTCCCACCGTGAATGCCCTGACTGTGGAAAAACCTTTTTGCTCATGGATGTTGGCCAAGAATAATCGAAGGAGGGCCAACCAACCCAGAAATCAAAGAAGTACATCCCAAGGTCGCGAAGGGGATGATGGTGATCCACAAACAGGGACGGGTAGGAGTAATAATAGAATGAATGATAACTGGAATAACAGTGAGTCGCGGTTCCCGTGTTGGCTGAAGAGGAAACTAATGAAGGGGACACTCCTGTTGATGAACTCCAAAGACAATTAAATGGTATTCATACTAGAACTGAGACTCCGGTAATTAGGCAGGAGTCAAGGGGTGGCTACACTGGGGGTAGCTCGAGGGGACGAGGAAGAGGTGGTTTCCCGGTAAATAATAATCGGGTTCGGGTTCAGCCCACCGGTGGGAATGTCGATAGGGACCATGTCCAAATTTTACCTAGGGGTGCTACAATGCCGCAGCAAGTTAACAGCCCCAACTATGTGCACATAATGGAGAATAATGAGTGAATCAAATGATGTGGAAATGGTATGCCATGACACATCAAATATGGAACATGTGGAGAATAATGGAGCCTAATTTAAAGCAAACCCACCAGATGGAAGCACCATAACTGCCCTGACTTCGCATGAGAACGCAATAAATAATGCAATGGAAACTTCTGCCTTTAGGCAGCCAATTGACAACTCGACTCCGTATAAGTGATGACGATTGTCTCATTGAATTGTAGAGGGGCCGGTTCCTCTACTTTCTTCAAACATGTTAAAGATTTAATTAATGAATACCAGCCTGACATCATTTTTCTGATGGAAACACATGTGTCCAGTGTAAAAGAAAATCGTATCCTGAGACGATTCCACTTTACAGAGCTAGTGGCCGTGGAAGCAAGTGGCTTTAGTGGTGGCTTGTGGTGTTTTTGGAATGGCTCTGTTACAAACCTGAGATTGCTCTGTGCGAAGAAGCAGTGTATTATAATGGGTATGACTCAAAATGGACAGGTTTATTGCGTTCTCACTTTTATTTTTGCCTCTCTGACCCCTTCCATTCGTGAAGAGCTTTGGGATTTTTTGTCACATGCTAGTACCTTTATCACAATTCCGTGGTGCCTTGTTGGGGACCTAAATCAAGATATTCATGATGAAGATAAACGAGGAGGTAGTGATGTTGGAGGCCGGCCAGCGGAAATGATGCGGAATTTTATTGAGAGGGCATGACTCTCTGAAATGAGGTTTCAAGGGCCAAGATTTACTTGGTCGAGCTCGGTTTTTAATCCGAATTCCATTGAGCCACGTTTAGATTAGGGTCTTTGTAACGATCCTTGGTGTCGGCTTTTCCCGGAGTCCACCATGATTCATTTACCCTGCGTGCATTCTGACCATCATCCAATTATGATTAATAGTGAGGGACCCAAACTAAAGGTACGTAGGGAGAAAATATTTTGCTTTCAGGCATGCTGGATGGAACATGAGGCTTTTGAGGAATTTATGCAACAGAGTTGGGAGATTACTGACAACAATATGGCTCGGGGGTTAAACAGTTCTAAGAGAAAGAAACTAGTTGGAATAGGCAGGTATTTGGAAATATTTTCTATCGCAAGAAAAAATGTAAGGATCGATAGGCTGGTATCGAAAAATCATTGTCCTACGCACCGTCCACCTTCCTAACTAAATTAGTGGCAACACTCCTCAAACAATATGATGAAATCCTTAAGCAGGAGGAGATTTACTGGTTCCAGAAAGCTAGACAATTGGATAGCAGATGGCGAGTGGAATACTCACTACTTCCATTTGTCTACAGTTCGAAAACGACAGCGGAATAAAATTAATTATCTTCAGGACACAAACGTAGTGTGGATAGCAGATCAGAATGATCTCCGCAGAATAGTACATCAATTTTATGTTGATCTTTATTCAGTAGAACCGGTCATCCCCTCCTCATGCATATTCGTCTCCCGAGCTTTTCTCAGGAAGATCGAAGAATATTGAATCGCCCAGTCACGGAGACTGAAATTACATAGAGTGTTTCATATGGGAGCATATAAGCACCGGGCCCAGACGGATTACCACCAATTTTTTTCCAAAAAAACTGGGGGACGGTGAGGGAATCTGTTGTACACTTTATTCTGCGAGCCTTTCATGATAGGAGATTTACAGCTGAATTAAATCGAATCTTGGTGGTGTTGATCCCCAAAGTATCACCTCCGGAATCCGTCAATCAATTGAGACCAATTGCGTTAGCGAATGTGCTTATTAAAATAATCACCAAAACTATTGCGAAATAATCAACTATTGTGGACCGCTTAAAAACTCTCATTGCAATCTTATACCAAGCAGTCAGAGTGCTTTCATCCCGGGGCAACAAACGTCGGATAATGTGATTGTGGCTCAAGAGGCATTGCATTCTATGAATAAGAAAAATGGGAAGAAAGGGTATATGGTAGTAAAGATCGATCTTGAAAAGGCATATGATAGAGTGAATTGGAATTTCCTTCGTACATTATTGGGCAGGATGGGGTTTTCAGAGCAAATGACAAAGTTGCTTATGTTTTGCATATCCTCGGTGTCCTTATCCATCTTTGGAATGGCACATCACTTGAGGATTTTCATCCACAACGAGGGCTTAGGCAGGGGGATCCAGTGGCACCATACTGTTTGTCTTGGTAATGCAGGTTCTGAGTACTCTGATTGAGGATTCGGTTAGGGAAGGAAACTGGAAGCCGTTTCACATTTCGGGAGGGGACCTGAGGTGTCACATATCTTCTTCGCATACGACTTACTACTTTTCGCAGAAGCCTCGGTGGGCCAGGTTGAGGTTATGGAGGATGTGTTACATACTTTTTGTGCCTTCTCAGGGCAAAAGGTTAGTGTGAGTAAATCAAGATTTTATGTGTCGCCTAATGTAGGGAACCCTGTGGTGGACTCGATATCTCAAAGGTTAGGAATGGCTCGAACGTACGATGTGGGAAAGTATTTGGGTCTACCGCTAAGCAGTAAAGGAAAAAAGGTTAATTATGGATTTATCGTTGATAAAGTCCGTACGAAACTACAAACATGGAAGGCGAAATTATTATCGAGAGCTGGACGCAACATTCTCATCCAGTCTGCCTTAACGACTATCTCTTATTACTTTATGCAAATGGCACGCATCCCGAATAATATCCTTGAGGAAATAGAAAAAGTGGCACGTTCGTTTCTCTGGACAAGGGATGAAAGAAAGACAAGAATGCATTATATGGCTTGGCGCGATGTTTGCCTACCTAAGTCCATGGGCGGCCTTAGGATTCGACGACTCCGCAACATGAATGTCGCCCTCCTGGCTAAGGTGGCGTGGCACATATTGGCAAATAAAGATGTCATTTGGCTGCGGGTATTGAAGGGCAAATATGGCAGTCCTCTGGACAAGCTGCGGGTATTGAAGGCCAAATATGGCAGTCCTCTGGACAAGCCCAAATCGAATTGTTCCCTACTTTGGCGAAATATATGTGCGGCTGCGGATTGTTTGAGAGAGATGTACGATGTTACTGTGGAGGGAAGGGTTGAGTGGCTTGCTACGCCTTCCAAAAAATTTGATGTCTCAAGCGCATACCATGCACAGTTGACCGAGGCGAGCTCGAAGGAGGAAGATAAAAAGTGGAAGAATGTGTGGGCTATTAAAGGTCCGCAACGAGGTAATATATTACTTTGGCTATTCCGTCGTAAGGCACTGCCCACGGCAGAACTATTGGTACATAGACACATTCTACACGATGAGACCGGTATGGGATGTCAGAGTCATACCGAATCTCTATTGCATGCTTTTGGAGATTGCGGGTGGATCTATGATGTGTGGAAAAAAGTGGTCAACCGGCTAACCATCGCCGGTTCTTTGGAAATATGGATAACCGAGACTGGGTGGATGATTGTCTAAGCCATGATATGCACGGGAAGGATGATATTTCTCATTGGAGGTTCATGTACCGAGAGATCATGATGGGAGCTTGGTTGCTGCACCAAACAAGCGCTCCACGCCTCCCGGTGGATGTGTTTATCGCGCAAGCTGTTCGCAGAGCAATGGAGCTGAAAATAGCCTGGCATAGATAGGATTTCATATTGCAATTTACTATGTATGATTTTATAAGTGTTTGAACTGATGGGCGTGCGTTGTACATATGTTTTAACATTTTAATGAAGATCTGGTTTATGCCAAAAAATATAAGAAGGACTACAAAAAAACTATATAAAAAAACCATAATAACACTATACAAACCTAGAAAAACTATATAAAAAAAAAACTATAAGAAACTATAAAAATAACTTTAAAAACCTATTAAAAAAACTATAAAAACCTATAAAAAAAACTATAAAAGACTAAAAAATATAAGAACTACGTTCGCTTTGATTTTTTTATGTGTCGTGCCTCCAATACGATTACATATAAAAGATACGTAGGCAACCGAATTTCTGGGACAAGCGTTAATAACATAATTTACATATAGGTCAATAATTAATTGGTTTATATCTCTTGATTATAATTTATGTATTGCTCACGTACTCATAATATATAGAGGACCATCAAACATGGAAGTTCTTACGTGCAGGGCAGATCCAGATTTTTTTTTTCCTAGTGGAGTCACCGGACTCTAAAACTATATTTTTTTATCATAAAGTTTGTTTTAGTGGTGTCACCGAAATATAAAACATTGTTAAAGTCTATTGCAGCAGCTCAGATCGCCAACGGAGGACCTTTCTGAGCTTGGAGGCATTCTATAGTCGTGTGAAGATATCTTTGTTTTATTTAGCTCCATTTCTTTCTCGTTTGTAAAGAGAACTGGCAATGTGCCAGCTCATTTGCTTTCTCGATGTGGTTTTGACCTTCATTCTTTTAAAGATTGGGCACTCGCCCACCCTCTGATGTAATTATTGCTGTGCGGGTGACGCCGCTTAATAAAAAACCACTGTTTAGCCCTAAAAGAAATTATATCGTTTTAATATTAAAGAAAATTCTCCAGATCTTTAATGTGGTCACATGACCCTCTAGTCCTATGTACATCCACCTCTGCTTACATGATTACTCTATTCATGTGGAATGACCATGTAAGAATTTTCCATCAAACATTGTCGTCCTCATGAATCATTGTCGTCCTCATGAATTCATCATCACATGGTGGACTCTCCATGTACTATATATTGTACAAGTCTATTTTAGGGACCAATTAATGCAATGCAATGCAATTGGTACTATGTCCCAATTGTAAACAAGCCTCAGCTTTTCTCAACACTAATATGAACCGGCCCTAGTCCCTAGATACGTTTCACACTTGCAAGTAAGCAACATCTTTTAAATATTAACTTCAATTCTAACTTAATTGAGTTATATCGCCCCTTAATTGCATAGCTCCGCCAATATCTGGTCTCTTTACCCTTGCTTTCATGTTTATTGACTCGACTGTTGGAGACATCTTGAGAGATTTTATGATTCAACGTGGAAATGTTGTATCAAGTAGCATACATTAGAACTTTTTGCTTTTCATTCCCTTTCACATAATACACTTTCATTTATCGTATGTGAGAGGTTATAAATGAATAGTTGTAATGTATGTCATTTGGTATAATTATCGTACAACCGTTGTATTGTAAAATTTATCGAATAAAAAAGCATGCTGGCTCTTCGAATGTTTGTTTTTATTAGCAGACACCGGAGACTTCCAGCAAATTAACCGACGATCAAGAGACAACACATCAGATACTCGCGAATTCATCGGCAAGTCCAACCACAGGTTCTTATGAGCCCACAATTTTGCAGTTCTGTAATAAAAATTTATCATAGGCCAATTTTCAGCTAATGCTTTAAATATGTCATTGTCGCTTATGTCGAAGTGTATGATAATAACATGATTAGGAAATATAAATAAACATTTTTTCTAGAAACACAAATAATACATTTTTTGAAAAAAAAAAAATACAAAAATACTAATATATGTAATTTCTCAACCTGTATATAAAAAAACAAAAAAAAAGAAAAGAATATTGGATTTATGATTTGTTTTTAATTTTTTTTATTATATAATTAAAATGTAAGAGACACAAGTTTGGAATAAATATACACCCAATTCATTTTAATTCAGATTATTCATGTCCATAATTGGGGATCATACATGTTGTAAACCGGAAAAATCATATCATGCTTTATTATAATGAAAATCACGAACGATTATGTGCTTGCTATTTCAACTAGCAATCAACTGATTAATGATCAAATTAATTATTTATCCAAAAACCTTCAAAAAAAAATATTTATCCAAAATAACCAAGCCAACAAATAATCATAGAGAAGATTAAATTAGAAGATGAATAAATACCTATAAACAAATAATGAACAAGCCAATATGTCATCGGCCCAGCGGTATGTGTTGCGGTCATTAATTCGGAGGTTTTTGGGTTCGTCTCAGTAGGGACAAAAGTGTATTTTTTTTTTCGTATCCGAAAAAAAAAACAGAAAACAAAAAAGGAACAAGCACAATTCGATTGCATCAATTAATACTTTAGTAATTCTTTTCTCAAAAAAAAAAAAAAACTTTTGTAATTCTTTTTTCTCAGAAAAACATAAAAATACTTAGTAATTCTTGAACTAAAAGGAAGAAAATTAACCACTAATAATAAGAACATAATATAGTAACTGAAGACGAAGTACCTTGAATGAACTAAAACCTGGGTATTGCTATCCCTAACGTAAATTGAACGGAATCGCTAATCGGGCCAATCTAAAAGCCCAATTTCTAGCTAAAATATAATATGATAACCAACCAAGGTTGTTCGGGATGGAAGGGATTCCGGTCGTTTAAGCAAAAGATCTCGGGTTCGAGTTCGAGTCCTTGTGGATTCTTAACCTTGTTGGGAGAGGTCCTCATTTTTGGTGCGAAAGCAAAATATAATATGATAAAAGACCAATAATAATCATTCACTAATAAAATATTAAAAAAGTCTTAATAATGCTATTAAATGAGTTGGGTCGGCACCACAGTCAATAAATTTAGGGATGACGGGACTGGAAGACAATTATATATGATAGGAATGTGAAACAAGACGGACACTATTTATTCGTGTCATTCAGGACAAAAGTAGAGGCACAAGTACAAAACTACCCCTTGTGGATTGGATTTGGAATTTAACATAAACAAGGGTATAATGGTCCAGGACAACATAATCTGTCCTTAATGATATAAATACAATGTCACTGGATCAAATCCCTAATAATACACCTAAATTGTCCTTTTTAACATTTTTCTAATATTCACAACAAGAAAAACATTTTCCTAATAAATTTATCTAATTTTACCCACAACTAAGCATCTCAATTTAATATAATAAGAAAAATGAGTTTTGCCGGCACCACGATTTTTTATAGGTAGTGGGGATGCATGACATAATAGCACCAAAAATGTCAAAAATAAATTATGACATTATGGACAATTTCATTAATGAAAAGAAAACGACCGTGAAAGCTAACAACGGAATCTTAAAATAAAAAGGTAAAGCGGTCCAATTAAATCCTAAATTACCCATAATGCCATAAAAAACAGCTTGATTACATGTCAAATAATAATAACTCCATTTTGATTTTTTCCCCACATTTTCTTTTTAAAAAATTGCATGCCTTATATTATGGTTAATTTTTTTTCACTACATGACACCATAAAAATACAATTCATGATAAAAAGCTGTCTAATAGAACAGGACCCCGTTGAGCAGCGTACCGGGGACAAATAGCCCATTTCTTTGGCCTACCAGGGGTATTATGGAGAAACCATCACAAGGGTTTATGGACAAAGAGGGCCTAGACCCGAGGGGAGGTTGACTCAACAGCGAGGTAGTCTCCTAACTATGAGACTTGTGGTCAACGGGAATGAGTATCCTTTATTGTTCTGGCGGTGGGAAAAAAGATAAAACTAAATAAAACCGATTATGAATCCAAATCCATTTTAGTTTGAAACTCATGTAATTAACCTCTTTTAGTTAACCCAAATAAAAGAAAGACCTCAGGGTGAACTCCAATACCTAAATCTGGTGCATCCTCACAAGGCTCCGTTGCTGGTGGTGGATTGTTGGTTATATACTCTTATGCGCGTTCCTTCTTCGAACCCCCAGACACACACACTTGACATTCCTCGTATAAATTAGTGTCAATGATGCTAACATTACCCATCATAGTTGTTGTGGATGACATTCATGTAATTTAAGAAACAACCATACGAGAGACGTTTCTTTCTCTCAAAAAAAAAAATGTAAAAGTGTGGTGTCTTGTAGTATTTCATGTGAGGCCTTTGGTAATTGGAGTTTGAAGTTTTATCATGGTGTCTGATGATGCAAAAAATCGTCAAGGTAAACTTCTAGGCTCTTTCCCTTGGTGATAACCTAAGGATGCTCCAGATTGACAGAAAACGAAGAACAAGAGGGGGGAGATTTGGGATGTTTTAGACTGCACTTGAGATGTCGTTTCTCAAGCTGCCAACGTATCCAAAATGAGTGTCTTAGAATCAAGTCTTCGTAGTTCCTTAGGGGTGGTTTATATAGAGAAGAGTTATGCCCTAAGGCGGCGCGGGCCTTGTCCTTGTTGGGCTTGGATTGCCGTGTTCGCTAAGGAAAAGATAAGGATTATTTGATCTCCTTGATTGTAGGAGATAATTACGGTATTCGAATATTTGTATTAAGTGATAGAGATTGGAGCTTTTATGGCTCAGATTCTTTCGTAGTTATCTGTTTATCATAAATGTGGGGAATACGATTAGGGACTGACTCTGGCCGACTTAGGTGGCCCGAGCCGGACTGGTTGAACCGACCTACAGAGGTCGGGGAGAATAGCCGAGCTGTCATGAGCTCGGGGTCTTGTGTGTAGAATAATAGGTCCGAGAGGACTAAGCCCAACTGATAAGGTTGGTCAAAGGTAGGTTAGAGTACAAGTGTTGGCCGACCCAGGGACGGACCCAGCTTATAAAAGGGGGGGGGGGGGGGGTGCATGGCCCACACTGAGATCCGAAAATCGACGCGTTTTTATAGGTAAAAAATATAAAAACACGATTGATGCCCCCACTCGCCTTTTGAATTTGTTCCAGTGCCCCCACTGAGATTTTTTCTGGGTCCGTCACTGGGCCGACCCGCATAGGTCGGGGCTGAATCCGGACCCGGTCTCGAGGATTGGAGGTCGGTGCTAGGTATGGTCGATCCGGGAGAGATGAAGTGACTAGCCAGACTGGGTCACTCGGCGTCGTTTCTCTCTCTCTACTTAGTGTTGAGCCACTGAAAAGCTGTCACGTAAGTAGTCCATTTTCAGACATCATCAGTGTCAATAGACCCTCTTAAAGAAAGTTAAGTCTTAATCAAAAAAATTGGCATAGACGGACAACTACATGTCTTAAAATATTGGATGTAAAAATAATTGTCCATCCAAACCGGTTACTAGTAATGTATGTGCAACTAAAGCGCATTAATCATAAGTAATCAAAAATTTATATTAAAACAACGCAAAGTCAATAAATAATGTCTCCATAAACCAACATATTTATTGTAGTAGATTATTATTCATTTTATCTACTTCCCATTCTAAAAATTGATTGAGAAGTCATGAATGTCACGGGCATGGGTAAAATATCTCAGCAATAGGTTGTAGTGATGTGTAGTTGATCTCATTAGTCTTCGATCATCCAATAATATATATATATATATATAAAAAAAAAAAAAGAGATATCGAAAAAACATAATCATCCAATTAGTGGTCTAAATCTACTAAAATGAAGTTCAAGTCATCTGCTTGTAATTGACGAACTTGCTGAATCAGACAACCAACATACTTATCTTTATGTGATAAAAAACCATTAAACCATGTGTTTATCTTCCCTTAACCCCCTTAATTGCTTTACTCTTCTTCTCCCCCCTTCCCCTCCCCTAAAAATATCCCATGAGGGAGGGAAAGTGGAATTTTTATTGGGAGGAGAGATATGAGTATCTTCCTTTGATCGTTTTCTTTGATAATTTAGTTAAAATATTGAATTTATTCGTTCAAAGCAAAGAAAAAAAAAGAATTGTATTGAACTTATTCGTTGACGAGAGTCAACTTTACTATGCTCCGGTGCATGTTTCAACTCCCTTTTACGGCACTTTTGGTTCATTCTGGATAGTTTTAGACCTTATTTAGGGCAAAAATCGCATTACACGTCCACCATGGGGTAAACCGTTATATAGATGGAAAACCTCGGCATTTTACGATGTTTTTGGCCTTTTTCGAGCCCTATCTATCTTGTGGAATTATGCTCGGTTTGTGTTAGATGTTGTGACGCAGGATCTAGGTGCTCATAAACCCGGGAGACAAGGCGTGGAGCGTATAAAGATGAAACCAATGGTTGGAGATAGAAGAAAATAGAGAAAAGTGAAGCAATTGGAGCCTGGAGGAGTTTGGCGCACGCCAAAAGGGTTGGGGCACGCTAAAGTTGAACAGAGAGGCTCAGAACCACAGAAACAGTTTTGGGGCAAGCCAAAATGTTTGGGGCGCGCCAAGTTGAAACAGAGAGTTACCAGAGTCACTGAAGCAGTTTTGGGGCGCGCCAAAGACTTTGGGGCGCGCCAAAATGACTTTTCCTGCACATTTTTGGAGAATATAAATACCACTTGCACAGATTTTTTAGGGATTCTCTACACACTTTTTCACCTTCATATCTTACGTTTTTCCCCTTTAGGTCGATTTCTCCCATTCTTCTTCCCTAGATTCACTCTTTCATTATCTTTTACTTAAATTAAACTTCTAGCTTAGATTTTAGCTAAAGTTTCTTCTCTAATCTTGGATTTTCTGATTTTGGGCCTTCTTCTTCACCAATTGACATGTGTGTTGAAAAAGCTTGATGTAAATTCCGATTCTCTACGATTTTGGTAATCAATTTCAGTTTCTCTTTCATTTATGGCTTTAATTTTATCTTTGATTGTTGTTTTTAGTTTTATTATGAGTAGCTAAACTTTTCATAGCCAAATTATGTGAAAATTGAAGAAATCACCCTCTAATTGATGAAATTGGGAATGAGTAGTGCTTAATTGTTGTTATATTGACGAATTCATGTCTTAAAACTTGTTCTTAATGCTTGAATTAGACTGTACACCTAGTTCATGAACAAACACACCACTTTTATAAATGTATGTTGCGAAGGGCTGTGGTAAAAGGGGTTTTAAGATCATTCTTTATAATCAAATGAGTTGTTTAGATTGATTAGAGAGTGAGGTTCAATCGGTTATGAAATCGGTCAACTCTAGCGCGTTAATCTTGTTTCGGTCAATTAAATTCTTAAAGGCGGACTGTTGAACCGGGCAAAGGGTGTTCGATTGTTGTATGGCGTCGTACACTAGCTTAGAAGTTTGCACCCATGAATGAGTCGATATAAATAAAGGTTGGTAGGTTGGTTAATCCCATTCCCGAGCTAATCGATTTGGAGGGGTGAAAGTAATCAATTGGATCATGGTTTGGCTATGTCTCTTTCTCTCTTTAGTATCTTTAGTTTATATTTTGTTTTAGTGTAATTAAACTTTAAATATCTTGGTTGACCTAAACTAAATTCGAAAACGGCTTTGATACTCGATTGATTCCTCGTGGGATACGACATTGCTCACCTCTATAGTACTTCCGACCCGGTACTCTGCCGGTTAAGGTTGGTCGTTACTATTTTGGTCATCATTCGTTCAAAGCCAACAAAAAAAATGAATTGTTTTTTTTTTAATGTTATGAAACATACTCGCGCACGCACATTCTCTTCACTGGGTGATGATGAGAGTCAAATTGGCTATCATTTACTATGTGATTATACCCCGTTTATACCTCGTTTTATATGTTTTCGGAGACATTTGGTTGTACTTTGATGTATTTACACCTTGGTTATCATTTCGAGACCTAGGACGTAAAGTCCGGGATTCTCGGTCTTTTTCGGTGTACTAGTAAAATGCACGTGCATTCGCACGTGTTTTAGTGAAATAAAATTATTAAAATTTTAAAGATAACAATACTAATTAATACATAAATAATTAAGTATTTAATCCTTGTAAAATATAAATATGCTATCATCATTAATCATACAAAATGATTATCTGAATTTTTATTAGTATTTTGAATTTATAAATTCATATACTCGATATATTTATGACCCTTTCGAAGATAATAAGTATTCTGAATTTACAAATTGAGAACATTTTCTTCAAAATTATCTAGTAAAGTTGTGGACATTTACAAAAAAAATTAAGTAACTTTTATGAAGCTTTTAATCTAAACAACTCATTTTGATAATGTATATATAATTTTATATGTTTGTTATATCTTAGCTACGGATATACTTTAGTGTAAAGTAACACTTATGAAACAAAGTTACATTTGAGGTAATATCATTATATTTTAAATTTTTGATGTGTGAATCTAAGATTCAACTTAAATTTGCATGATAGGAAGAATGGTGAAATCATAGAATTTTATTGTAGGTTGTAATTTGTTAGACATATATTTTAGTCATTATAATTATCATTCAGTTATTTTCTAAGTTATACTTTCATCGTTCCTATTTATGGCGAAGTTGCCAAAACCATGTATAGCAATCCAATATATCTCCCCGCATAATAAATGTGTTCCCATTTCACAGCTGGATTATGCACTCTGGAATTACTCTTTGTCCTCAATCTTATCTATCATACTATCTTTGAATTAGACATGATCCACTCATCTTAAATGCCCTTGTTTCGTCTTTTTCTCGAGATATCATTTCGTAAATCACCCTAGAAAAGACTTCTTGTGAGGCATAGACTACTTTATATGATGCATATGAAAATCCCTCCCAGTGGCGAATCAAAACAAATTAAACAATACGTCAACTCTATGCAAAAAAGTTCTCAAATAATCTTTAATTATCTTCATGTTGTGAAAGCTAAAGCTGATGAATTATTCTACGGATCCGGATGATCATGTGAATCTTATTTCAAACAATTTATGAGATGACTATTAAGAGTTTGCTAGTGTTGTTCAAGCAGGTGAAACCCTTATTTATTTTGAAGAGCTCCATGAAAAGCTACTTAATTATGAGACTCTTTTGCCTAAGATGGAACCGGTCACTTTTTCTGGTCTTGCTACAACTCACTCGGCTGTATGACATCCCTCCCCCGGTGTTGGTTCGTTTCTACGTCTTACTATTCCTAATTCTTGGGAATAGTGCATAAAATACTTTCTCTCATGCAGTAGGCTCAAGTTTTCGCCCAAAAACCCTACTTGGTTATTTCAAGTGTGGAAAGTGCAAGGACATTAAGAGAAATCGTGCAATTCTACCAGGTTCAACCTCTTACATATTTTTCTCACTTAGTCCAGCCATCCAATATTGTGTCCTCTTCAAACACATTTGGATGCTCCGACATCTTCTTCGTGGTTTTTTGATAGTGGTGCCAAGCATCATGTTACCACTAATCTCAGTAATTTGGCATTACACACGCCTTATTCTAGCAATGAAGACATCATGGTTGGGGATGCAAATAATATTTGCATCACGCACATAGGTTCTGTTTTTATCTTTAATCCTTCAAAATCTTTTATGTCTGACGATGTATAAAATCATCCGGTTACAATTGAGTTGATATTCGGGTTAATGGACCTCTAGATGACGATCTCAATAACTTTTCGAGTGGATTTGATAACGGGCCTGCAAAACACACAAAAACACGAGGGGTCCCGGAGCTTGCCTCTGGGGGGATGCCTCGACACTCAAGTCCATATTTGAAAGCAATAATGTATAGCAAGCGTATTATATGCGTACCTTGTAATTGAGGATGATGATACTTTATATAACTCTTCCTCGTGGGGGGTGAATTATGATACATTGAAGTCGTGGTCAAAGTAGTTTTTACCATGTATTGATGTAATAAAGTCTGTTATGGAGCAGTTAGGGCTAATGCTACAATGGAACTTTAAAGCCATCATTATAGCAGTTACTTTTGTGGAGTAATGTCTGCGTGAAATCCGGAACGCTCATTGAAGAGAATGTAACCGTTGCTTGAGGTTGATGATCGGTGAACTGTATTGTATTAAGAATAAATGACCGAGGTGACATGCAAGACTTCAGTAATAAAAGACCATAAACGTCTTGCGTCTTGCCGGTTATAGGGGACAGAAGGCGACATACGTCATGTCGGACAAAGGACGACATGCATCATGCATGTTGATGATATAAGGGTGGCATGTGTTGTACTAAAGATGGAGCTTCCTGGTTGAGGCCCAATATTGAGTTGAGTTCATGTCGTCCCATATGTTGATATGGCATTTATCAATCAATGTGAGGCCCGGTGAGTGTCACGTGTACGATGACCGAACTCACCCTTGTTAATGTTCGTTGTGTTCTCAGTGTGTCTCATAATTTATTATCAATCTCTTAGCTTTGTCAAGTTTATAATGCTACTTTTTGAATTCCTACCCTCTAAATTTATTTGAATGATTTTCAGACCAATAATTCTATGATGTAATGACTGGTTAAAAATGGGTTGTATCCGCACGTGTTTTAGTCAAATGAAACATTTAAAATTTTATAAATAACAATATTAATCAAAACATAATTTATTAAGTATTTATTTCACATAAAATATAAATATTCTAGTATCAATAATTATACAAAATGATCTTATGTATTTTTTGTTAGTATTTTGAATTTATAAATGCATGTGCTCGATACATTTATCACACTTTTAAATATAATATCATTTCGAATTTACAAATCTGTGTATTTAATATAAATTGAGAATATGTTTTTCATAATTATCTAGTAAACCAGTGGACATTTACAAAAAAAAAAAAAAAAAAAAAATCAACTTTTGCGAATTCTTACTCTAAACAACTCATTTCGATAAATGCATGCAATAAGCATAGCAGGTGGGTTTCAAGTACATATAATTTTATATGTTTATTATATCTTAGCTATGAATATACTTTAGTAATTATAAAGTAATATTTGTTAAACAAAGTAACATTTAGTATATTTTAAACATTTGATGTGTGGATCTAAGATTCAATTTAATTAGTATGTTAAGAAGAATGATGAAACCATATATATAATTTTGTTAGAGGTTGTAAATGGTTAGAGATATATTTTAGTCATTATAACTATATCATTCAATTATTTTCTAAGCTATACTTTCATTGTTCTTATTTAATTGGGGAAGTTGTCAAAATCATGCATATCAATCCAACATATCTCCCCGCATAATAAATGCGTTCATATTTAACAGATGAATTGCAGCTTGGAACTACTTTTCGTCCTCAATTTTATTTGTCATAATATCTTTGGATTAGATATGATCGACTCATCTTAAATGCTCTTATTTCTTCTCTTTCTCAAAATATCATTCCATTTATCACTCAAGCAAAGACTTTTCAAGAGACATGAACTACTTTATATGATACATATGCAAAGCCGTCCCATGGCCGAATAAAATAAATTAAATAGGACCTCAAATATATGCAAAAAGGTTCTCAAACAATTTCTAATTATCATAATGTTGTAAAAACTAAAGTTGATGAATTAGTCGACAGATCCGGAAGATCTTGTGAATCTTATTTCGAACTATTTGGGAGATGACTATAAAGAGTTGGCTAGGGATGTTCAATCACGTGACACCCTTATTGATTTTGAAGAGCTCCATGAAAAGCTAATTAATTATTAGACTCTTCCGTCTAAGATGCAACCGGTCGCCTTTTCTGGCCTTGCTACAACTCATTCGGCTGTATGACATCCCTCTCCCAGTGCTAATTCGTTTCCACGTCTTACTATTCTTAGTTATTAAGAACATGCACAAAATACTTTCTCTGATGCAGTTTGCTCGAGTTTCGCCCTAAAAAACTTACTTGGGTATTTCCAGTGTGCTAAGTGCAAAGGATATTCAGAGGAATGGTGTAGTTCTTACCATGTTCAACCTCTTAAAAAATCTCATTTTGTCCAGCCCTTCAACATTGCGTCCTTTCAACACATTTGGATGCTACCAATTGGTGTAACCGGCGGTTTACTGTTCAAAACCGCCGGTTGCCGGTTTGGGCCGGTTCCGGTTTGCTCCCGGTTCAGATCACGGTTTTAAAATTTCATTTTTTTTTTCTTTTCATTTTTATATAACACTTATTATTTTCACTACAATAACAAATTATTATTATTTTAATTATAATTATTAAAGCGAATGTAATATATATATTATTTTAAATAGATTTCTATTTGGTTTTAAAATAATATTAATATTGTGTTATTTTATTTATATGTAAATAATGTTATTTTAAAAAATTATGTTGTTTTTCTTATATGTAAATTGTGTTATCTTTTCAACACTTGTACCGGTAATTCGGCTGCCTACGTATTTTTTATGTGTAATCGTGTCGGAGGCACAACACATAAAAAAATTAAAGCGAATGTAGTTCTAATTGTTTATGTTTTTAGTCTTTTATAGTTTGTTGTAATGATTTTTATAGTTATTTAAGTAGGTTTTAAGTATACTTTGATTATAAATGTTGTTTTATAGTTTCTTATAGTTTTTTTTATAGTTTGTTATAGTTTTTTTATAGTTTGTTATTGTAGTATTTTATAGTACTCTTATGTGTTTGTATTACATAGTTTCATATAATTTTTTAGGTTTGTATATAGTTTTTAGGTTTTTTTTTTTTATAGTTTTTATGGTTTATTTGCTTAAATTGTTTTTATTGCCGTTACATGCAAAAAAAAAATAAATAAATAAATAAATAAATAAATAAAATAAATAAATATAAAAATCTGTTGGGCCGGTTAAACCGGCGGTTCCGGTTTCGGTTCCGGCCATCCGGTTTGAACCGGCGGTTCCGATTCGATTCCGGTTACCAATAACACAAACCGGCGGTTTTCGAACCGCCGGTTTGACGAACCGCCGGTTCCGGTTTCGGTTTGGCCACCTCTAATGCTTCGTCATCTTCTCCATGGCTTCTTGATAGTGATGCAACGGATTATGTTACCACTCATCTCAGTGATTTGGCATTACACACGCCTTAATCTGGCTCTGAAGACATAGTGGTTGGTGATGGAAATAATATTTCCATCACACATAGGTTATATTTTTCTCTCTATGCTTTCAACTTTTTTACATTGAAGTTGCTCGTGAGAGGGGCAACCACTATATTAATGTTATATTATGGTGAAATTGTTGACTTCCTTATGCATCCAGACAAAGGTTTGATGTTTGACGGTGTCTGAAGTCGTCTGGGTTACAATTGAGTTGATGTTCACGTAAATGAACCTCCGGGTGATGATCCGAACAACTTTTCGAGTGGATTTGAGAGCGGGCCTACAAAATACACAAAAACGTGAGGGGTCCTGAAACTTGCCTCCGGGGGGAGACTCTGATTCTCAAGTCAATATTTGAATGAAATAATTTCTATTGAGATAGTATGCGGGGATGTTAGCAAGCGTTTAATGTGAATACCTTGTAATTGGGGATGATGATCTTTTATATAACTCTCTTTCACGGGGAGTGAATTATGATGCATTGAAGTCGCGGTCAAGGGAGTGTGCCATGTATTGATGTAATGAAGCTTGTTATGGAGCAGTTATGGCTCGGGCTAGAACGGTACGTAAATTTCAAAGCCATCATTACAGCAGTTACTATCGTGAAGTAATGTCTGCTTGAAGTCTAGAACGCTTATTGAAGAGAATATAACTGTTTCATGAGGTTATATTTCCAGACCTACCTTCAAGCACCGTGTGCTAAATGCTTATATTTACGGAAGTGGGGTGAACCGAATCCACACCTTATCCGTAAATTCCAAAGCATATTCTAGGTAGACTGGTTGGTCTTACATTTCAATGTAAACCGTTATTTCACTTCCAATATCTTTATTGAGTTAAGCAGTGTATTGTGGCACATCTACAACTATGTAAAGGCAATTCAATGGTTTCTTCCTTAGTGAAAGCATTTCACTATGAGGCAGACCGAGCATCAGTCCCTAGGACTATGTGATGGCCCATTTATGAGTATATAATACTCCATCTCTGTTGAAAACAGAGAAAACCTCAAAATATTTTGGATAAACTTTCCGGAGTTTTTGAATAGTTATCAGACAAGAAGTCACTACTCGGAAGCTCCTACTAGCTTGTATCTTTCATCAGACCCCGAAGGTCGTCATGAACAAGCTATGTTACTTCTTTATAACCATTATCCTTTCCCGATTGAAAGGAACCTTAGTCATTGAACCTTTGAGACTCGATGATACGGAACCTGACACGGTCCCATTATCCCCGGTCAACTCGTCTGAGGACATAAGTCAAACTCTTTCCCTGAGCATAAGCGCGCGACGTCGCCAACTTCTTGGCCATCCCGCCATCATCATAAGCATAAGGGGGCCGCCCCGCAGCACTGCGGGCCCATTCCTATGAGAATACCAGTAAATGGAAAGTTCATAAGCTTAGATAGAGCGCGAGGCCAACTGCCATCTGTCGGGCATCGGCGCCGCTAGCACGAGTAGTCTTTTACAGCTTTATCCTTTCCCTATAAATACCCCCACTATGACATTAATGAAAATATAGAGAACAACCTTTGCGCATTTATTTCTATCAGCACTGTTGTCTCTCTCTCTCTCTCATATTTATTGTTTTCATATTACCACCGTGAGTTCATCACCAACATCGATAAACGCCACCGCCCGACGGCGATAACATCATTGATCGGAACACCACGAAGAGGTCAGATATCCCACGTCCAAGTCTTCCTTCCAAACTACCTGACGGAAACAGACCCGTCAATTGGCTCCGTTATCGGGAACCGTTTTCTTCAAAGGATTCAACACCTTCGTGGACTCCATAGTTGCTCAGCTTGTACCGATCTCCGTCTCCCTTGTATAACAGGTTTGTTATTCCAGTTTATCATCATCAAATCGGTTATCTTTGTCTTCACAATCCGTTGAAAAATAGCTCATGTGTTTATGTAGACTATCCCAATCTTGCGTTTGAAGATTCACCACTATTGGGATAATCTTATATGAACCGCTAAGAAACGGCTGTGGTTAGCGTTTTTCCGATTTGCATGTTGATCGGGACGGTGTGAACGCCATAAAATTCAACTTGTAGCATATCTGTGTTGGGATCGATTGCTTGTAGGAGGGTAAAAGGTTCATCGGATGTTGCGTACCTAAAATCTGACACCAGATCACGTCACGTCACGTCACATCAACTACCTTTTGAAAAGGATACTAGAGTTGGCTTGTGTTAGAGGCAATAATCCCACTTGCTACCTTGGAAAGCTTGTTGTCAGACTTGTATCGGACCTCCCATCATGGCTAACCCTTCGCCTAACCCCGTCACACCCAACCCGGCAGAAAAGCAGATCGCCCCAACGAGGTCTCATGAGAGCAACCCCGCCCGTACAACCGTCGATTACCGCGAGTTCTTAGAGTTAAGAAAGAAAAACACTCAGTTAGAGGCAGAGCTCGCCCGAAGACAGATTAACACCGAGGGCCCAGACAAAGAGGCCCCCGCCCCGCTGGTTCCTAGCGAGGCTGATCTGGCAAGAATAAAGAGTTATGGTGAATACGCGGCGAAAATGAAGGTAGCCAACGAGATCTTAATCTCCGCCGGCCAGCCCGCGCTAGCAATTGATCCTCCCCCAACCGTAGAGGGCATGAACGCCGGACCTAACGTCATCGCCCCTCCGTGGAAAGGGCCAAACATGGGGGAAACAACGCGAGCTCAGCGTCACGAGCATCGAGGGGAAAGCGTATCCTCCTCTCGGCACGGTGAATACAGCCAAACTAGAATATCGGCGCACGACCGCCTGGGAAAACGTAGAGCTTTACCATCACCACCGAGGGATGAAGATAAAGGAACGCGAGGCAACGTCAGACGGAGACTGGGCCCCCTCAGTGAAAATCCCCGGGACATTATCCTGAGAAGAAGAGCACGGGCCGAAACAGAAAGGCTCAGCAGTGACGAGGACGACGCCCACTCTCAGGGCGCACCTCGAGCCCAGACCAACCAGCGATTTGAAGATCTGAGGCTGATGGTTCTGGAGATGAAAAAGAACAAACGAGAAGAGGATAAGGAACCTAGCGCTGCTATGGATGCACTTTCAGACTCGCTCATAGCGAGCCTCCCGCGACGCCGAGTCTCCAACATCAACATAACAGATTATCAGGGTAAGTCAGACCCATACGACTGGATAGCCTCGTTCGAGAGTAAAATGATGCTCGCTACTCACCATAGCGCGGCCTGGTGCGTGGCTATGGTGGGTTGCATGAAAGATAGAGCCTCTACATGGCTTCGCAAATTGCCAGCCAGATCGGTTAACAGCTGGGAGGATATGCGCACAAAGTTCCTGACAGAATTCAAGACAGCGCATAGACCTCGCAAGACCACAACCGATCTGTTTTTGATAAAGCAGGACACCGGGGAGTCCGCCCGGTCGTATTACGAGAAATTCGTCCAAGTTTTCGATCAAACACGGGACGAGCCCGAACCCACGGTCATGATGGCATTCTTAACTGGACTAGTGGGCGGCGAACTTAAGACACACTTAACGATGCACGCTCCGACCAACTTGAGGGACATGTTGGAGCAGGCCCGGAAGTTTACTACCGTCGAGGTCATCCCCGCCAGAAACCGGGGCCTTCAATCTGATCCCACGGCCCCGTCCAATAGCACTCGAGGCCGATCCCCAAAGAAAGGAGGAGGCCGTCAATCCGGCGAAAGAACGGACGACCGTGATTTCAAAAGGCCGCAAAAGTTCGACGTAAAAGATTACATTCCGCTGAATGCCCGACCGTCGGCGATCCTGAACGAAATTTCGAAACACATCCGGAAGCCCCGCGACAATCGTAGCGAAGACAGGGTTCGTAAAGCGGACACAAGCAAATTCTGTGAGTTTCATAAATATCACGGCCATAACACGGATGATTGTTTTTCCCTGATAAGGATCCTAGACAAAATGGCCCGGGAGGGAAAGTTAGATCGGTTCAAATTGGCAGGCGGTGCCAACCAGAGACTCGTCGCAGCCCAGTATGAGCGCGAGCTTAATGTCATCCACGAAAGCCCGCCTAGCAACAGGCAGATAAAAGAACAGATCAACTCGATCAACGAATTTGGACGTGAGCGGCCTAGAACTCTGCGACCAGATGAAGAGGCCTTGACTTTCACAAAGAGCGAGCTTAGCTTTGTTACGGGAGCAATGGAGATGCCCCTCATAATTAAAATCGGGATCGGCAAGTGCGGGGTTAACAGAGTCCTGGTGGATACAGGTGCCGCCAGAGACATCATCTATCTTGACTGCCTCAAAGGTTTGAATTTCACCGAGGCCAATCTGAAACCGTACCTGGGCTCGCTAGAGGGTTTTACCAACCATGAGGTAAAAGTTAAAGGAATGATTGACCTGGAGGTCCGCATCGGAGACTTCGAGCCCTTCCGGATCGAAAAAATAGAATTTCTGGTGGTCGATCTGCCAGCTCGCTACCACATGATCCTGGGCATACCTGCGATGCGCAAATTTCAGATGGTGTCTTCCATTCCGCATCAGAGGGTCAAATTTTATACAGAAAATGGCAAGATAGGCCAGGCGATTAGCCGACCACAGACTTATCTTGACCACTTGGCAAAATCAAAGGCAGGGTTGAAAAGGGCACGGGAGCCCGAAGTCCAAGGTGTGCTAGGACAAGCTCATGCTACACCTCCCATCGCACCAACAGGGACTAACCCCATCACGAATTCAATAAATCTGTTGGAAGAAGCTCTAGTGATAATCGATACAGCTGAGATCCCAAGTACCGCCGGACGACTCAACCCCCGGATAAGTGAGTCCATGGCCGAGTTAGAGGCGAGCGCTAAGAAAAGAGCGCTGGAAGCCCATATCGAGCGGGGACAAGGCACGAACAGCCCTCCTCCGCCTAAGAAACAACAAAAGGAAATTGTATGCGACACATTGCAGATACGAGATGATCCAAGCATTGAAGCAGAGGGGGAGCTCGTCGAGGTAATCATCAATGAGAGATACCCCGACCAAAAGATCAAAGTCGGGGCGCACCTCAGCGAGGCCGATATGTCCGCTAATCAACGTGCTGAAAGAGAACCTGGAGGCCTTTGCTTGGGAGGTCATCGACATGCGAGGCGTCGACCCTGAGGTCGCACTCCACCGTCTTAACGTGAATCCCCACTTCAAGCCAATTCAGCAGCGGGCTCGCCAATTTTCAACCGCAAAGGAAGAGGCTGTAAAAATTGAGATCGCAAAACTACTTGCGGCGGATATCATTGAAGAACTACAATATCCTACTTGGCTAGCCAACGTCGTTATGGTTTTGAAGCACAACGGCAAGTGGCGAATGTGCGTAGATTTCACCGACTTGAACAAAGCCTGCCCCAAGGATCCCTATGAGCTACCCCGCATAGACAGAATGGTAGATCGGATAGCGGGCTTTGAAATCCTCAGTTTCGTCGACGCCTATTCTGGATACCATCAGGTCCGTATGGCCGGGGACGAAAGACAACTTACTGCTTTCAGAGCTGGAGGCGGCATGTATTATTACAAAATGATGCCCTTCGGCCTGAAGAATGCAGGTTCAACATTCCAGAGGATGATCAACCGGGTCTTCCACACTCAAATCGGCCGCAATATGGAAGCTTACATAGATGACATGGTCATCAAATCCAGCGTATGCGACTTCATAGCAGATTTGAGGGAAACTTTCGCGAACGTGCGAGAAAACAACATGAAGTTAAACCCAGTCAAATGCACGTTTGGGGTCAAAGCTGGAAAATTCTTAGGCTTCATGGTCACACAGCGCGGCATCGAAGCAAATCCTGAGAAAATCAGAGCCATTCTGGACATGGCGCCTCCAACGACTGTGAAAGAGGTTCAGAGGTTGAATGGAAGGATAACCGCTCTGGGGCGGTTCATTTCAAAATCGGCAGACAGGTGCCTTCCTTTTTATAAAATTTTGAAAGGCGGCAAGGGGTTTGAATGGACTGGAGAATGCACTGAAGCCTTTGAAGAGCTCAAGCAATACCTGGTCAGCCCGCCTCTTTTAGTAAGTCCTATCATACGCGACCAGCTTTATTTATATTTGACGGCCTCAGATAGGGCTGTCGCCGCAGTTCTTGTAAAGGAAGAGGGGACTCCTGAGAAGCCCGTTCAAAAGCCCATTTACTATGTTTCGAAGGCTCTCAGTCCTGTAGAAGGTTGATATTTTGATGCAGAAAAATTGGCTTACTCTCTTGTTACAGCAGCTAGAAAGCTCCGAGCATATTTTTCATCACATACGATCATTGTACTATCGGATAGTCCGCTGCGTCAGGTTTTACATAAGCCAGACCTCGCCGGTCGTCTCCAGAAATGGGCAATTGAGCTCACTGAATTCGACATCAAGTACGAGCCTCGAAGGGCAATCAAGGCACAGGCCCTGGCCGAGTTCATTCTTGAAGCAAGCTTCCGAGAGCCCTCGACAACACAACCCACTTCCCCTTCGACCAACTCGCCCGACAAACCGGCTCCTAGCGGCCCCATGAGGCCCAGCCACTGTTGGCAGTTGTTCGTTGACGGCGTTAGTGGAATTGGAGCTTGCGGGGCCGACATCGTCTTGCTCGAGCCGGGAACGTCCGAAGAAATTGAGAAAGCGCTTCGCTTCGATTTCACGGCATCAAACAACCAAGCTGAATATGAGGCAGTCATCGCAGGCCTTGAGCTCGCCCTCGCAATGAGAGTTGAGAACATACACGTCTTTTGCGACTCACAACTGGTTGTCAATCAAGTGAATGGAGGTTATAAGATTTATTGTTCAAAACTACAGCAGTACATCAACCTGGTCCAAAAGTTACGTCATCAGTTCGGATATTGCGAGCTCTCTTATATACCACGCACTAAGAATTTGAGGGCAGACTATTTATCCAAGTTATCCGACGCTGACGCGGCGCTCGCTCCTGACATCCCTTTGGAATACCTCGAGGAACCTTCTATCAACAGATGCGAGGTCATGGATATTCAACCCTCCTCGCGCTGCTGGATCGATGAGGTCAAGGATTATATTGAGCATGGAGTTTTGCCTTCAGACAAGATAGAGGCGAGAACCTTGGCTCGCCGAGCAACAAGATATGTCTTGCAAAATGGGATACTTTATAGGCGCTCTTTCTCCAAACCTCTGCTCCGCTGTGTCAGGCCGGAGCAAGTAGAGGGTATCCTCCATGAGCTTCATCAAGGAGTGTGCGGCGGGCATCCAGCCTGTCGAACCCTCGCACAAAGGGCGATCACCGCAGGATACTACTGGCCTACCTTGTTGAGGGATGCGGATATATTCGTTAGGGAATGCGACCCCTGTCAAAGGTACGCAGATATACCTAGGTTACCCTCCGTAGAGCAGAGCATCGTCACCGCTTCATGGCCTTTCGAAATGTGGGGCATCGACCTCGTCGGTCCAATGCCTAAAGGGCGCGGATGATGCGAGTACATAGTAGTAGCGGCTGATTATTACACCAAATGGATAGAGGCGAAGCCCCTCAGAGAGATCGCCACCACCCAGGTCATCTATTTTCTAATGGATCAAGTGTGGACTCGTTTCGGGGTACCTCGCATCATCATATCTGACCATGGACCGCAGTTCAGAACGGAATTCGACGAGTTTTGTAAAGAGCATGGCGTCATTCATGCGACGTCTTCGGTCAGCTATCCTCAAAGTAATGGTCAGGCAGAGAACGCAAACAAACAAGTGCTCAGAGGCCTGAAACGCACTCTATGCGGAAAGAAAGGCAGGTGGGTAGATGAGCTGCACGCGATCTTATGGTCGCTCCGGACCGCCAAAAAGTCCACCACAGGAGAAACCCCATTCTCCCTGACTTATGGTTCGGAGGCGATGACACCAGTGGAGATGTCTCTACCTAGCATCAGAGTGTCGCATTTCAACGAGGACACCAACGAACGATCGCGTGAGTTTGAGCTCGACATGCTCGAAGAAAAAAGACTGCAAGCGGCGACCCGTTTGGCTAACTTCAAGATGGCCGCTAAGCGACATCACGATAAGAAGGTACGCCACCATTTTTTCAAGGCAGGAGATTTCGTATTAATTAAATGTGAAGCCGCCGGCCGCAAACCCAAAAAGTTAGACAGCAATTGGGAGGGACCCCTTCAGATCTCTCGCGAGCTAAAGAAGGGGACATATTATCTCAAAGACAGGAATGGCCGTGAATATGAGAATACTTGGCACGCTGACAACCTCAAGAGATATTACATGTAGTCATCTCGTTTTTTGGAAGTTTTTTGTTCCTTGTGTATATATTTTTCTTCCTTTTTGAAAAAAAAAAAAAAAGGCTTGTGTATTTTTGGGTTAGCAAAAACAAAAACAACTCAAAATACCAAAGCAGAGAACAAAGGCATAAAACGAAATGGCCATGCAGCGGCCCCAATGTGCACAGAAGGAAAATGATCAAAGTTAACAGGGTGGCGAGCCCCACATCAGCCGGAAACAAAAGTTAATATTACAAACCAACAACAAAGTTTCTGTCAATAACAAAAGGAGAATTAAACGCTTCCGAAATCAAGGCCAGCTTGCGAATCTCCTGGCTGCGCCCCCTCCTCACCACCTGGAGCTGCCTGATCCCCCTCTGTATTGGCCCCATCCGAGATCGCCTGCACAAGTGATCGCATGTTCTCTTTTGCTGCCGCTGGAAATACCGCCGCCTGTAAACCATCAACCCTACATCACTCGCGGTATTCCGCGATCTCCTCCTCGGAGTATGGAACCACGGGATGATATTGAATGAGCTCGGCACTGAAGGAATTCTCCTGAGTCCACGCCGCCATATCATGTAAGCTGGGGACCCTCTGCTGGTACATCGACCTACAGACACACCTCGCCATATGATAGCAGCCTTGGTCATAATTGTCACCCAGAACCTTCCAATATTCGGCGCTGTCCTTATATTCAGCAAGGGCGGCCTCAATTTTGGCCTGGACATCCGAGGCAAGGTCCTCGGCCCTTTTGATAGCCTCCTCAGCCTTCGTACTGGCGTCCTCAGCTTTCCGACGGGCATCCTCAGTTTCCTTAGCAGCATCAGCAACAACATCCTCAGCAGTTTTCAACTTTTGCTCACAGGCACCCAGGGCGGCTTCGACCTTCTTGCGATGATTCTTCTCATGGGTAACTTGGCGCTCCAACTCCGCTATCTTGTCCGCCCAGGTCTTTTCTTTAGCGGTATATAGAGCCTTGGCATCACCAACTTTGGCCTCCAGGTCCTTCATCGTCTGCGCCAACTCCTGGTTCTCCTGCGCCTTCTTCGCCAGCTCATCGCTCGTTCGCTGTTCGCTCTCCACCAACTTCTCAACAGTATCTAAAGCGGCGAGCATGCAACGCGAGACCTAAGAAAGACACAATAAGCACTTGGAAAATAAAAGGAAATTCGTGCGAGGAAACATATTTACCTTATGCGCCGACATCCCGTACTCGGCGACGGCAGCCCTCATAGCCTCGTGGGGATCAATAGAGCTGTTGCCGATGTTGGCAGGAGCAATCCTTTTTATCAGTCCGGTCCCCACGGATAGGCGAGCCTCAGCGCTCCATTTTCTGGTAAGTAGAGGAAGAGGAGGAACCGCTGACAGAGCTGACTCCATCATCACACCCCAGTCAGGCGATGATTGATCGGCGCAGAAAGCCTCGTCAAAGTATAAAGGAATGTCAGCGCTCGCCGAAGCTTCTTGCCGTGCGCGCTCCTGCGGCACGAATTCATAAACAGGGGCAAGGTTGAGAGGGGGAGAGTCAGGACCCTCTAGGTCGACAACCGCAGATGGCGCATCCACTCTTGGTCTTTTCCGGGAAAGGGGGACGTCTTCAATAACATCTTCAAACTCTACTGGCTGCTTACCAAGGCGGTGCTCAGAGCCTTCAGCTGGCGGGGGGCGGACATCTTCTGTAATCGCTCTGGCGATCGCAACGCCAGAGGAAGTCCCCGCCTCAGACGCTGTGCCCGCCGCAGCAACGGTCACTCCCTGATTGATCCCCACATGAACAGTCGGTATGATCACGGGATCTGCCCTCGCTAACTCTTCCTCCCGCGTCTTCCTCGCGGCATTAGCAGCGGCAACATTAGCGCTCCTGCGAAGACCGGATGCCGGCATCACTGAAAAAAGAAAAAACAAGAGGAAGCAATCAGAAATGTACGAGTCAAAAAAAAAAAAAATGGGGAGTAGGGGGACTGTGCCCAGCGCCGCCCCGACCCCGCGCACAGGCTTGTGTATTTTTTGGGTTAGCAAAAACAAAAATAGAGAAGAAATGGTTTTACCCTGGCGGCTCGACCAATCACCGCCACACTCTTCGCATTGCGTCGGAAAGTTCCTACCCAAGTGGCACTCGCCGACCCAGTCAGGATCACTAAGCTCCACAGATGGCGGGGGAATGTTCACGACAGGCAAAATCCCCGACTCCAAACAGCCCGGGATCCCTGCCATCCTCGCGCTACCCAGTTTTACGTTCGTCAACATCCGAACGCTGATCATGCGGACCTGTGCAGATCTTTCCGCAGAGCTTATCAAGGCCACAATCGCCTCTACTTCTTCAGGGCTTGCGAGAGGAACCACTCTGCCTTTGAGCCACTTGGAGTCTAGTCCGCGTGTAGCCCGACTCCCAAAATGCGGGAATGGCCATCCGACCATGGATTGCACCCGCATCACTCTTTGGCTCCAGTTGTAGATTTTGCTGTCGGCGGGGTAAAAAGGGCGAGGCCTCCCCTCACGCGCCCTCACGCTCACCTGACCCGGAGTTTGGGTGCCGACGAAATCATGGAACTCCCTAAACAGGCCCAAGGAGGGCTCAATCCCATTAAGGCGGCACGTCGCAATAAACGCCGCCAGGGTCCTAACAGCATTAGGGTGAAAGTCCGCCGGCAAGGCTTCCAGCAAATACATCACCTCCACCAAAAAAGGATCGAAAGGGGGCCTGAACCCCGCCAGGAAATTGTCGAAAGGAACATACAACTGGTCCCTGGTCCCTGTTAAAGTCAGGCGCCGCGGTCAACAAAGATCTCCATTCTACATCGGCGGCGCGATGCATGGCCTTCAGCTTGCCACCCTCTTCCAAAGACTCCGCAGTCTCCAAGCTGATCTGGATTTTCCCCCTCTGCGGGGCGGAGCTAGCAGGTCTGGGTGCCCCCACGGCTGTCCCCCTTCGCCTTTGCGGCTTCGGGGCGGACGCCGTCTGAATCCTTTCACCGGCGGTCTTAGAAATTCGCTCTCTGGGAGCTAAGTGCTACAAGGATTCAGAAAGCAGCTGAGTACCCCTCGTTATAAGTAGCCTTTGGGCCTCGCCAGTCGCAGGACGCGAGTCCTCTTCGTCAGAATGGGAAGGTGAAACCTCACCGCCAGCCCTTTCCTCGGCCCCGCCATCCCCATAACTAAATTCCTCTTGATCGCTGTCGTCCCCGCTGTGCGACATGCTGCAAAATGAAGAGAGGTGGATCAACGCTTCGTTCAGGTCGACACCGCCCCCCATTTCCGCGCAAGCCAACAGCACAGGGGGCAACGGGGTCATAAAGAAATACTACACGGAAAAATTGAAAATTGCACCCTAATCCCTGAAGGCTTCAAATTCACAAAAGAAGGGCTTAGGCATACGAATTCTATCACCGGTTAGAAAACCTCAAAAATCCGAATATCTACGGGACAAAAAGCATACTTATGATCTATACAGGCCAAGAATCAACCACAAAAAGACGATCAACAAAGAAAAACCCAGTGTCAGATCGGATAAAGATGGTACCTTTATGATCTGGATGGCAGAAAATTGGGAAGACAAGGATGATCGCTCCGATCGCTGAAAAAGGCTCACTCCGATGAAGTTCAAACACGGCCTCAGCCTCAGAATTCTGGAAACTTGGTTCTAAATCACCACAGGATGCTCTTGATTTCTGGCTTGATCAGCCTGGGAATTTTGGAGGAGGTTTTCGAAAAAGTGGTAAAAGGAGGGGCAACACCCCCTTAAATAGACAGTCATTCAACCAACCAACGGCTGTGATTATCTTCATCCAACGGTTCGGGTTTACGTGGGAAAGCAAAAAGTTTCGGAATCCGACACGACGCTTTGAAATTTGAAATTTGCGTAAAAAACGAAACGCCATCATTACCAGCCGTCACGTCCTACGGCGAAACGTCACCTTGTCAGAACTGAAATGACGCCACATTTAATGATACGCAACGTTCTGCAGCCCATTTGTATTGCTCTACGTGGCACGCCACCTGTAATAGCTCGCTTGTACAGTTTTCGCTCTCGCCAACACAAATGACTTCGCCATCTCGCCTGGGATCGCAGAAAATGATTAAATCCCAGAAACTCAACATGTCGACCTCGGTCAGACCAACGAGCACGGACGATATACATCGCAAGCTCTCAAGCCGCAGTCGCAGCGACCAGAACAGCTCCTCGCGGCATATCTGGATCGCTCTATGCTGTGCACCTCAACATGTCGACCTCGGTCAGACCAACGAGCACGGACGATTTGCATCGCAAGCTCTCAAGCCGCAGTCGCAGCGACCAGAACAGCTCCTCGCGGCATATCTGGATCGCTCTATGCTGTGCACCTCAACATGTCGACCTCGGTCAGACCAACGAGCACGGACGATTTACATCGCAAGCTCTCAAGCCGCAGTCGCAGCGACCCGAACAGCTCCTCGCGGCATATCTGGATCGCTCTATGCTGTGCACCTCAACATGTCGACCTCGGTCGGACCAACGAGCACGGACGATTTACATCGCAAGCTTTCAAGCCGCAGTCGCAGCGACCAGAACAGCTCCTCGCGGCATATCTGGATCGCTCTATGCTGTGCACCTCAACATGTCGACCTCGGTCAGACCAACGAGCACGGACGATATACATCGCAAGCTCTCAAGCCGCAGTCGCAGCGACCAGAACAACTCCTCGCGGCATATCTGGATCGCTCTATGCTGTGCACCTCAACATGTCGACCTCGGTCAGACCAACGAGCACGGACGATATACATCGCAAGCTCTCAAGCCGCAGTCGCAGCGACCAGAACAGCTCCTCGCGGCATATCTGGATCGCTCTATGCTGTGCACCTCAAATCGCAGTCCGCAGGTGTCATCACATCTCCCCGCTGCGTCCACAAACTGTCAGGTATCCCAACGGATGGAACGGTTCAAAAGCCATCATTGATGGTCTTCCCGAGTTTTAGCCGTGTTTAATAGGGCTACTTTGACTAAGGACTATTCTGGACGAAAAATAGCCCATGATTACCCACCATAAATAACCGTCCCTTCGAATGCTCATAATGACGGTAAACCTCTCAGATAACCATCATTACGCCGGTCATTATGATTGTCTCTTCAGATAGCCGTCGTTCTGTCTGCCCACCATTATGGTAATCCATGCCAAACACGCCACCTCCCTCTATAAAAGCCAGCCATTTCACTGCCTCCTCCACAGATGCTTCTTCTCCCATTCGAATCACTCGTTTCTTCCTTACAAAATCCCAGAAAAACAAGAATGTCTCAATCGGATAATGTTGAATACGAATTTATGGAGGATTACAAAGGCAACGAGCATCTGGAATCCAGCTTGCACTTCCTCCATAACCCTTCGGGGGAAGAACAACCCCCAATTTTAATACCACGAGTGGAAATGGAACATAATCTTGATACCGCTGCCGCCTTCTTGCTGCCTGAGATTGCGGAGTTAGAGCGTGAGGAGGAAGCTGAGATAAGTGAATCCAGAGTCCTGCGAGCTCACAGGAGGATCAGAGGTATTCATCGGCGATCGGATCCACAGACCGCACAAAGCAAACTGCTCAAAAAGTTTGTGCGTCTAGTCCGAATGGAAACTGCCAGGGGGCCATGGTCGACGCTGTCTGGGAAGAATGGCAAAGCGTCTTTCACCAGAATTGGGCCCCTTACAATCACCGAGTCCGCAAGCTGAGATCCAAGATGAGAGAGGATCGCTTCCTATATGAGGGGAGGACGACCTGGTAGGCCGCCGGATGAGAGAAGATCGCTTCCTATATCTGAAAAGGGGCGGCCTGGTAGGTCAGATCCCTTGTTGCTTGCGACTGACTGCGAACTACCGAGCGCGACGACGACTCCAGATCATCACTAACGTGTACTAGGAGGAGGAAACCCGCTTGTAGTGATTGGCAGGCCTTTCGTATAGCTTCAACTTCACGAAGCGCTCGCGGGATATGTAGCATCAACTTCATGTCGCAACCCCGCCTCGCCTCTGAATGAGCGGTCTTGAGATTTCTGATACAAACAGAGAGTATTCTTTTCCCTTGCTTAAGATTTTTCCCCACTGGGTTTTTCTTAAGAAAGGTTTTGATGATGCTCTACGAGTTTGTATCCCTAATCCTGAGTCCGCTCAACTTTTGTCTTCCAAGAGTGTTCGACAAACGGAGACTCCTCGACCAGTATACTACTCTACGCTGCAACAAATTTCCGCCGCAGAGTAGGGGGCCATTGATGATACGGAACCTGACACGGTCCCATTATCCCCGGTCAACTCGTCTGAGGACATAAGTCAAACTCTTTCCCTGAGCATAAGCGCGCGACGTCGCCAACTTCTTGGCCATCCCGCCATCATCATAAGCATAAGGGGGCCGCCCCGCAGCACTGCGGGCCCATTCCTATGAGAATACCAGTAAATGGAAAGTTCATAAGCTTAGATAGAGCGCGAGGCCAACTGCCATCTGTCGGGCATCGGCGCCGCTAGCACGAGTAGTCTTTTACAGCTTTATCCTTTCCCTATAAATACCCCCACTATGACATTAATGAAAATATAGAGAACAACCTTTGCGCATTTATTTCTATCAGCACTGTTGCCTCTCTCTCTCATATTTATTGTTTTCATATTACCACCGTGAGTTCATCACCAACATCGATAAACGCCACCGCCCGACGGCGATAACCTCATTGATCGAAACACCACGAAGAGGTCAGATATCCCACGTCCAAGTCTTCCTTCCAAACTACCTGACGGAAACAGACCCGTCAGAGACAATATAACCAGACTGGGAGAAAGGAATCACCCTGAGCCAGTCTTCAGGTCTTGTCTTTTAGGGACTATGCACTAACTATGGAATATGAAGAAGCGTTTATCTAAATATAGAAACCAATTGCTTTTAATAGTTCTTAAGATGTGTTTTATATACATATTTCAGCAGTTCTAAGTGGTTTTGACTTTATCAAACAAAAGTCCGAGTCTTTGATTCGTACTACAAATGGTATATTCACTTTCTATACGACAAACAAATTATCGAATAGAAGGTAAATCCATTCGTTCCAACGAATCTTAAACAGAAAAATAAATCTTCTGCGATATCCAAGGATTGAATCCGAGATTCATTTCCTCATATCACTCCCACTATTCTAGCTAAAATTAACTGCCCGTTGTTTACTCTTTTAATCGTTAAATGCACTGCTACCTTGTTCTGCCAAAGAACTTAGCTCGAGAAAATCATCAAGGATTCATAGGTTGGTGATCCAAAATCACTGTCCTTATCCTATGTTTTTCAGTTAATTAATTTTCGGTTCAGCCTTAAAGTTTTCTCAGTTTAGGTGACTAACACTTTTAGACATATTCACCCATTCTTGACTTTCCGTGAATGGAAACAGTCTTGAACCAGCGGTTCGTTTGAGTAGACACTACTCTTGAACCGTGGGGTGTCTATTTCGAGTGTTACTCGTCGGGACTTCTCGGATTTTCTAATATACCAGAAAAAACAACAAATCATAACATTAAAGCTCCCACTAGTTTATCGGTTTCAAATACCGTCTAACGAGTAATGCTTTATTTTTATGATTTTCCGATTTTTTTCGATTAGAAAAGTCTATAGTTCCAATGTTTCCGGAAAAACAATAAATCATAGAACTGCCACTAGTTCATCGATTCCAAATATCGTCCAACTAGCAACATTTTATGACTTTCCGTTTTGTCAATTAGAACGGTTACGTGTGTAGTCAGTTACACTTTTCTAATGTTCTAGAAAAACAACAAATCATAAAGCTCCCACTAGTTCATCGATTCCAAATATCGTCCAACTAATAATACTTCATGATTTTCCGATTTTTCAATTAGAAAATTACTCGTGTAATTACTACACATTCAAAATTCACTAAGAATTTCAAAGTCCGAGATCACCTTTGGTCAAATTAAGTTTGTCTTCCGTTTGACACGAATGACACTAGTGACATACCTATATGTCACTCTGGTTTTTAAAAGGCTTAAGAGAAAATATCTCTTTCGAAAAATAATTGCATTATCGATTAACTAGTTCAACGTCCTAGTTACTTTCCACTTTTTAACGAAGTCAATACTAGTCAATTATAAATTTTAAGCAGATTAGTAAGGGATATAATGCTGTAAATAAAATGACATATATTAATTCAAGTTTAACACTACTATATTATTTTATTTTAGGAATTGTAAACTAAAATTAAGTCTACTCTACCATTCCAAGGTTTTAACCTCGCATCTCAGTGCCGCCGAAGGGTAGGTCAAAGAGATGATGGTTAAATCGAGACAATCTCATCAATGAATAACTTGTGAGAATCAAACATCGCACGAGAATCGAACATCCCTTTATTCATTGACTACCTTCCTTTTTTAGCCTAGATATTTCCAAAAATATCCTTTATGAGTGTGACCTACTATATCGGATCTCTTAGGTACGCCCCGAGTGTGCCGTCGTAGGATAGGTCAGTGACCCGACGAGTACCCAGAAATCCTATCCTTTCGGAGACCAAGCCATGAATGTTGATAGGGGTGAACACCATCCGTAGGGGGACGAAATCAAAGCGCCGCGAGGCGTCACCCTTCTCTCACTTACTTGTATCTATAGTAGAGGCCGTGGGGTTGGCTGTCGCCTCCCCCGCTCCCACTCAATAATTTGGAAGTGGTGGTGGGTTAACTAACCACGTCTTTTTTATGTTAACATAAAAGTACATCAAATCAAGGATTCCGAATGGTGTCGGTAATGTAGGGAAGCCTACCCGTCCTATTCGTTGGAACATATGTGACAGTCGGACGAAATCGGGTCAAGAGAGCCCTATTGAGATTAGAAGGAATCACCCCTCCGCTCTCGGTTTGGCTTAGTCTTGCCGGACCCCCGTGCATACATCACACTAGGAGGGTTAAGTCGTTCGAGCGAAGCTCAGTTGACCACCCAACCTATAGGCGAACCGTTTTTATCCAAGATTTACTGTTCTTTTACCATCATTCGATCTCGTAGACTCTACGAATCGAAAACGTGATCTCGTTTGGGCTTTAAGGCGGTTCACCGAGAACACACACCGAAAGGCCTAACGATTTCATAACCCGTCCTCGGATCTTTAATTAGTTACTAAATTAATTAATTACCACGTATTAATTAAATTTCAACTAATTACACGAGTTTGTATACATGCCTATTTTAATTACCAAAATTAAAATTCTACATGTATGCATGGAGTGGATTTATGATATGATGCATGTCATGGCAATTCCGGTTTTATATCTATTTTATGATCAAACACATAAAAAATAAATGCGGAAAATTTAAACACCGAGATGGACCGTTGGCACCCCCGAATCTAACCTATTAGAAAATAAATAACCAAAACCCTAACTAGGGTTTACTACTTTCTAACTAAATCTGCAGCTGTTCGAACTCTTCGACGATCGGCATACAAACGAACTCGGATCGGGACGAAAATTTCCAGATCTTATCTTCACTCCTTGAACTTCAATATGGACGGTTGGATCGGTGCTTTGACTTACCAATTTTCTCCAGTAAACCTCCAAACTTGCTGCTGAATCTGACTTTAACTGCACTGCATCAAGGACTTCCTGAGGCAGATCGGGAATCGAGATGAATCCCGATCGACCTGAAATTTTTATGGTCCGTCCAAAACTCATAATCAATCTGAACGGTCGGATTTGCTTTTCAACGGTCCAAACTCTCCCAGAAAATCGAGGAAGTCACAGGTAGGGTTTCTGTGAATCCTGCGTTTTTCTGTTACAGCAGCGTCTTCGCAGCATCAAACGGATATCGAAACGGACTCTGATCGACGCCAAAATTTGTGGAGTTGATAATCATCTTCTAATCTTGATTCTGACCGGAAGGATCTTTGTTTCAACGGTTCGATCAACGGGAAAAGAAAAAAATACTAAACAGCTACTAAACAGATCTATTTTCTGGAAATTAAAATTGCAATAAAAAAAGAATTACATAAATTCCTATACTCATATGGACGAATTTTCATCGTTTATATGAGTTTACAATAGATCTAACGGGTAAACAGTGCCAACCCCAATCCATCTCTTCAACCACGACATTCATAAGCATAAAAATTAAACATATGCATCGGCCCCCAAAAAATTGGGACAAAAAAATCTACATGTTTTACCACTCCTAGATCTAATATTTTATACGTATAAATATAGATCACCATGGCGACTGATACCACTGTTAGTAATACCATCCGCAGCGGAAACGATTTATGGATCTAGATCTATAAACTACACGTAATAAAATAACTAGATCTACATCTACAAGGGGGTTGTAGATCATACCTCTTGGATCTCAAAATCCAAGTTGAAGAACCGCAATAGGATGAACGAAGGAAAGCGTGAACAGCACCACGATCTTCCGTACGTGTGATCCAAGCAACTCCCGGTGGAAGAAAATTCTCGACTCGAACCCTTCCGATATGCTACCCGGAAAAATCTCCAAAATTTTCCCCTTGTCTCCCCTTGGCCGAAATTTTCCTTCTCCTCTCTAAGAGGTAGAAGTCGAAAATTGTAGTGTGTTATTTGGCTTGGGAGAACTCTCTTTATATAGGAGAGTAAAACTTAAGCCCCAAGGATTTTATAATTAATACAAAATCAATTATGATAATCCTATTAAATAAAAGATAATTCCATAATATTCTAGAACAAATCTAGGATAATATTTATCTTTATTTCTTTCCATAAATATTTATCCAATAAATATTTTATGCACATGTCTTATTAATCACAAGAAAACTAATTTCTTGTAGACTAATATATGCTTGGGTCGAAATTATCATTCTTGTGGCCTAGTCACAAAATTCGACCAACACACTAATTTTGGGCCAAGATTATGAAAAATGTCTTTTCCACATATTTAATTATTTAGCCCAACTAATTTAATAGTCCACTAAACAATTAATTCACATATCGTTTTAATAAAGTCCAACGAGAACTAAATTAATATTATCAGGATTCGACGTCCGAGAATAGTTATGCTATATTAGGAGGCACGTCGGGGACCATGGACTAATAATCAGCGGCTCCGATAAATCAAATAAATAATTATAGAATAATTATATTCGATAAATCAATCACAGGAATATGCCACCATAATCCCGTGACTGCACTCCTCCGATTATGAGATTATATTTATCTCCTCACGAGAATAATAATAAGCGTCCATTGATATAATCATTACATATGGATTAATCCTCCATAGACTGCTCATTCTAAATCGGGAAGTTACCGTTAACCCTTTTAGAACCTCTTATCCTTATTTACCATTAACCCCTAGTGATCAATTAATTCATACAACTCACTGGTGATCAATCAGTGTGATATGAACTCGCGATCGATCGGTTTCTAGGATTAACAAATAAGGGAACTGTCTATCTACTTCCATAAATGGAAGGAATGGATTCCGTATCTGTGATAACACAAACTACTCACTCAATCCAGTACAATGCCAAGATGGGGTAATTCAGACCACAGACTCAGTGTAATCCTTAACCGTCAAGTCAAACCTCATACTGATTCAAGCAGTTGACTGTGATCACCTCAGGATTAAGATATATCCATAAATATGATCATCCATTGATTCGATAAGACTTCTCGATTACGGAATTATATCGAGAACTCTAATCAAATCGGTCCAAATTCTATATGATATATCTATCATATATAAATGCCCCATTAGGTTCTCTTAACCGAAAGTCCGGATAAGACAATCACACCAACTGTGTTCTGGGCGCATTAATAGCACGTTAAAGGAGAGACCCGATACTCTCGATTAACTTCACTACGGGCTAATTGTATTTTAAGTACATCTTCACTAACTCAATCCTCCCGTGTATATACCATACACTGAGTTAAGTGATTACATAAACGATATACTTAGGGTTTTCTGTAGTGTAAATACTATTGTCACATCGGTGATTATGAGAATAATAAATATGAATAATAACGTCAATTCATTTATTAAATAAAACAATTACAAAAATTGTCTTTCGGGCATCACACCTAACAGCGCCATGACCACTTAAAAACGGATTGTATGGATGGACAAACTCCCCCCTTCTAGCTTTTCACGATGAATAAAACATCAATGAGTTCTTGGCATCATCGTCTTTGTCACCCATCTACTCTCATTCTTCAAGCTATTCTTTGCCAAAATGATCTAAAATTTGCCACCACAATTGCTTCTTCCTATTGTTTTTCTTGTTTAGAGAATAAAAGTCACAAACTTTCTTTTGCTAAACCACACTCATGAGCACAATGTTTTTTCTTTCTAAGAGACGACATCTTCATCTTATTTTTATTGCTACATCTTTTATCTATATTATTTACTAATACTTGATCGTGATTATTATATTTAATGAGAATATTTATTAGGGATAAACACTTTTTGTGAAAAATATATAGGGAGGAAACACACTTGTACTTCTATTTCTACAAGTTGGATAACAATTAATAAATTTTTAATCTTGATCAACACATTAATTATCTATGCTATTAAATACCACCAATGATTTTTTTTTGTTTGAGGAAACCAATGATTATTTTATCAAATTAAATAAATTATCCACTAAAAAATGAAATAAATTAATTGGGAGAAAGATTTCTTAGGTAACACACTCGTTTTGGTTTACACTCAAAACTCTATATGATTTCCATACTCAACATCATCTCACCACACATTTTTAATTTGTAAAATAAATTATAAAATAAATACACAATCACTCACAATCACAATATGATATTGAGTAAAAACATTATGCAGATCTTTGGGTGTATTCCCAAAAAAAAGATCTTTGTGTGTAAAATGAAAAGTATTCATTAACAATTCGCATAATGACTAATGCATTAAATTGAATAATGATCACCAAGTTTTTCATCTATATAAACACCATTTTTATCTATGTTATTTAATATCTAAAAATGGTCATTATATTTAATAATAAAAAATATTGGGAGAAAAACACTTTATAAGGGTAACACTTACGGAAAACAAGTATACATATTTATTATTTTTCAATTTTTATAAGTTGGATAATGATCAATACATTAGGTTTAATACTATAACATAATATATAGAAGTATAAGCATATGATATAACAACATAATATAATTTAACATAGTATAAAAATGATTATGATTTTATTCTAATTTGATTTGATGATCGTTAATGGTGATTGATTTTTTTTTTAAAAGATTTAACGTGAGTTTTTTTTGTTTGGGATTTTTAATGTTAAAATTAATTGATTTGTTTATTGAATATGATTTAACATATGATAATGATTATGGTCGGTTTTTGTCTAATTTGATTTGATGATGGTTAATGGTAAACTAATTGAATAAAATTTTTTTTGGAATGATTTAACATATTTTTTTTGATAACGATTATGGTTTTAACCTGAGTCTTTTTAGTTTACGTTTGCTTTTATTTGATACGACGACGTAGAGGTTTGCGTATAATGTTAGATTTATTTAATGCTACGGGCAACTCCCTTTGTAATGCCCCGCTCCCGGAGTTGCCCGTAGCATAGAACTTAGCATAAACGGACTTACATAACCAACTTCTTAATCCGTGTGAAATACCCCAAACGGACTTACATTTGAGGACGCAGGTAGTAGGTTTTTTTTTTTTTTTTTTATTTCCTTGGTCTTTATTTATGGTTGTTGAAAAGAGGCCTCAGCTTCCTTCATCAAGCAACCTGCTTTGCTGGTTTTTGTCTCTATCTTCCAATGCAACAACCGCAGTTGCCGTATCTCTGTCGAGAAACCAAATAAATAACCATATACCATATAAATAGAGTATAAATGCTTCGGGGTGGGGTGGGGTGGGGGTTGAATTTGTTTTCTTTCAGTTTATATAAGAGGAATATCAAGAGGCATAAGGGCATACCTTCTGGAATAAATAACAAGGCCAATGACTACAAGCGCAAAAGCTATATAATACAACCAATCAACCTGCAATTTCATGTGATGATAAAATAAAACAAGTCGTTTAGACAAGTACAAAACGACATCTTTAATCAAAAAAGATCAGTCAAAAAATAGGATGCGAAATGCGATTAACAGAAAGATGAGAGACCTTTTGCTTGTAAAAGAATATCCGAAAAACAACCGCCCACATATCGGATGTGAGAAGTGAGAGATTGAACAGAGTGGATCCACTCATCTGTACCAATATTCTAAAATTGTTATCCCACAAACATTTTAGCCATAATTTGAAGAGACACACCTCACCTCAAGCTCAAGTAGTAAAACCAAACCATATAAATACCTTGAGAACCATAGGAGTAAAAGTGTAGAATAAAAAAGATCCAGCTGCATAACTTGCAAATATCAATATCTACAATAAAAACAGCCAGAACCAAAAAAACCAGATCAAAACAAGAAAACAGTTTAAGTAGTATAAGAAGAAGAACTCTTTTCACTCACTACTTCAGCTGACCAGTTTGCTGATTCCAGATTCTTACGTTCAAACACGGCTCTAAGATTAAGTTATAGAAAAAGAAAAAAAGCACATGTAATGACAGAGGATAAGATAGAAATTCAATGTTTATTCTGCATTTTGAACTGCCAAAAATATAGGATACACTTCAAAAGCGCTGACAAGTGTTCCGAAAAGGCCAATCATGGCAACTACTTCTACTTGATCTTTTTTCTTGACACAAAATTCCTGCACCAAGAAAATAAATAGCTGTTTTAGGTGGATCCGTCTTTGATTAAATAAATAAAAATGATCATGCTACGAACACGTGTGCACAGTGAAGTGATTTAAACAAGTCACCAACCTCCCCAACATTGCTCATCGCGTAAAAAAACGTGCCTGCAATAACTAGTACATCGCCCAGAATAGGCCTTGAACCACCTGAAAACACCACCACTTTTACAACAACAACAACAACGGGAAAAAAAACGTCTAGTAAATGAACTACTAAGTAATGTAGTCTAAAGGAAAGTTAAGTAATTACCTCCACCACCAACTCCGGAATCAGATAAAATCACCAAGGCTAGACCTACCAAGCATACGGCCACACCACAAGTTTGCCAAAGAGAATAACGAGTGCCCAAGACAAGCCATGTCAGAATGATTACCCAAGCTATTGTCCAACAATCCAATATGGTCACACTCGTAATTGATGTGTATTCACAGGCTTTATTAACTGCAGTTCAATCCCACTACATTTTAGCAGAATCACTACAACAAAACTAGCATTCAGAGTTTGAAAAATAATGACAATTAAGGGGACTCAGATGGTTATAACTTAAAACGGTAAGGGAAATCTCTGCTTTTTTCATTTCTTGCCATAAAATTCAGGCAATTAAGTCTGCTCTCCCCATAAGTTGGAACCAAACTAAAACGTAGTTCCTTTATTTACACATTGACAATGAGGCACCAAACGAGAATTTCCTATATAGAAACAGTTTTTCTTTTTCTCTTTTTTTTCCAGAAAGAAGCATAGAATAGAGAGAATAATGATTAGCTTACCAAAAAAATTTCCTTGAACATCAACAAAACCTAAGAGAAGATACCAATACCAAGACACCTGCAAAGTCCGCTTTTTTAGTATTTGCACCACCGCTTACTATCTTCCTCACACCTTGTTTAGAATTTGGACACGACAGGAGAACACAAATCACGAGCGTTGTTAATGGCGCCACAGTGAATCTACTGTGACCCCGCAATCCGGGTTCTGCTTGATTTTATATGTGTGAGAAAATGGACATTTCAATTCTGCAAAGTCAAATGTTGCTTTCTCTAATTCTATATGGATTCACCCACCCCTCTTGTAAAAGTACATTTAAGTGATTTTAATATAAACATGAAATTATTTGGATTACACTACGTTTTGTATGTAAATGCAAAACAAGACAAAAATAAAAAGGTTCTTTATTTGAATGTAAAAAGTACCTGCGGTTTCTGACGACGGTATATCAATATGGTTCCATATACTAAAGCCAGACCCAAATAAGCAAACAATGATAAAGAAATAGGAGCATCTATACCTGCATATCCACCGGAAACAGAGTAAAATTGAGGAAAAGGAACATTCCTAATTAAGCCTTAATTGAGGGACCAAAACATTAAATTTACCAAGATTTGCAGTGAGCGAAGCAGTGAACTTTCCGGTCGCTAATAGGAAAGAAACAAGCTGACCCATGAATAACAAGAGCAAAATCCTTGAGATTTCTTCATTTTTTATCCACATGCTGCCTCCAATTCACGGCTTCCACAATGAAATCTCAGTTATAATAATGTCGACACCAATTATTAGCATTTTAAAGGGCACAATTAACTGTACGTTTCTTAACCAACCATCACCTACAGAAACTTAAATAAGTTAAAAGGAAATAATGTGGATTTTGTTTTAAATAAATAGCGATTACCGGAAGTCCACCCTTGACCTCATTATTCTGGTAATTATTCTGCAGGAGCTTCACGAGTGGAAAGTACCTATTGGCCCTCGACACCGTTTTTACAGAATCAACCTTGTGAAAATCGATTCAGAGTCAAACATCGATTTTAACAGTTTCGATTCAGAATCGAATCTATAGAAAATCGATTTTGACTCTCTATAATCGACTTACATAAGATCGATCCTATTGTGGTGCAAAGAAAGACTATAGTTCAAAAACCCATCCTCAGTACACAATCTTCTTACTTTATTTTTTTAAATCCTATAAAACTAAAACAAAGGCAAGGGGCAATTGCTGGTGCGCCGACACATGGCATGTTTTTTTTTTTTTCGCGATGAAATGTAAAAATATATTAAAACACCAAACGAAAGTTTGGGAGCTACAAATGAACTGATCTAGTAATTACAACTTGTGCATATCTAATCTATCAAAAAGAGCCAAGCCCAAACAAAAACATTGCCAAGGTTGACTGCAAATCCCACCTTTTGCCTCCATAGGTCTCCGGTGGAAACAAAAGACACTAATCGAACAAGGCACCGAGGGACAACGCCTTGGGGTATACAACATATCGGTGTACTACAACAAACCGGTCAATATTCCAAACCCGGCGTCGCTTCAACTTCAACGTGCAAATGTTTCAATTAGGCGTACTATGACTAACCGGTCAATATTCCAACCCCGGCGTCGCTTCGGCCCAAAAGAGACAAGTCCCAAACTCAAAGAGGGGTGTACTACGACAAACCGGTCAATATACCAACCCCGGTGTCGCTTCGACCCATAAGAGACAAACGAAGTCTTCAAATACCTCGGCATGAGCCTTGGCTCAAAGGTGTGAGCCACAATCAACCTCAGCAAAAAGAACTGAACAAGGGGGGCTAAGGCGTGCCTCTAAATATGTGAGGGCTTATCGCAAACAATATACGGTAAACATGAGTCTTAATACGTCTAACCGCGTCATCCGTAGTAGTGCTCTCGCCTTCAAAAATTGCAAAGTTACGCATTCTCCAAATTTGATAGACGGTCGCCGCTAAGGCAATCTTCTTCGCTTTGGAGTGAACGCCGGTCCCTTTAGCTTCTCTATGAAGCAAACGAACACTGCTCAAAATGGTAGTCATTTGTCTAGTGATACCCAACCAAGTCCGAATGGAATCCCAAATAGCTTTCGCCGGGCCGCAAGTGAAGAAAAGATGAGGGGTACTCTCCAAGTCAATGTTACACAAACTGCAGACAGGATCAAGCTCCAAGTACACAAGCTTATCCTTGGTCAAAAGTCGGTCCACAACAGCGAGCCAAAGGATGAAAGAGTGTTTGGGAGTGATAAAAGATTTCCAAACAGTATTGCACCACCAAACCTTGTTACCTTTTGGCCTGAAGAAATCATAGGCAAGCTTAGGGCAAAAGGTGCTCTCAATGGCCCAAGAAGTAATGATGGAAATGGCACCTGTGATGTCACCTGCAAAAAGAACAATTTGGTCTCTGATGAACATTAGTTTTTTAAACAAAGGGGAGTCCGCCGGTCGAACTTGGTACTCCCACAAACTCGCATCCCTAAGGTAAATGTGATCAATCCATTTCACCCAGAGACAATCCTTCTTTTTATGAATATTCCAAAGGCACTTAGAAAGAAGTGCAAGATTCCAAGCTCTAAGATCAAGGAGGCCAAGGCCACCTTCCTCTTTGGGTCGACACACATTCCTCCAAGCAACAAGTGGCTTTTTGTTGGAGCCAGCTGAGTCACCCCAAAGAAAATTCCTGCACAATCTGGTGAGGTACCGAAGCACACCTGCTGGCAACGGGAAAATGCTAAGCCAAAAGCATTCCACCCCTTGGATAACTGCCCGAACAAGTTCCAACCTACCGGGGAAGAAACCGTGAAACTCGCCATTAATCGAGACGGAGTAAGTAACAGTAGTAACGCATAGCATAATCCATCTCACGAACAAGTCGGGAAAACCAAGGGACCTCAACACATGTTCCAAAAAGCTCCAATTGACCGAGTCAAACGCCTTGCGAATATCCACTTTAATCATGCAACTTGGGGTGGTTCTTTTCCGGCCATACAACCTAGATAACTCTTGTACCAAAAAAATGTTCTCAGTCATACTCCGCCCCTCAACAAAGGCAGCTTGAGCGGTGTTAATCAAAGTAGGCAGAACAGTCGCAATCCTACTCGCTAGGATCTTGGCAATCGACTTATAGAACACATTGCAGAGCGAAATAGGGCGGTAGTCGGCGACCGAAGTGGCATTTGCTTTCTTCGGTATGACCACAATAGCTGCATGGTTGAGCTGACTTAGCAAAGAGCAATTGTTGAAAAATTCAAGAGCAGCATCACAAAAATCTTCACCAATGGTATTCCAAGAGCTCTTGAAGAAACCAGAAGAAAAACCGTCGGGCTCCGGAGATTTATCATTCCCAATATCAAAAACAGCTTTCTTAATGTCCAGTCGCGAGACCGGAAGAACAAGAGAGGCCGCAAGGTCAGGAGAGAGGGAGGGCCCAAGTGCCATAATGTCAGAGGGGAAAGTCATAACAGTAGTCTCCGTACCAAGTAAATCCTCATAGTAATGGACAAATTCGGTGGCAACCTCCAAAGGAGAAGTGGACATATTACCATCGACCTTAAGAACCGCGGAGACACTCTTTTTAGCGTTATTCCTTTTGACAAGATCATGGAAGAACTTAGAGCCTCTGTCGCTCAAATTGATGTAGTTGCCTTTAGCTTTCTGGGCAAGGAAAAGTCTTTCTGCCTCCTTGAGTGCCGTGGCCTTAGTTCTACAAGTAGCAATATTATCGTTAACTATCAAAAGAGAAGGGTCCGAGTCAAAGACGGTCTGAAGATCCTTGAGCTCGGAGATCGCTCTATCAGCCCTTGAAGAAATATGAGAAAAGTGCTTCTTGTTAAGATCACGCAGAGGAGCTTTGAGCCTTTTCAGCTTTCTACACAAGCAGTACATCTTTGTGCCAAAAATGGGCAAGTCCCAAGAACTACTAACCACATTCTGATAATTCTCGTGCCCAGTCCACATGTTGAAGAATTTGAACGGCTTTTTGTTCCCCAAATTTTCTGGAAAAAGATTGACACAGCAAGGAGTATGATCGGAATAACAAGCCGGTGGAGAGAAGTGAGCAACAGCACTGTTCCTGACCTCAAGCCAAGGCCCCTTAACAAGAATTCGATCAATTTTCGAGAGAACGCCATGACCCGTCCAAGTGTGAAATAAACCTGTAAAAGGCAAATCCGAAAGACCACAATCAATACAACAATCGGTAGGGTCTTTAATTTCATAAGAAGTAACAAGCGAGCCATTACTACGATCAGATGCATTGAAGACATTGTTAAAATTTTCCTAGCACAATCCAAGTAAGGCAAAGATTCCTACCAAAACAAGTGAGATTCTCCCACAACGGTCTCCTCGTGACAACCGAGTGTAACGCATAGACGAAACTAGCATGAAAATCAAAACCGGAAATGGCACAAGTAACACGACAATGTATCACCTGGACATCGACACTAAGGACCTCAAGCTTAACTACCGCCGGATTCCAAAGAAGCAAAATGCGCTTGCTAGGATGGTGATCAAAATTAGTCACAAAATTCCATCCCAAAAGCTTGGTACGCATAAAGAAGGTCAACTTGTCATTATTTTTTATTTTAGTTTCTAAGACACTGAAGACACTAATTTTATTTAATCTAACAAAAGAAGCGACTTCATTACGCTTACACGCTTTATTAAAACCCCTAATATTCCAAAAACCGATATTCATTGAGAAGGTTTAAGAAAACTCCCTGAATCAATTGCGGGAAGTCCGAAAACCGCAGTTTCAATCCTCATATTTTTCTTCCTTCTTTTTCTTCTTGCCCGAACGAACCTCCGATTTTTTGCATGCCCGAACGAACCTCCGATATGTTTGTCTATGATATGTTTGTGTGTATGATATGTTTCCGAACGATATGTTTGTGTGTCTACGATATGTTTCTGAACAAGATAACATATGTTTGTCTACGATATGTTTCCGAACGACCTCCTCAACCGCCTCCGAACGACCTCTTCCGACTCCTTATGATCCCGAAGAATTGGAAAAGCAAAAGGCTTGCCCGAAAGAAGCCTAGCGCAATGCCTAGCTCTCCTTGAAAACATGTTCGTACGGCCTCATCAACCACCTTTCCCTCTCATATATGCTTATTAAGCTTGAACCCAAATTGCAATACTAGATATAGGATTTCTGAAAAGGTGAGATTTTTTCTCCGAAACACATCCTCCAAACAACCTCCGAACGACCCTCCAACTTTTTGCGTGTCCGAACGACCTCCGATATGTTTATCTACGATATGTTAGTGTATGTACGATATGTTTCTGAACGATATGTTTATGTTTCCGAACAAGGTAACATATGTTTGTCTACGATATGTTTCCAAACGACCTCTAAGTGACCTCCTCCGAACCCCCCTCCGACTAAATATGAGCCCGATGAATTGGAAAAGAAGGCCAAGGACGTGCCCGAAAGAGGCATAGCGCAATGCCCAGCTCCCCTTGAAAACATGTCCGGACGACCTCATTAACCACCTCTTTACATATATGCTTATTAAGCGTGAACCCAGATTGCAGCAATAGACGTAGGATTTCTGAGGCGGGAAAAGACTTATTTTCCAAAAGACATCCTCCGAACGAGCTCCAAACATCCCTACGATTTTTTTTGCATGTCCGAATGACCTCCGATATGTTTATCTACGATATGTTTGTGTGTGTACGATATGTTTCCGAACGATATGTTTATGTTTCCGAACGATATGTTTCCGAACAAGGTAACATATGTTTGTCTACGATATGTTTCCAAACGACCTCCTCCGAACCCCCCTCCGCCTAAATATGAGACCGATGAATTGGAAAAGAAGGGCAAGGACGTGCAAAAAGAGGCATAGCGCAATGCCCAGCTCCCCTTGAAAACAAGGCCGGACGACCTCATCAACCACCTCTCCCCCCACATATGTTTATTAAGCGAGAACCCTGATTGCAGCACTAGATGTAGGATTTCTGAAGAGATGAGAGATTTTTTCTCCGAAAGACTTCCTCCAAATCAGCTCCGAACATCCGATTTTTTGCATGTCCGTACGACCTCCGATATGTTTGTGTGTGTACGATATGTTTTCCGAACGATATGTTTGTGTCTACGATATATTTCTGAACAAGATAACATATGTTTGTCTACGATATGTTTCCTAACGACCTCCTCAACCGCCTCCGAACGACCTCTTCCGACTCAATATGATCCCGAAGAATTGGAAAAGCAAAGGGCGTGCCCGAAAGAAGCCTAGCACAATGCCCAGCTCGCCATGAAAACATGTCCGGACGACCTAATCAACCACCTCTCCCCCCACATATATGCTTATTAAGCGAGAACCCAGATTGCAGTACTAGACGTAGGATTTCTGAGAAAGAGAGAGATTTTTTCTCCGAAAGACATCCTCCGAACGAGCTCCGAACATCCCTCCGATTTTTTGCGTGTCCGAACAACCTCCGATACGTTTGTGTGTGTACGGTATGTTTCCGAACGATATGTTTGTGTGTCCGAATGATATGTTTGTGTGTCCAGTTTTTTTTTCTTTTCTAGATCACATATATATATCCTACCCTATCTCCTCTAGTCCTCTACGATATATTTGTGCTTCCGAACGACCTCCTCAACCGCTTTCGAACGACATCCTCCGAACCCCCCCTCTGACTCAATATAAGCCCGATGAATTGGAAAAGAAGGCCAAGGACGTGCCCAAAAGAATCCTAGCGCAATGTCCAGCTCCCCTTGAAAACATGTCCGTACGGCAACGTAAACCACCTCTCCCCTCATATAGGCTTATTGAGCGATAACCTAAATTGCAGCACTAGATATAGGATTTCTGAGGAGGGGTGGGGTTTTTTTTTTTTTTTTTTTCTCATCTAGATCACATATATATATCCTACCCTATGTCTTCTACGATATGTTTTTATATCCGAACGACCTCCGAAACAGCCTCCGAACGACCTCCTCCGAAACCGCCTCCAAACGCCCTCCTCCGAACGCCTTCCGAAACCGCCTCCGATTTTTTTTTTCTTTCTAGATCACACATATATATATCCTACCTTATCTCCTGTACGATATATTTGTGTTTCCGAACGACCTCCGAAACCGCCTCACATTTGTGTGTCCGAACGACCTCCGAAACCGCCTCCGACCTTAGACCTCCGAACGACCTCCTCAACCGCCTCCGAACGACCTCCTCCGAAACCGCCTCCGATTTTTTTTTTCTTTTCTAGATCACATATATATATCCTACCTATCTCCTCTACGATATGTTTATACCCCAAATATATCTCTTATTATATCATGTTATACTTCACCCATACTTGCAGTGGGCATACACCGTGCATTGCACGGTGTGAAATACTAGTTTAAATATACAAACCTTTCTATTAAAAGATGATGAAAAATGCTCCTACAATACCATACTCTGGCTCTGCCCAGTAAAATTCATGTTCTTTAAAACCTATGGATCGATGACAAACCTAGTTATAAAATATACATACATTTAATTGTGGCATTTCATTCAATGTTACAAAGCATGAGAATAATTGAAAATCAAGTTTTCCCCTTGCTTCTCTTCCTCAACTTCATTCCAAAACATCTTTGCTTTCTTCATCAAGCAACCTTTTCTGCTGATTTAAGTCTCCATCCTCATTAATGGCAGCACCAGTATCCTTCTCGCTGTCAAACCAACCAAACAATTTATATAGATGCAAAAGTTGAAGATGAAGCATCTATATAAATGCTTGTTCCATCCCATGTAGTTGTATAACAGATAAAATTAGGCACAAAGTAAAATAACAAACCTTGTAGAGTAAATAACAAGGCCAACAACTACTAGCCAAAAAGATATATAATACAACCAATTGACCTGCATTTTTTCAATTAATGATCACAAGTTCGAAAACATACTCACTATCAAAAGATCAAATAGCACCTATATGAAAATATATGCAGGTAAAAGAAGAAAAAAAAAAGACCTTTTGCTTGTAGAAAAATATCCGAAACACAACCGCCCACATATTAGATGTGAGAAGTGACAGATTGAGTAGAGTAGATCCACTTATCTGCAGCAATAAGCTGTATATATAAACCTTCAAAGCTAAACTCACACAAGTGTAGAATGCACATAAAGAGTAGCATAATGGTTAATGAGTTTACCTTCAAAATAATCGGAACAAAAGTGTAGAATGAAAAGCATGCCAGTGCATATCCAGAAAATGCCAATATCTAGAAACACAAGCTAGAACATGATCAGATAATGTGATATCCAAGCATTTTAAGTACACTAATTACATTACATGTAATGACTTCTTTAACTCACTGCTTCAGTGGACCATTTTGCTGACTTCAATTCCTCGGTGATGATGTATAAATCGTCAAGGGTGTCCTTGCGGTGTATGGATGGTGGATATCTGGCGGTATTTAAGGTGTGGTGTTATTCCGGCGGGTGGTGGTATGGAGGAGTGAGAATGGAGAGAGCTTTGGCTTGCAAGTATAGTGTGTATTCCATTTATTTCATATCTCTCTAGTTTACAATGGTCACCCTTTTTATAGAGGTGGGTTACTTAGGGCATAAGTAATCTATTAGATATTTTACTAATATCTAGGTTTAACTTAGATGCTAAGCAAGACGAAATATCTGATATACAAGTGGGAATAAGATCTGGATCAATCGGCGGAGAGGGAGATTTACGATTATGCTGAGGATGACCCCATACTATCTGCTGCCTCAGTTGGCGATCTGCTGGACGAGGTTGAAGTGGAAAGTAGTCGCGCAGATATTGGCGAGATTACCGCTGATGAGGCCGCTACTATGGATGCCGACCCTTTTGAGTTGGAGGCCTTCGTCTCTGCCCGAAATCCGCCGCGTAGAGTGAGCCTTAAGGAGAAGGCGCGGGCTCAAAAGTCTCCAACAGTTCGTGGGGCTGAAAAGATCGCTTTCCCGGCCGAAGGACAAACTGCGGTCCCGAGTACTAGCGGCGCTCCCGACCACGACGAAGCTTATGTTCAGGACGCCGCAGTTCATGAGTTAATGGGGTCCAGTGAGGATGAAAATGCGGAATTGCCTCGGAAGGATATCTGGAGGCCTGCGAAAAAGCAGAAGAAAAGGAAAATTGCGAGCCAAACCATGACAGTTGGTGAGGCCGCCGCGGCCGATACCCAGCCGAAGAGCTCTCGTTCTAACAATCCTGAAGCTATGCGAGAGTTTGCGATCATAGCGGCGTATGAGAAGGACGTTGATAAGAAATGGTCCCGACTGTGCAAGAGTAGCGATCTCAACAGGACCATTAATAGCATATTCGGAATCGACACCAGTGTGTATCGGTTTTCTTTTTTCGATTATGGGAAGGAGTCCGATAAATTTAAACCCGGGGACCATAAGGATTATGTAGGTGCGCGTCGCTCCGAGGACACCCTTATCCTCCACTTCCATCATTTGTGTGCGGGTCTGAGACCGCCTTTCGATCCTTTCTTTGTGAAGATCTGCAAGGAGATGCGGGCGCTTCCCTCTGATTTTGCCGTCGGGGCTATTATCCAGTTGATGGCCTTCATCGTTATGTGCCGGATTCTGAAGATCGAGCCGACGTTAACTTTACTGGGGCAATTTTATTCCTTCTGTGGGACGTCTATTCCTGGACAAGTCTCTCTGAGGTCGCAGACTCCCCGCCTACTATTCCCGCTTCCCAATAAGTTTCACAAATGGGGGCAGCGGGTACTGAAAGTCGAGTCGAAGGTAGGCTGGCCCTTTCCTAAGGCGGAAGTCCGTGGAGGCAAATCCACGCTTTTAATCCTTGATCCCCCTGTGAGTGAGCGGCGCTACGTAAAGGGGCTGATGACGTTAATTCAGTCGGACGGGGCGGCGCCATCTCGGAGAAATGTTTCTTGGGTTGAACTTCTTGATCTGGCCGAGCCTTTTGTGTGTATGGCGGGCCTAGTGGGCAGGGGGAATGCCGCGCCCTTGGTACGAATGGGTCCTGAGAGCTGCGATCCGGACTGGATTGGGGGTTGTCATATCAACAAATGTTTCCCCTCCGAGTGTCCGGAATGTGGGGGCGATCCTATACTTAGGCCGCTTTTTGTAACTTTCTTTGTCCACTTGTATTTATTTGTGAATGCTCATTTTGTTTTCCTGGGTTCTAAACCGCTTTCTTTTTGTAGGTATGGATCCAAATGCTCGCAGGGCTCACCGAAACAAGCTTAATGCGGAGGCAGATAAGGCGGCCAATGCTCGACAGGAGGCTTTGAAGAAAGCTCTAGGGATGGTGCCCCGAACTGTAGACGCCTCGATTGTCGAAGAGACACATAACCCGGAAGCTGCGACCTCTTCCGCCCTTGTTGCGACTTCCTCTGCCGTTGTTGCGGGCCCAGTCAGGCTGGTGCCTCAAAAAGACTCATCCCCCTACTAAAGAGTCGCACGGCGTGAAGCGACCTCAACCAGAGAAGGCGAAGGATGATCGCCCACCCAAACGGTCCGCTCCCAGCCCGGCGCATCTTGAAGAGGTTGAAACTCCGGTGGAGAAGAGCGCACCCGCGAGACGCGCCACAAAAAACTTTGCCTCGAGGTTATTCTGGGAAAGAGGCCCTATGGTTGGATCCGAGCTTTACCCAGGATCTTGACCTATCCAAAGCTCGCCGGGTTGGTGAAGCAATTGCTGATGTGATTCCTCTTGGGCCGATCCCTCTCGGCTATCCTGATCATGTTCAAGTGGAGATTGGCCGGGGCATATTAGCCCGCTTTGCGGCTCAAGACAACTCTCCGCCTCAAGATGAGATTGCTGAAATCAGAGATTTGAGCGGCCAGTTTGGGATTGCAGCTTCTCTGGTAAGACCATTTTTTTTTTTTTTTTTTTTTTTGCTAACCGTCCCTTGCTTTCCCCAGCTCGGCGCTCGCTTGAATAGGGTGCTCGAGGCCGCCGAGAGGCGCGAGGCAGAGGTGAGGAAAGTGACGGCGCAGCTGGGAGCGACTGATAAGGCGAGGGTTACTGCCGAAAAGAAAGCTAAGCATGCGGCTGGAGAGATGGAGAAGATGAAAGCAATCATGGAAGAGCACGCTAAATTGGATGCTAAGATCAATGAGAAAGTTGCATCTTTGACAAAGGATTATGCGGGGGCGCAGGAGGAGATCGCCACGTTGAGGGTTAAGCTTGCTGAGGCGGAGACGGCTGCCAAAGAGGCTGCTGAGAAAGCTATTGAGGAAGCTGCGAAGAAAAAGGCTGAGGCTGTCGAGGAGGCCAAGTCTGGGGCCGTCGCCGCCTACAAGAATTCGGATGACTTCTTCGACCTTATGGAGCATAGCTTTGACCAGGGCTTTAGTCACCTAGCTCGCTGTATCTGGGCTGATCGAGGCAGGGAGCACATTACTCTGGAAGATATGCTGCGGTGGGTGAACACGCACCAAGGTCATCCTGATCTAGTGGTCTTTCACCCGGAAATCCCTTATGCCGGTGAGCTTATTACCTCGATTCAGACGGAACAGCTTAGTCGTGGCGAGCCTGTTTGGGATCCTGCTCCTGTTAATCCTGTAAACTTTGAGACGTTGAAGAAGCCGCCGCCCTCTGAGCAAGGCGACGAGTTTATCAGCACCCCGCCTACCCCTCATGCTCTCTAGATTTCTTGGCTTTTTCTACGAGCTCCTTGAAAATTTGATTTGTAACTTTGACTATTTGCTTTGTGATTTGACTGAACCTTGAGTTGTAATATCTTGATAATTTACTTTCTGCATTTTTCAATTTATAAAACGTGGCTTTTCCTGTCCTCGATTCGATCTGGCGGCCTTTCGCGAGGCTGTGACAGGCTATTTTATTTTCTGTGCTTTCTTGATTTGTGCGAGGATGCTCAATAATTTGGCGGCGTCGATCAGTCATAAAACGTCGTCGTCTCATTCTAACCGTAGTCGCTATGTGATGCTAATCTTTCAAAGTTTCAGCGGCCCTATTGAGAGCAGTGCTTTTGCCAGAAAACAGAGCCTCTCAGAGCAACCTTTGACTGTCATTAAAGCAGAGTTATGACCCCTAATGACTAGGCGTCGGTTATAATCGTAGCCATAAATTTCGGTCTCTTCATGGTCCGGCGCTCCTGTTGCCTTGGTTTTCGGGGCGGTTTGCATATCCGGCCCTAGGATCCAGTTAATCCCAACCATTGATTATGTCCCTTCTTTGGTATAAAAGGGGGCTACTTTGAGACTCTATCTCTTGCCTCATACTGGATTTTGCTTTCTTCCCTCAATCGTTCATTATCCTCTTTACCGTTTATCCCCAAACTCTATGTCTCATTCAGGGGAAAGCAGCCGGGTTCGGATATTCAAAGCTCGTCCCATCCGGGATGTTTCCCCCTTTTTCACCACTGCCTCCCCCGTAGCCAAGGATTATTTCTGGGATTACTTTAAGTGGCGTGATATTATGAGGGAGACGGGCTTAAATGAACAACGAATAGAAGACGGCTCCATGCTGCGCGTTCGGCTTTCTGGCTGGTGGGAATTTATTGCTGAGCCTCTGGGAGCGGTTAATGTTACCATGATACGGGAATTTTACTCCGTGTTGTCTGATGTAGCCTCTGGCGGGACAGTGAGCAGCATTTCTCTCCGGGGTGTTCCCGTTATCTTTACTCCGGAGAGAATTAACCAAGTTTTTAACATACCCGCTATAAATCCCTCCTCCCATTATGAGATCGCCTGGGACCTTGCGGATGAGGAAAATAGGCAGATCCGTCTAGGTATTGCAATGTGCGAGCTGTTCCCCGAGAATCAGCGGGTTTGGTCTTTGGGAGTGACTGCGTCCGACCTCTCTCGCAGCGACCGTGAGTGGAAGAAGTTTATAAATTCCCGCGCTCTTATCTTTGCCGACGCTGATGTTGTTAGTGAGAGCGAAGCGCTCATTCTGCACGCCATTCGCGACCATCGAGTGGATATAGACTGGGGAGTGTTGATCCATCGCGAGGCACTAAGATATGCGTGCTCGGTGGGTCAAGATCGCCGAGGTACTGGTCGCCGCATGCCTTTCGCGTCGCTGATAACCAAATTATGCAGTGGCGCCAGGGTTCCCTTCCATACTCTCGACCGATATGTTTGAAAAAACTTATCCGGTGGAGCCCTTTGCAAGCGTGGTGTCGTTTTTGGACCTCCACACATGTGATCGGAGGAAGATAACCATCCTGCAGTTGATGGAAGTTTGTCCAGGCTCGATCGATATGTTTGAAAAAACCTCTCATCATTTTTTATTTTTTATTTTTATTTATTTTTTTTTTTTTTTAGACGATGACGAAAAGACAAGGATGTAAATACAATTTGGAGAACAGCTTTATTTGAATTGGCTCGTTACATATAGTATTTTTTCAGATTGTCTGCATGCCATGGCCTATTATACTCGCGGCCCTCCTTGTCACTTAGCATGTACGTCCCCTTTTTGATAACTCGCGAAATCCGGAGGGGGCCCTCCCAGTTTTCCGATAGCTTTCCTTTTTTCGCTTCGTGGCCCGTGGCTTGTCTTTTTTGTAGAACGTAATCCCCGACGGCGAAGTGATGGTTTCGAATACGTTTGTCGTGGTGGCGCTTTGCCGCTTGTTTATAATTGACTAGACGACTGTATGCCTGGATGCGCCGTTCCTCTACTAGATCAAGCTCGAGTTTACGCGCCACCGTGTTATTGACCTCATTGTAAAAAACGACCTAGGGCTTGGTAAGGCCATTTCCACAGCGCCATAGCCTCAGATCCATATGTTAAAGCAAAAGGAGTTTCCCTCATTGTGATTTTTCGCGACGTCCTGAGTGCCCATAGAGCCGCTGGAAGGTGATCCGGCCAGTGGCCAGCTTTCTCACCCAGGCTCTTCTTTAACACACTTAGGACCTGTTTGTTGGCATTTTCGGCTTGCCCATTTCCTTGCGGGTAGCACACGGATGATTGCCAATGTTTAACATTGTTTTCTTCACAAAATCTGTCGAATTCGTCTCTGAATTGAGGTCCGTGATCGGAAACCATCACTCTCGGAACACCAAATCTTGTCCATACTTGATCGAGCAAAAAGTATGTTATGTCCCTGGTATTGATTTTTACCAAGGCCTTAGCCTCGACCCATTTAGTAAAATAATCCACCGCGACGACCACGTACTCGCAACCTGAGCGACCCTTCTTCAAAGGTCCGATGAGGTCGATCGCCCACATGTCGAAAGGCCAGGCAGCTACCACTATGCTTTGTTCGACTGAGGGTAGCCTGGGGATATTTGCGAACCTCTGGCAAGTATCACATGCTTGGGTATGAGATTTGGCGTCTTCTGCTAATTTCGGCCAATAATATCCGGCTAGAAGTACCTTCTGTGCTAGTGTTCGATTGGAGGGATGGCCGCCGCACATTCCCTCATGTAGTTCTGTTAGAATTCCCGTTACCTCCTCAGGTCGTACGCATCGCAGAAGGGGTTTCGAGAATGAATGACGGTAAAGCACATCGTCCATAATCATATATCTTGCGGCCTTTTTTACTAAGGCCTTAGCTTTGCAAGGATCGCTGGGAAGCTCCCCTAACTCAATATAAGACTTCATGATGTCGACCCAACAAGTGTTACTGGGTTGGAAGTCCATGATCTCGACTTGGGAGATGGCGGGCTCCGATAGGTGTTCGACCATGACGTTGGGATCGCACGACGCGTCTTCGCTGGTTAATTTGGATAAGTAGTCTGCCCTATGATTGTCCTCTCGAGGGATGTTTTTGAATTGACAATATGCGAAGCTGCTTTCGAGTCTTTTGACAAGGTTAATATACCTTTGTAAAATTTCGCAATGAATGCCAAAGGACCCATTGATTTGATTAACCACCAACTGTGAGTCGCAAAATACTTGTATGTTTTCGACTTTCATGGCTTTGGCGAGTTTCAACCCAGCAATGACGGCCTCGTATTCTGCCTGGTTATTAGAGGCGGTGAAATCGAATCTCAGAGCCTGCTCAATTTCTTCTGAGGTGCCCGGCTCTAACAGGATTATTCCCGCGCCACACCCTTTGTGACTAGCGGCGCCATCGACGTAGAGCTGCCAACAGTGACTTGGCCTGATAGGCTCGTCCTCTGTGGTGACCTTATCCTGGTCGCATTCGGAGCGGATCTGCTCTTTCACCTCTTCGTTGAAGCTTGTTTCTGCTATGAAATCTGGGAGAGCTTGGGCCTTTATAGCCTTCCGAGGCTCATATCGGATATCGAACTCAGTAAGCTCGATGGCCCATCGGAGCAGTCGACCGGACAGGTCTGGTTTGTGAAGAACCTGTCTTAGCGATGCATTTGATAAGACTACGATGGTGTGCGATGAAAAGTAAGCCCTTAATTTGCGGGCAGCTATAACAACACAATAAGCCAACTTTTCTATATTAAAATAACGACTTTCAACGGGGCTTAGAGCTTTGGAAACATAAAAAACTGGCTTCTGCGAGCCTTCCTCCTCTTTTACAAGTGCTGCAGCTATGGCCCTATCTGAGGCTGCCAAATACAAAAACAAAGTATCCCCGAGCCTCGGGCTGGTTAACAACGGCGGTCTTGACAAGTATTCTTTGAGGTCTTTAAATGCCTGGGAGCATTCCGCTGTCCAAGAGAAGGTACCAGCCCCTTTCAGAATTTTGAAGAAAGGCAGACTTCTTTCTGCAGATTTCGAGACAAACCTACCCAGAGCTGTGATCCTGCCGTTAAGCCGCTGTACTTCTTTAACACTGGTGGGCTCGCTCATGTTGACCAGGGCCTCGATTTTCTCGGGATTTGCCTCGATCCCCCTTCGACTTACCATAAAGCCCAGAAATTTTCCTGCCTGGACCCCAAAAGTACATTTCGTAGGGTTTAGTTTCATTGAGTGGCCCCTTACATTGTCGAAGGTTTCGCGAAGGTCCACCAGGTGACCCTGGCGACTTGACTTTACAACCATATCATCAATATAGGCCTCCATGTTCCGGCCTATTTGTGTGCTGAAAACTCGGTTCACCATTCTCTGATATGTCGAACCTGCGTTCTTTAGGACGAAAGGCATCATCTCATAGTAATAAAGTCCACCTGCGGCCCTGAAGGCCGTCATTTCCTTGTCTTCATCTGCCATTTTGACCTGGTGGTAACCGGAATATGCGTCTAGAAAACTCAGTGTCTCGAATCCGGCGATCCCGTCGACCATTTTGTCAATCCGGGGCAGCGCATAAGGGTCTTTGGGGCAAGCTTTGTTCAAGTCTGTGAAGTCGACACACATCCGCCACTTGCCGTTGTGTTTCTTTACCATCACTACGTTTGCCAGCCATGTGGGATATTGGAGCTCCTTAATAATGCCTGCTGCTAGAAGCTTTTTGACTTCGCCTTTTATTGCGATCTCTTTTTCCAGAGAGAACTGGCGTGCTCTTTGCTGTATTGGTCTGAAGTTGGGGTCGGCATTTAGATAGTGTAAAGCGACCTCTGACCCAACGCCCCTCATATCTGTTACTTCCCATGCAAAGGCGCTCAAGTTGGCTTTTAGAAGCCCGATCAATTCTTCCTCTCCTCCTTGGTGGTCCTCGATCCTATTTTTATTTTTTGATCGGGATACTTGTCGTTTATTATAACCTCGATCAACTCGTCCTCGGCAGTGAAGTCGGGCTCGTCACGAACTTGCAATGTTTCCACCTCTGCTGCCTTTTCCGGGATTTCTTTCATCATAGCAATCTGAACCGTGGTCGTGTTAAAACCATCCAGTCGGGGTCGCTTAGAATCGATCCTGTTTTTGGTCATATAGTCGAGGAAAGCTCCAGGTCGGCTGATGGCGACCCCGACTTCTTCCCCTACTTGAAATTTGACCCGTTGGTGGGGAACGGACGCCACCATTTGAAATTTTTTCATGGCCGGGATCCCCAAGATAATGTTGTAGTATGAGGGAAGATCAATAACTAAAAATGTGATTATCTCAGTCCTGCATGGCTCATAGTCGCCCAGAGTAACGTTGAGGTCGACCGTTCCCTTGACCCGCACGGTGTCGTTGGTAAAGCCTTCGAGCACCCCGAGGTAAGGTTTCAACTTAGCTTCTCCAAATCCGATCTGTTTTAAACAGTCGAAATAGATGACGTCGCGACCAGCCCCTGTGTCGATCATCGCTCTGCTGACTCCGTGTTTGTCGTTTATTCCGATTTTGAGAACAAGGGGTACCTCCATGGGGCCCTCACTTGTGGCCAATTCGCTTTTCGTGAACATGATTCCCTTCTCGTTTTCCCCCAATACCACCTGCTTTTCAAAGCCGCGTGCATTGATCTGGTGTATCTGAGATTTCAGCCGACTGTTACTGGGGATATCCCCATGGATAACTTGGACCTCCTTCTGATAGACGCGGGGGGGGCGACCTTGACTGGTACCAGTGTTCCCATCTCGCTTATACTTAGTTGCTGGTCCCTCGCGGATTAACCTTTCTATTTCCCGCCTTAACGTAAAACATTCGTCTGTGACGTGACCATGATCCTTATGATAGTCACAATACTTGGACTTGTCGCGACTGTCGGGATCGCCCCTCATAGGTTTGGGCTTGTCAAAGTGTTCGCGGATTTCGAACAATATTTGAGACGCCTTGGTGTTGAGCGGGGTAAAATTGTCCTCGCTGAATTTATAAGGCTTTTTTTACCTCGCGTTCGTGATTAGCCTCTCGCCCTTTTTCCTTCTTTTTCTCCTCAGTGCGCTCCTCTTTTTGTGAAGGATGCTCTGCTTTTGGTTTTGCCCTGCCCAAGGATGGCGCTTCGCTGACTCCCATCATTCGAGCCCTTTCCAACATTTCCCTGAGACCCGCTTTAGGGGGCCGTAGGTTGAACTCAGTTTTCATTGGACCCTTGGCGATCCCTGTGAGGAAGCATGTGACAACTGCATCATCCGGAATGTTTCTTGTCTGATCGTATACTCTGATGAAACGTTCATAATAATCCTTTCCGGATTCATGTCCTCCCATGCGAACTTCGTACAGGTCCTCTATAGTTTTCTTTGGCCTACTCGCCGATTCAAATTCTCTGACGAATTTCTCGGAGAGATCCTCCCAGCCTTCCACTGAGCCACGGGGAAGTCCCCGTATCCAAGAAGCGGCCCTATCCTGCATGCTTCCGACTAAAGCGATGCACCAGGCGGATTTATTTTGGGTCGCCAGGGTGATGCGACCTTGGAAAGCGGTGAGCCAGTCGTTTGGGCAAGAATTTCCATTGTAGTAATTATAGCTGGGGTAGCTAACCTTTTCGTGACTGGCAGGCAACGTTTCTGTAATTCTCTTGGCGAGTACGTCAATTCCTGAGATCGGGACGACCCTCTCGGCTGGCCTTGACTTTTTCAATTCGGCGAGCTCATTTTTCATTATTTCCATTTGCTCTGCCAAGACGGGGTCAAAACCGGGCCGCGACAGTGCCTGTGTCTTCGTCTTTCCCGGCCTGCGCTCTGACTCCCGGCAGTCTTGCGATTCTTCCCGACGAGCTCTTTTCTCACGTATGATTATACGGGCATCCGGTGGGTCCCTATCTTGGGGGGGAAATCCCTCTTCGGGAAGGCTGAGACGACTTGGGGCCGAGGCCTTGTCCTTCTCACCTAACCTTTTGAAGGCCGAAGCTTTTTCGTGAGACTTTTCCCTCTGATGATTGCGATCTGGGAGAACCGAGGTTTGCACAACGTCCTTCCTAGGCCCTTTGCGACCTGTGAACGCACGCTTTCTTCTACCTCGATCCCGCGAGTCTGGCTTTGCCGACCTTTATTCACAGCCGCAGGAGCGATTTCATTTCTAGGAGGATTTGGGGGTCGTACCGACATTGGAGTTTGGCCCTTAGCCACTAGACGGGAATTAGCTAGGTACATAGTTTCCGCATACCTCGCGTATTCCCTTATTTCCACAACCTCCGGATCCTCCTGGAGATCTGGCTCTGCCCTGGGAGTTGACCTCTGGCTTTGCTGCGATCGAGATGATCCTCTGATTTTCCTATCCAAAGCTGCTACGACCTCTCTTGACTTGGCCTTCTGATTTATCAAATTTCGGGCATCGCTGGGGGCCAAAACTCCCCTTTGTGATCCTTCCCCACCCGCTTGCGTAATCTCTTGTGTTTCTACCGCGACATCGGCTTGTACATGTGTTTGTTCAATGCCTCTCGCAGGAGTTTGGGGGTTCAGTTGTCCTTTGCTTCCCGCCATAGGTTGACTATTGGTGGTTAGATTTCGCCTTGGGTGGTTTTTGGATTGTGTGTAGTTTTTATGAACTGATGAAGCTTTTCCTTCCCGGTAACGGAGCCAACTGATGATGTATAAATCGTCAAGGGTGTCCTTGCGGTGTATGGATGGTGGATATCTGGCGGTATTTAAGGTGTGGTGTTATTCCGGCGGGTGGTGGTATGGAGGAGTGAGAATGGAGAGAGCTTTGGCTTGCAAGTATAGTGTGTATTCCATTTATTTCATATCTCTCTAGTTTACAATGGTCACCCTTTTTATAGAGGTGGGTTACTTAGGGCATAAGTAATCTATTAGATATTTTACTAATATCTAGGTTTAACTTAGATGCTAAGCAAGACGAAATATCTGATATACAAGTGGGAATAAGATCTGGATCAATCGGCGGCCATCTATCTGAGGTCGCAAGGAGTAAGCCTTTTCCAGCCTCGCCCCCATGGCGACCCGTCTTGACCTGCCTGGAGGAGATTCACGGGATCTGCTACTTGCCTGGGACCGCAAATGCTTTGGTCGCGGCGAGGTGAGACACAGTGGCCACCCCTTTTGCGATCTCTCTTGTCATTCCGGAGGGTGGCCGCAGTGGGCTGATTCCTACTGTTGAGGTGGTGGAATTATTTATACCCATCACTCGCGTTCGATTACAGCTCTAAGACTTTGCTAAGGAAAAGTAACAGAGCTCAAATTTTGTGAAGGTTATATATATATATCAATATCATGGCTTTAAAGAAACACATCATATGCTGTGCTCTGTTATGTAAAGTCAAGAGCGTAAGGATACACTTCACAAACACTCACGAGCATTCCGAATAGCCCAATCATTGCAACTACTTCCACTTGATCTCTTCTCTTCACGCAAAATTCCTGTATCGATGTAACTTAGCAATGTTAGACTAATCCTCTGCTAGATTTTCCAAGGTTATAGAAATTGAAAATGATCACCGACTTCTCCAACATTGCTCATTGCAAAGAAAAATGTGCCTGCAATAACTAGTGCATCTCCTACAAGAGGTCTTGAACCGCCTGCAAATTCCACTTGAACTTCGTTATTAACGAGCATTTATCACAACACAAACCTTCCTTCCTGGCCAAATAAATAATTAAATAAAATGTGTTCTTAGGGAAAAGGAAATGTCACCTCCGCCACCTACTCCAGCATCTGATAAAAGTACAACACCAACACCTGCCACGCAGATGGCTGCACCGAAAAATTGGCAGAGGGAATACTTTGTGCCCAGGAACAGCCAAGTCAAAATGATTGCCCAAGCTATTGTCCAACAATTCAATAGGGACACACTTGTAATTGATGAGTACTCATAGGCTTTGTTAACTGCACTTTGTAGGAAGATGTAAAAGCACTAAAAATTAAAGCAAATTATTTTTCATGTATAGAGAGATGCACACACACACACAGTTGCACATACATAGTTGTTAGGTCACAGGATGAGAAAAAGTCCCACATTGATCACATATATAATTTGACCTTTTTGTAAACCACATAGTAGAAAAGATGGAGTGGCCAAAGCTTACCAAGATAATTCCCTTGAAGATCAACAAAGGCTAAGAGTAAGTACCAATACCAAGAAACCTGCAAACACTGACTGTTTAGTATTGGTTTTATTTTCTAAACCTTTGTTTTTTTTTTTTCCCTCTATCTTGTTATTTTATTTTATTTTGTGGAGTAAACTCTTTCTGTCTTGTAAATTCAACAAGTAAATTACTAAATTAGAATGCCATAGTTAAGTAAACAAAATAAATAAATTTGAGTCATGACTCATGACACATTTAAAGGCTGCAGCAAAATTGAAAAGGGTAAAATATGAATTTTACTAGTAACTTCTGGCGACGATATATGAAGATGCCTCCATAGACAAGAGCTAGAGCCAAATATGCAAACAAGGACAAACTAAGCGGTGTATCTACCCCTGCACATAAACAATTATGGTACCAACATAAACTTAAAACCAATTATGATATATATATGTACCATAAACATTAATCATGTAGGTGTTTTTTCATTTATTTTTTTATTATTTTAAATAATAGATAGAAATATTTAAAACCACAATATGGGGTACTTTACAATTACATTACATTATCAAAACCATGGCTTTTTTTTCAACTCACTGTCGAGTCTCATTTATTTATTTATTTATTTATTTTTGTTTAAAGCCTCTGGTATTCAAGATCTAATGAACCGAATAATTAATCCGAAGATATATCGTTAAGGATGATATAGAAGTTCCCTTGCCACTTATCCCATAACAATTAAAATTAAGGAATATTCATGAAGAAATTAAATTGAAAAGGTGAAGAAGAAAAAAGTACCAAGATTAGCAGTGATAGAAGCAGTGAAGCCCATAAGAGCCAAGGAAAAAGAAACAAGCTGTCCCATTAACAGCAAGAGTATGATCCTTGAGAGGCCTCCTTCTTCATTCTTTATCCCCTGCATACTGCTGATATTCATTCTTTATCACCTGCCTGCAATTGAAATGTTATCGACATATATATATATATATATATATATATATACATATACATATGGCGATACTTATTTCCACTTTAACATCTTTATTTGGCCGTCAGCTCCTCTGTATTATGTTATTTGGCTTATAGTGTTACACATAGCTTCCTATACCAACAACTTTTCAATGCAATAGACTAGACTGGTTGTTGAAGTAACTGTGATATCCTACCTCGGAATGGGGGAAGCGCATCACCATCATATAATTGTGAGACATAAAGGTCTTGTCAACTCGGGTTAGCCTTTCTAAAACAAGAGATGACGGCGGTCTAAACAGTTGACTGGATCATTTATAACACATTTAGCGCTATCAGGCCCGAGGTCTGGGGTATATATATGTCGGCTGATTTTGCTTATACTGTATCTCTTGGAGATGTAACTCAACTCACTCATTAAGTGCAGAGTCCTCATGCATCCAACTCACTCTTACAACTATTACTATGTGATGATGATCAATTTAGATGCATCAAAATGTATACATTATACCTTATTCTGATTGAATTAGACTCAGAAAATAATTTTTAATATAATCGAATTTGAGTCAGGATGTTGGGTATTTTCTAGACTTAATATCGGTTGTTAATTCCACTCAAAAAATATATATCGGTTCTTAAGCACATTATTTAGGGTGTTTATATACGATTGTTTTTTTATGGCCTAAAATATACGTCAATTTATAATATCAATGGAGCATTTATTGCATACTAATTCTTCATTTTACGTGTACCTAATTTATTATCAATTCACCTATTTTTTTAATTACTTTACAATTATTGCATTTTAGACTTTTAATACACGGCAACCCACGGGTTCCACCACCTAGTTTATTCTACGTACAACAAGCAGCAAAACCGTGAAGAAGAAGAAAAAAAAAAAAAAAAAAAAAAAGCCATGGTTTTACTAACAAATTAGTACTCCAATCCGTCTCATTTTATTTGTTCATATTTCCTTTTTGGTTTGTTCCAAAATAAGTGTCCATTTTATACATTTATTGTTAAATTTCTTCAATTGTCCTTCCCTCTTTACAATATTTACAACAAAAAGTGTGAAGCGTTAAATGCTCTAACAATATCTTAAAAGGGCAAAATTGTAAAAAATATTGGATCATTTAATGAAATTCAAAACATTAACTACATTTTTTTAATCTGTGTGAAAAGTCAAAATGACTAATAAAATGGGAAAGGAGGGAGTAATATTTTGGGTATACAAAGGGGGAAATTTTGATAATACAGCCGTTGTAGAAACGTAGTACCAAGTGGAATACATTACAACCATTTATTTCTAACCTCTCATACACGATAAAATCTCTCATACATCTCTCATACAAATGGGTCTTTATTTACACCATATACACTCATTCTACTCAACTCTATCTATACATCACAGTAGAACCGACCTTATGAAAGTCGGTTCCTAGAGCCAACAATACACAATCTTACTTTTAATCATATGATAATAAATGAAAATCAAGTTGTTTTTCGTTTGCTACTCAATTCATTCAACTTCATTTCAAAACATCCGTGCTTTCTTCATCAAGCAACCTGCTGCTTTGCTGATCTTGGTCTCCATCCGCATTGGCAACAGCTGTATCCTTCTCGCTGTCAAGAAACCGACAAAAAAAAAATCCGTATAACTGTTTTTTTTAACATACTCTTAAGAAAAGATGCATGAAAGAGTTGATGATGAAGCAAAGTATATAAATATTTTGTTCCATTTGGAATAGAGGTAAATCAGGCACAAAGTCAATGCATACCTTCTAGAGTAGATAATAAGGCCAACAACTACAAGCGCGAAAGACGGATAATACAACCAGTTAACCTGCATACATTTCATGTAAAGATAACAGAAAATGTCACAAGTTCAAAAACTTAAATTTTCATCAAAGATTAGCAGCTATATAAAAATGCATGCAGCAAGTAAAAGGATAAACAGAAGAAAAAGATGACCTTTTGTTTGTAGAAAAATATCCGAATCACAACCGACCACATATTAGTTGTGAGTTGTGATAGATTGAGCAGAGTGGATCCACTTATCTGCACCAATTAGCTGCCATTAGTGTAACGGATTCTCTATTTTACCTTCAAAGCCAAACTAACAGAAGACATACATACCCTTTTGAGTATCCTGGAAAGGGCATTCCTTCGATCGGAACCAAATGAAGAAAAGAGTAGAATGCAATAACCTTTACCTTTAAAACAACAGGAACAAAAGTGTAGCACAAAAAGCATGCCACTGCATAACCAGCAAAGGCCAGTATCTACATAACAACATCAGATAAAAATGATTAGCTGCATTTTATATAGTGCACTAATTACATGTATTGACTTCTTCAACTCACTGCCTCAGTGGACCATTTTGCTGACTTCAATTCCTCGCGTTCGAGTGCAGCTCTACGATTATGTTATGGAAAAAGTAACAGATTGAGCTCAAATTTTGTGAAAGTTATATGCATATATATATTATGTAAAGTCAAGGGCGTCAGGATACACTTCAAAAACACTGACGAGCATTCCGAAAAGTCCAATCATGGCAACTACTTCAACTTGATCTTTTCTCTTCACACAAAATTCCTGCATCCATAAAACTTATCAATGTTTAGGCTAATCCTCTGCTAGATTTTCCATGCTTAAACAAAATGCAGATGATCGCCGACCTCTCCAACATTACTCAGTGCGAAGAAAAATGTGCCTCCAATAATTAGTGCATCTCCCAGTAGAGGCCTTGAACCACCTAAAATTAAGGTAGCCACTTTCAAAGTTGCCTATTTCACATGATCTTCGTTATTATTAACGAGCATTCATCGTTGAATATCTCACTTTAATTAGCATTTCCAGTAAATAAATAAAAAATGTTAGAAAAGAAATGTCACCTGCGCCACCTTCACCAGAATCTGATAAAACTACGACACCAACACCTGTCACGCAAATGGCTGCACCCAAAAATTGCGAAAGGGAATACCTTGTGCCCAGGAAAAGCCATGTCAATAAGATTGACCAAGCTATTGTCCAACAATTCAATAGAGCCACACTGGTAATTGATGTGTACTCATAGGCTTTGTTAACTGCACTTTAGTAGGAAGCACAAATATTAATGCAAATTACCAATATCAATCTATCAACTACACATGTATATATAATTAATATTCACACACACGCGCATACATATATGCATTAATGCATGCATACATGCATACATACATACGCACTTGGAATGGCCAAAGCTTACCAAGAAAATTGGCTTGGACATTAACAAAGGCTAAGAGTAAGTACCAATACCAAGAAACCTGCAAACATTGACATTTTAGTATTGACATCATTGTTCATTTTCTGAACTAGTGAATTGCTAAATTAGAATGCGAATGGCACGTTTAAAGACACGCAAAATTGAAAAGGGGAAAATAAAAGTACAAGCAAGTTCTGTCGACGATATATCAAGATGCCACCATACACAAGAGCTTGAGCCAAGTATGCAAAGAATGACAAACTAATCGGAGTATCGACCCCTGCACAACCACACCAACATAGTGTTACATTATATGTTAAACCGAATATCTACATAACAGCAATAATATATCACCACCAGAAGATGATACTTTATATACACATTATATGGAAGATTTGATGTAATTAACATACAGAAAGAAAATTATGTCTTTTGTGCCTCCAGGGGCAAAGCACTTATGTGCACGAGGGAAGACTTGGATAATTTAAAAAAAATAAAAAATAAAAAACTTATATGATTGACTTGTTGCATCGAAAGGTTATTGGGAGCTGGTATGAACAGGGCAAAATAATTATTGCCAGGGCAACAGCTCAGCAATTATATTATTTAGACAGAAATACCCTTATAATCATCTTCTTGAGACCAACTTTTTTTTATTTATCTCAGCTCCTCCTACAAAGTCAGATCTTGCACATCCGCCGTCGTGCTTCTCCTTATCACACCATCTTTCCAACTCAACGTATCCTCTACCTTCCCTATGCAATTTTTTTTTTTTTAAATTTTATTTTTAATTTACAGGATCTATTACATGGAAGCTCCAACAACAATGGAGTCATGGAGATGACACTTTGTTAAAACCTCCTAAAATAAATATTTGATATTTAGGCATGTCGGTACTTCATCTTCACCATCAATAAGCCTCTTCCCTAATTAAAAAAAGCCTGTAAATTCTGCTTATTGCAGCGACCAATCCCCATTCCCGCTCCCATCTGCAATCAAATTCACCTGAACAGTCAATTTACGGTAAAATATGTTTCCTGGTTGTTCACATCCCTTACCAGTTCCTGCACCCCTCAATGCTCAACCAAAATATAAATCCACGGTTTCAAATCTCCAGTCACCTCACCTTACTTGTCGAATATGTGTTTTTGTAAATAAACATAAAGCTTAAGGAGACTTAGCATGAAGGGGGAAAAATGGAAGAACTTTTTGGGGGCAGAAATGAACTTTTTCCATTTGAATTTCAACGGTGAAAGGATCTTGTATTTTTATTTTGAAGAAAAGAGCAAAGAAAAAGTACCAAGATTTGCAGTGATAGAAGCAGTAAATCCCATAAGGGCCACGAGAAAAGCAACAAGCTGTCCCAGTAACAATGAGAGTACAATTCTTGAGAGGCCTTCATTCTTTATCCAGTACTGCCTGCTGCAATTCATGGTTTCCTCCCGTACAAATTAACACACACTAGCCTTCTTCACTAGTTTTTCCTAGTTGCTAATTTGCAAACCAACGAAAAGCGTGTTTTGGTGACAAACCATAGCTTTCACCGTTGTATTTATTGCCACTTGCAATAAAGGGGCATAATCGTGAATATATTAATTTCAACATCCAATAATTTGGATTTTATTTTATTAATAATGTCTCTGGTAACGTCCTCAGACCTTGGGTCTGATAGGGCTAAATGAGTCATACATGGTTTTGATACCGTTGGCCTCGATTGGTCTAAAATGACTAATCCGAATTGACAAGACCTTTATGTCTCACACTTATATATGGATATGACTATTTTACTACTTTACCGATGTGGTACTTTACAACCAGGTTCTTGGCCAAATACTTTTATTGTTTTGTTCTCCTTCTGTTTCTTGCTCATGGATGTATTTGCTAAAAGTTTTTGTTCCTTCTTATTTGATGCATGTATTATCATTTCCAAAAATATTATTGTAATTTCCCTTAGAGCTGAGCTTGGATTAGTTTAGGTGGGTTTGGGTTTGGGTTGGTTTTGAAAGACTCGCGTCGGTTTGGGTGCCATAATTCGTTCCCCAATCCAAATCAAAACGAAGTCAACCCTAATGGTTTGGTTCGAATTGGTTCCGTTTTGGATTGGGTTTGTTTCGGTTTAACAAGCCTAATCTTTATAAAAATAAAAAAAACTTAAAACAACCAACAAGTAAAAACACATTACAATATAATTCAGCTACAATCAATTCTCCATACATACATACTTACATACATGTACTTACTGATTTATATGTTTACATCAAAATAGCAAAAGGCTGAACTAAACTCTACAAATGGGCTAAGTTGGCCGAGAGTCTAAGATTGTTATATAATGAGTTATATTGAAAAAAATTGGGTTATTTTGGGTCTGTTGGGTAATGGGTATAATATATATAATTAATGTGTAAAAAAATTTGGTTTGGTTTGGATTGGATTGGGTATAATTAAAAATATCCGAAACCAACCGAATACAATCGTATTTTGTTCCAAACCAAACCAATTTATTTGATTTGATATTGTTTTGTTTAGTTCGGATTGGTTTGGATCGATTTACGGTTTGGATTGGTTTATTGGTTATTTGCACAGTCCTAATTTCCCTTATGTTGCCCTTAATTATTAATGCAAGATATGAAAAACAAAGCTACATTAATTATTTTAAGGATTTTTTTTTAGCAATTTCGTTGTTAAAATAAATATCAAAACTTATCTTGTTAATATGCGTGATTTTAGCAACTATATCACTTAAATACTTCATCCGTCTCAAAATATAAGTTAATTTGAATGCTTTCATGAAGATTAAGAATATGATGGAATGCCATAAATTTAAAAGAGAAATGCCTTATATATCTTTGTTGTTCCTGCTGCTGGCTTTCCTTTGGTTGATGCGGCTGAGTAGTTCGGTTCCGAGGAGTTGTTCTTGGAAGTTCAGCCTTCGACTTTCTACTATCACTTGCGGATCTCGGGTTGTTGATGGTCATTCGTGGCAGCTTTCGTTTCTCCGTCACCTGTGGCATCTTCGTGATTTGTTGGTTGGTATTAGAGGGGGCGGCTAGTTTGCAAGGGCTTGTCGAGCTTAGGCGGTGGCAGTGGATGTTATGTTATTTTGTTTTTAGTTTTTGTTTGTGTGTGTCGAATAATAGGTTGCCGAGAGGATTCACGTGTCTGAACGTCTCCTTACGAAATTATTTCTTTTGGAAAGTTTCCTTCTGTTCAGCACCCTTGATTCGACCTATTATTTGGCGTTGTTGTAATGTAGGTTGTCTGTTTTGCGGCTAGGCCGCGTTGTAGTGCGGGTTTCTGCCGCGTTGTAAGTTCGGTTTATCCGATTAATAAAAGCTTTCGTATTACGTGGAAAAAAAAAATCATTTGACTATCATGAATGATTTTTTTTGAAGGGAGTTAATAAATTATAGGTAAACTAGAGAAATGAACAATAAATGATTCACTGGAAATGTAAAATAACTTATATTCCGAGACAAAAAAAAAGATAGAATAACTTATATTATAAAACGGAAGGAGTATATATGAATGCAACGAGTACTTCTTCCCGTCGTGATATATAAGCCATCATGGTATTTTGGTTTTATCCAAAAATATAAATCATTTGAGACGGTCAATAAAGCATTATTGTATTTTTCTTCATCATCAATACAGACGCCCAGAAAAAAAAAAAAAAAAAAAACGGATTTTCCGATTTTAATAAAGCTTTCGTATTTCGTGGAAAAAAAAATACAGACGCAAAAAATTTCAAGGTTGGTGGTCCCATTTAATTAAAAAAAAACGCTTAAACCCTAACCGTAAGAGCCTCTCGCCCCCGATCCTATAGGAGTGCGATAAGAGGCTAATCAGTGACCTAGCAGCTCCAGGAAGGGGCTTGCGTTATTTTATCTTCTTACCGAAAGGGTCCGTCCCTTTACGGGACTCGAACCCCCACACTCCGGCTTTCAAATTTCGCTAGGCACTACACCACACCCAACGATTTCGCTATTTCGCTAGGCACTACACCACACCCAACGATTTCGCTAGGCACTACACCACACCCAATCTTTTACCACTAGGTCATATCCAGGGGATACCATTTAATTTAATTTAGGTGTGGTCGGAAGAAGAGGGACCTCGGCAGCTCATATTTGCATATGCACTTATATCGTGGGGTTGATGGCATGGGAGAAATGAATGGCTATTGATTTATCATCATTTAATAATAAGCGTTACTTACTGAAATGTCAGCGATTAAAATTCTTGAATTTGTTAAATGAGCAAACTATTTTTTAAATGTTTCAATTGTTTATTGAATCTTATTGATCAGTCATGTGAACAAACTATTTTTTAAATGTTTCAATTGCTTATTGAATCTTATTGATCAGTCATGTGACGGTGTGACCTTGGGGCAACTCCAATAAGCATCCTCAATACACAATATTTTTCGTTTCGGTAACATTTTTTTCAACACTCCAAATTTTTTTTAATCCAATTAGCAACCTCCACATCATCCCTAAAAACAAACTACAACATTTTTTCATTTTTTTTTAAAAAGTTTTTATACTATAAATGCATTTTCCCACAAAAAAATAAATTGACGCGCAAGTTGCAGTCCATTTTCAATCTTTTTTATTTTTGATAATATTTGCAAGTGGGTCACTTAACCGGCCTTCTAAATCTAAAGGTTGATCTAAGTTTTTTTTTCAGGATTGGAGGTGTAGAAATGTGCCATTTTAGCATGTAAGCGAAAAGTGTTTTAAAGTCAAAATTATTGAAACCTGGTTGAGGTCTTCAATGCACTAGAGAGATTAAACGGCTTATGTGTAGAGAAGGATGAACTACTATAAGACGATTTTTATCTGGAAACGATTATTGATTATTTTTCATGTAGAAATGCTACACCACGCCCAACCTTTTACCACTAGATCATATGAAAACGATTTTTATCTGGAAACGATTATTGATTATTTTTCATGTAGAAATGCGGGAGGAATTCTTTTTTCATGATCAATTTGTTTTTTTGTTAGTGCAATTATATTGCCAATTGAGATTTTACAATTTATTACCTGTGCGTCTGTTACTACATATGTTACTACATGTTGCTACAACCACATATAGTAACACATGTAGTAGCATGTGCGTTTTTGTCATTCTCAACCACAATCTTTTTTTCTTATCCTTTTTTCTCATTTTAGATTAAAAGTGGTACTTCACAACATTTTCCTATTCAATAATTTTGTTGTTTTCGACATTTGTAAAGCATATCGTAGGATACTATTATGATAATTAGGTGTCTGCTTTTTTTTCTTCAGCAATAAAATACATAGCATAAAATAAGAGAATAAATGAAAACTGAATTGAAATTCCCATATGCTTCCTCTCCCACAACTTCATTCCAAAAAATCTGTGCTTTCTTCGTCAAGCAATCTGCTTTCCTGATTTTGGTCTCCCTCCTCATTGGCAATGGCAGCAGTTGTATCCTTCTCGCTGCAACCAAATAAACATGTTAAAGTATAGATGCCTGAAATTGAAAACGATATATATGTTCGTTTCATTTGTATAACAACAAATAAAATTAGGCACAAAGTAAAAAAAAAAAAAACAAACCTTGTAGAGTTAGAGTAGATAACAAGGCCAATAACTAGTAGCCCAAAAGATAGATAATACAACCAATTGACCTGCATATATGTTTTCATGTAAACATCACAAGTTCAAAAACTTACTCTCTAACAAAGATTAAATAGCACCTATATAAAAATATATGCAGATAAAGGATAGAAAGAAGAAAAAAAAAAAGACCTTTTGCTGGTAGAAAAATAGGCGAAACAAAACCGCCCACATATTAGAGGTGAGAAGTGACAGATTTAATAGAGTAGCACCACTAATCTGCAGCAATATTTAATATTAAAGCTGTATATATAAACCTTGAGAACCCAATCTAACATATATAAATGTAGAATGCATGCCATATTGCCATGCCTTTAGTGAAAAGAAGCAAAGGCATACCCGTTTGAAAAACAAAAGAGTACCTTCAAAACAATAGGAACAAAAGTGTAGAACAAAAACGATGCCACTGCATAACCTGCAAAGGCCAATATCTACATACAGAAGCTAGAACAAGATTAGATCAACTGATTACTACTGATAGTCTGATATATATATATATTACTTCTTTAACTCACTATTTCAGTGGTCCATTTTGCTGAGTTCAAATCCTCGCGTTCGAGTGCACCTCTAAGATTATACTATATATTATGGAAAAGTAACAGAGCTTATTTTTTATTTTAAAGGTTATATTATAATAATATATCATAGTTTTGATGTCGTTTTGATGTTTAAATTAACATCATAGCACCGTGTTGTGTCACAACAGAGAATCCATGCTCGACCGTATATATATGTTGTTAGTTATATGTAAAGTCAAGAGAGTGTAAGGATACACTTGACAAACACTAACGAGCATTCCGAAAAGCCCAATCATTGCAACTACTTCAACTTGATCTCTTCTCTTCACGCAAAATTCCTGTATGTATTAATAAAATATTAGGCTAATCCTCCGGTTAAATATTAAACTTGACAAAGAAATTTAAACGACCACCGACTTCCCCAACATTGCTCATTGCAAAGAAAAATGTGCCTGCAATAACTAGTGCATCTCCCAGTAGAGGCCTCGAACCACCTGAAAATAAGGTAGCCCCTTTTTCAAAGTTGCATAATGCAATTTCACTTGATCTTAGTTATCAATTAACGAGCATTTATCGTTAATATTAGTCTGACTAAAATACCTTTCTAGTAAATCGACTAATGAATTAAATCTCAGAGAGAGAGAGATTAAGAAATTTCACCTTCGCCGCCGCCGCCGACTCCAGAATCCGATAAAACTACGACACCAACACCTACCACGCATATGGCTGCACCAAATAATTGGCAGAGGGAATAGTTTGTGCCCAGAAAAAGCCAAGTCAAAATGATAGCCCAAGCTATTATCCAACAATTCAATAGGGACACACTTGTGATTGATGAGTACTGCAAAGCTTTGTTTACTGCAATTCAATAGGCACATATATATGTAAGCACAAATATTAATGCAAAAATTACCACTATATATCAATCTATTAAAGTGACATATATACATAGTGCCAAAAAAATGAATGGCCAAATTAAAGCTTACCAAGATAATTCCCTTGGACATCAACAAAGGCTAAGAGTAAGTACCAATACCAAGAAACCTGCAAACATTGACTGTTTAGTATTGACATCTTTTTTTTTTTTTTCCTTTTCTAAACTGTTTAAGTTTAGTGAATTGCTGAAGTGGAGTGACACATTTAAAGCTGCAGAAATATTGAGAAGGGCAAAATATAAATACAAGCAAGTTCTGGCGACGATATATGAAGATGCCTCCATAGACAAGAGCTAGAGCTAAGTATGCAAAGAAGGACAAGCTAAGTGGTGTATCGACCCCTGCACAGCCACACCAACATTGTGTTAAACCAACATACAGTATCAAAAGCATGAGCACATAGTGTTAAATTTGACATACAGTATCATGAAACGTTTGGACAGGAAATATTTCTCAAGTCTTTACTCCACTTTCATGACAGAAATGCAAATTTAGTCGGCTAACCTGGCCTAGTTAATAATTAGCATTTTAGACCTAATTTTGGTCCTGTAATTAAATTAGATTTTCTTTTTTGCAATTTCTATCCTCCATTAATGCCGAAGGAGGCTGATTTTTGGGGGAATTTGCTTCTGGGGAAGAAAATGCATCCACATGGTGCTGATAATACAAAAAATCAGAAAAGAATTTCAAAATTCGTCCTATAACTTAGCATAATCAACATATCACGTCTTCTTTTACGAGTTAAGAGACGAATTTTGCAAATTTTTTAAGCCGGAACAAAAACAGAACTAAAGCATTAATCAGTTCAAGTTACAAGACTAATTTCACGATTCAGCCCTTCCAAAAAAAGTACTCCACCGGCAAGTTTTTTCGTCATAATACATCTAGTCCATTTTACACGATAGATGATGATGCATGTCTTTTGTCAACTCACTGTCAGTCTCATTGACATGTATAATGCAACAAAGGGATTTTCTGCCAGGCCAAAAGGATTAATCTTGAGGATCGAAAAGCTTAAAGAGAGGAAAAAAAAAAAAAATACCAAGATTTGCAGTGATAGAAGCAGTGAAACCCATAAGAGCCACGAGAAAAGAAACAAGCTGTCCCATTAACAACAAGAGTACAATCCTTAAAAGGCCTTCATTCTTAATCCATTGCCTGATGCAATTCATAGTTTCCTGTACAAATTATTAATCTACCAGTTTAGTTTGCAATTAAAATGTCGGCGCAATGGCGATAATACAAATAAGCATAATTTGAAGATCTCTATTAGAACTGTGAGCTCTTTATGCATTCGATCGGTGGTATATGTAGCTTTCACTACCAACAATTTCAGTATCTACGTAGACTTATTGCTGATGTAACTAACTGTTTGTCGGCTTTCACTTATCTGCCTTTTCTTGGAGTCTTGCTCGGGAGCTTTCTCGAAATACCACTATTGGGACAAGGTAAATGTTGGACTACCACTCTATTGTCAAAATACCACTCCGTTTTTCGTGTTTTAGGTGTTTTTGGAACCAAACTCAACCCTAATTGGAAAAGGGAACCCCAATAGGGGATTTGTGTACCTTAAGATCGTGCACATTAATGAAAAAAATGGAAAAAAATCACGAACCAAATTGAGAAAATTGCACTTTGATGGTATTTCCACAATTTACCACAGAAATGGGCGTTGTTCTGGAAAAAATCCCGTAACACCACGAAACACGCTCGCTCACTAATATTTGACACTACAATTTGGGTACGGTGTTTAGCAAGGGCGGATCTACATGTGTCAAAGGAGTCACTGACCCTATTGAGACTTGATAAATTTGTTTTAGTACTAAAACGATGATGTTTTGTTTTTTTTTATTTTTTTTTACAGGAAATTGAGGGAAAAAGATTAAAAAAAAAAATTACAAAATGAATAAATAGGACACACTCATTTTTTTTATTTGCAAAATGGACAACAAAATTTCAGACGGACAAACCCCTTTAAAAGGAACATGCGTATATCATCAATTTCTTCCGCTTCCGCTTCAGGTTTGGTTTTTTTTTTTTTCAAACACTCGCCCAAATACGATACCCTTCCAACGTAAATTTTGAAAGCCGAAAAAATATTTGCATTAACCGGAGCGTTTTTCTTATAAACGACTGTAACTTTTGATTTAGAACACCGATAATCAAAATTGTTTCACCAAAGTTCATATATTTTTTATCTTCATTTTGAGACCTCATTTGATACGCTTTCGACGTAATATTTGAAAGCCAAATTTTAACGCAGCGTTTACACTAACACAGTAATAGTAACACAATAACACAGTAACAGAAACACGTTTTATTAACAGACAAAATAGCACCATTAACATTGCGTAATACAACAATCTATCAAAAAATGCTTCATATCGTAATGAAACAATCTATCAAAGCATTATGGAGATGCAACTCCCGGGGAAGCAAGAGAATAAAAGCCTAATAATATTGGATATAATCAAAAAGCCTATCAGCAGAACTAAAACATTCTTCAAGTTGTTGAAGACCAAAGCAGTATGTTTTACCATTTATAAACCTTTATCCTTCAAACCCACACCACATCAAACTTCATGAAAGATGTAGAGAATGCATTAAATAGCAGCATTTCGGCCCCATCAATAAAAAACTAGGCTCCTCCATTTTTCTAAAGGCAAAAAAACACCAACATTGCCTCACCATTTGAATCAACAAACTTTAATCACCTAGACCAAAACCACACCACAACAAATAGTGGAATGCAAGGAAAGATTAAACCAAATAAGATTTTTCGAGCTTAAATCCTTGAGTAAACTTGTTGGTGCTAGTAGACAATCCCTTGAAATGTTCAATCGGACAGCTTCAAACTTTGACTAAACTGAACTTGGTGTATTGTGAACTCAACGGCACCATCCCACCTGAGCTAGGGAATTGTAAAAAGCTTGAGACTTTGATGCTTTCCTTCAATTCACTTTCTGGGCCTTTACCTAAAGAGTTTGCAGGAATGGGATTAGCTTCATTTTTAGCTGAAAAGAATGAGCTTTCTGGCCAGTTACCTTCTTGGCTCGGAAGCTGGTCTCAGATGAACACATTATTGCTCCCTGGTAATCGGTTTTCTGGGCTTATACCTGCTAAGATTGGCAATTGTTCATTTCTCAATCACCTAAGTCTTAGCAACAATCATTTGACTGGTGAAATCCCTGAAGAGCTTTGCAATGTTGTTTCTTTGACAGAAATTGAACTTGGTCGTAATTTTCTTTCAGGGACTATAGAGAACACATTTCTCGTGTAAAAATTTGACCGAGTTGGTGCTAGTAGACAATCAGCTTGTTGAGTCGATACCCGGGTACCTTTCAGAGCTCCCTTTAATGGTTCTTGATCTTGATTATAACAATTTTACAGGGTCTATTCCATTAAAATTGTGGAAGTGAACGACATTGATGGAGTTTTCTGCTGCAAATAATTTCTTGGAAGGTGCTTTGACAGGGGATATTAGAAAGGAGTTCGGTTTTTGTTTTTTATTTTTAAAAGAGCATTGGTGGAAAGACACTTAAAGGGATGCTGGATATTTTTCCATATGCAAAGTATAATACACCATTTTGATTTCTTCTTCCATTTGTATTCCAATACTTATTCTGGCAATTACATGATGAATTAAGCGATTTTTTTTGCAAACATCCATGTTTAATGTTAAGCATTCAATTGTCTTAATGAGGTGGTTCTTTCTTGTTATTATTCACTAGGTATTCATCTTATTGAAACCGTTTGTGAACTGTGTTTGCCTAGAGGTAAATTTGGCTAAACTTTTTTTGAACTTTTGCAAGAGTAGTGGTGATAGGTTGCAAGCTAGTTTTCATTTTTAAACATTTTAATTGCATTGATGTTGTTTGTTTTTCTGGAAATACCAAAATGCTTCATGTTAGGCTGTGGGGTTAATTTCTTGGCAACAAATGTATTCATGAGCCATTTATGCTAATATAAATGGTAATACGGGCATAAGTATTGTTTCGTGTATAGGTTGCTTATATTATGTAATTGCGCATACTGGTCTCTTCTGATAACGATAAACAATTAAGCATGATGCTTGTTCCATGTTGTAAGCAGATATGTTAGTCTTTGACGTCCAGCCCTTGTCATGCTGTTGATATAACTAAGGAGGTAAGCAAAATTTAGGTGATATTTTGGTTAGTTGTGGGTTGATTACCGATGTCACTGCATAAAATGTTGATGTCACTGCATATTTGATTGCCGATGTCACTGTATAAATTGTTGATGTCACGCATATATGGTTGCCAATGTCACTGCCAACCTACCAATATACAAAGGCTCACACATTTTCCGTGAATTAGAGTTAGTTAAGTCTCATTTTTCCGTGAATTGGAGTTTGATTATTTGAATTGGAGTTAGGTCTCCTTTTTTTTGGGACAATTTTCCAATGTACAAAGGCTCACACATTTTCCGTGAACCCGGTTTTTTACCAGCTATGATTGCATTGTCACTTCATTAAAGAATTGATGTGGTGACATTGATGTCACTGCATATACGATTTGATACACAAATTTGGTAACTTTGTAAAATAAATGTAGTGTTATTCACATTAGGGGTGTACTTGAGCCGAATCGATACTCCCTACTCGACTCGACTAAAAAAGTTTGGGCTCGATCGAGCCATAAAAAGGCAAGATCGAACTCGACTCGCTAATTGCTCGATATAGCTCAACTCGGCTCGTACGCTCGATTATTTTCTTAGGATTCATTTAATCTTTAATAAAATATAACAAGATCGAACTCGACTCGTCTAATTCTCGGCTCGAATAATACTTTTTGAATTGTAAAAAAGAATATTTTATAATAATTATTAAATATATTTATTTAAATAATTATTAAATGAAGCTCGATTAGCTCACGAAGTATTTGATTACTATATTTTAAAACTCGAGATCGGCTCGGTTAATTATTCGAGTAGGTCGGCTAGGTTAATTATTCGAGTAGGGGATGGTCACTGTATCGCGGCTTCTTTGCATCGGAGTGGTCACAGCATCACGGTGTCTCTGCATCGGAGTGTCACATCATCGCGGTGTCCGTGCATCGCGGTGTCACTTCAGCGCGGTGTCTCTGCAATGCGGTGTCACTTCATTGTGGTGTCTCTGCATCACGGTGTGTCTTTATCACGGTGTCTCTGCATCGCGGTGTCTCTGCATCGCGGTGTCACTTCATCGCGGTGTCTCTGCATCGCGTTGTCGCTTTATCACGGTGTCTCTGCATCACGGTGTCTCTGCATCGTGTTGTCGCTTTATCACGGTGTCTTTGCATCGCGGTGTCTCTGCATTGCGGTGTCACTTCATCGCGGTGTCTCTGCATCGCGTTGTCACTTTATTGCGGTGTCTCTGCATCGTGGGTGGTCACTGAATCGTGATGGTCACTACATCCCGATGGCCCCTGCATCGCGGTAGTCACTGCATCGCGATGGTCACTTCATTTACTATTTATACATAATATTTTTATTTTAGGAGGTCAGCGGCACCCACTGGCCTATATGTAGAGCCGCCCATTTTAGGGGGTCATCGCGGTGTTGTTTCATCACGATGTCGGGTCATCAAATGTCACTGCATCGCGATGTCGGATCATCAAATGTCACTGTATCACGGTGTCTCTGCATCGCAGTGTCACTTCATCGCCGTGTCTCTTAATTGACGTGTCTCTGCATCGTGGTGTCACTTCATCGCGGTGTCTTTGCATCGGGGGTGTCTCTGCATTGCGGTGTCACTTATCACGGTGTCTCTACATCGCGGAGTCTCTGCAATGCGTTGTCACTTCATCGCATTGTCTCTGCATCACGGGGTAACTTCATCGCGGTGTCTCTGCATCGGGGGGTGGTCACTGTATCGCGGTGCTTGTGCATCAAGGGTGGTCACTGCATCGCGGTGTAACTTCATCACGGTGTCTCTGCATCGGGGGTGGTCACTGCATCGCGGTGTCTGTGCATCGAGGGTGGTCACTACATCGCGGTGTCACTTCATCATGGTGTTTCTGCATCGCGGTGTCTCTGCATTGCGATGTCTCTGCATTGCGGCATCTCTGTATTGCGGCGTCTATGCATCACGGTGGTTAAAGAATTATGGTGATCACTGCATCGGGGTGGTCACTGGATCGCGGTGGTCAATGCATCGCGGTGGTCAATGCAGCGCGGTGGTCAATGCATCGGGGTGGTCACTGCATCGGGGTGGTCAATGTATCGCGGTGGTCACTGCATTGTGGTGGTCAATGCATCTTAGTGGTCAATGCGTCGTGCCTCGTGGTGGTCAATGCATTGTGGTGGTCAATGCATCTTGGTGGTCAATACATCGGGATGGTCACTGCATCGCGGTGGTCAATGTGTCGCGGTGATCAATGCATCGCGGTGTCACTTCATCGCCGTGTCTCTGCATCTCGGTGCCATTCCATCGCGGTGTCTTTGCATCACGGTGTCTCTGCAATGCGGTGTCACTTCATCGCGGTGGTCAATTCTTCGCGGTGGTCAATGCATCCTGATGGTCAATTTATCCTAATGGTCAATGCATCGCGGTTGTCAATTTATTCCGGTGGTCAATTTATCTCGATGGTCAATGTATCGTGATGGTCAATTTATTCCGATGTTCAATGCATCGTGGTGATCAATGTATCTCAATGGTCAATGCATCACGGTGGTTATCGGAAAAAAAAAATTTAGAATAAAAAATAAAAAATAAAGACCTTTTACCATCCAGAAAAAAAAAATAAACTAAAAAAATAAAACCCAACCCAACAACTTGCAGCGCTTCATTATATTTGTGTTTTTCATTCTTGAACGCGCTGCTTTATATTTTGTGTTCAGCTGTCTGTTTTGTTGAGTATTTATTAATTAAGGGTAGTTTGGTCTATATACTAATTTTATGTTCTTATAACCAAATAAATTTAAGTGTGTCATATTTGCCTAGTTAAGTCTAATATGTTGCCTCTATTTATATATATACACGTAAGCACTACACATATAACAATAGGCCCATTATTATCAAAACCAATGGTAAGTTGACACCCGGATAATATATGTAATGCACCCATTGTGGTGAGTTGTTACTCTATGAATAAACATCAATTTCACCATTTTTTTTTTGGTCCAAAACATATAAATGTAATAACAGTGCACCCTTCGGATGATTTATTTCATGCTTTAATTTGTTTCACTGTGCGATACCCGGTACGGTGTGGGAGCGGGTAAGGGATGCAGCTTTTCAGCAGGGCCTTCATTAGAATTCTGATTTCCGTGCTTTATTAGGTTACTTCTTTTCTTCTTGTGAAGTGCCACATCTGGAGTACTTGACTACCCTCTTGTAGTATATTTGGAAAGCGAGGTGTGCATGGCTTTATGGGGGCCAAGCAGTGGATATTGGGCGCCTCTTGCAGACTCTCCTTCATGAGTCGGCCAGTTCACCGTGGCCGGCTACCTGGCAGCCGTCTGTGGGTGATCAGGTCAAAGTTAATGTTGATGCGGCTCTTTATGTGGTGCTTGCTCTTATGGGGCTGTGTTTCATGGGTCAGATGGCCGGATCCTACGTGCTTGCTCAGGGCGACTAGGTCGGAGCTTGGATGTTGATTCTGCGAAGCTCAATGCTATCTATCGAGGCCTTCTTTTAGCTCGTGTGTGGGGATATCGTACGATATGCTTGGAGTCAGACCCCATCTCTTGTATCCAGGGTCTTTTATCGCATGCCGAAGACTTTACCTCCATTGGTTGTTTAGCTAAGGAGTGCTTGCTCTTAGTTGAGTCCTTTGACTCGAAAACCTAGCTTATCTCGGTTTTGTGGATTGGAGTATTATCACACACACACACACCCACACAGCCCAGAACATGTTTTGCTTGTGCTTCTGATTTGTCATAATAAAAATTTATTAGTAAAAATTTATTGGTTTCTCTAAAAAAGAAAATATATATGTTAATACTACCTATTTCCCCACTTTTGTCGGCATATATTTGTTTGCTGTTGTTTTATTGTTTTTTTTTTTCTTTCTTTTCATGAGGGGTCTTAATTAAATTTGGTTTCATTGATAAATAATAATAATTTGAGGGCTACTCATTAATGCGACCATATACAACTTTTTCCTTTATACTTCTTCCCTTTCTATATAATTTGTCGCAGTTATCAAAATTAAAATTTTATTTTTATTTATCGTAACTACATTTACAAAACATTATTTATTGTATTTTTTTATATCTACCCTTATTTATTAAGGGATGGAAATTGAAAACAACATTGCATTAATTATTTTCAAGTAGTGTTATTGTCATTTTGTTGTTAAGTCAAAATATTAACTACTTTCGTTAATATGTGTATTTTTAACACTTGTGACAGTTAAATAAAAAATGTCAGAAACTGTCACAACCGTCCAATTTTTGATACATTTCGTCCAAATCCATCCAATGGACAAAATGGAAGGAAACCGTCCGAAATTTGGACGCACCGTCCAAATTGGTATGAATTTCGTCCAAAGTTGGACGGTGCATCCAAATTTTGGACGGTTCCTTCCCAATTTGGACAAAACACTAAAACCGTCCCAATTTGGACGGTAACATTTGGACGCTTCATCCAAACACTTGACGCTTCGTCCAAACACTGGGCGTTTCCTCCAAATTTGGACAGAACCGTCCATTTAGAAACCCTTATTTACTCTCTTCACCTACTCTTTCAGCCTCTTGTCTCCACCGTTCCATTGCACAAAAAAATCACCATTACAACACCAAAAATTCACCATTACTACAAAGATAGAACAAAACAACAATACCGGGTTTTGAGCTTCATCGTTTTATTTCACCGGAGTTGTATTTTTAAACAAATGGGTAAGCATTTGCTTAGCATTTATTTAAGATTGAATAAAATTATTTAGGGTAAGCATTTACTTAGCATTTATTTATCGTGTTTGTTTTTATTGTTAATTGTTCACACGAATATAGTATGTTAACGTTATAAATTTTCTTCAATTAGCTTAGTGTAGTATGTGCATTGTCTAGGGTAGAGAACTGATTAATTTTGATGATATATTTCGATAATGGAATTGATATTCGTTGGATAATTAGGGTAGTCAATGATACATTCTTAGTTTGGTTGTTATATTTTGATGATATATTTGGATAACGATACATTTTTATTTTGGTTGATGTCAATGTGATCGCTCGTAGTAATAAACGAAACTTGTTTACCGAATGTGTTTTATTGGTTTGATTATTAGTTGATTATGTTGTTGTTGTAGTGGAAGATGAAAATTCAATTCAAATATATGGTTTTTGTATTACGTATTTTGTGATAGTATGAGAACATCCCTTGTAATTATCGGTAACAAGAATGTGATTTAAAAAATTGAAACAAACGACAAATTAATGTCGTTTGAAAACACAAGAACGAATATCTCGAACTGAATTCCATGGTACGCCTCGGCATGATGAGGTTCTTAGAATTGCATGCTTTCCCTAGGGTGTTTTCGATTCCTTCTGATCCGCTGTGTCATGCCTAATCTCCAGGATTTGTATTGGGGCTCTTGGTAGGTAGCTCGTAGAAAATTTCATTAGGTCTGCTCAACAGAGCATCTTTTCCTGTCTCCGGCAGCCTGGTAAATCCTCAGCCGGAAGTGAGGCACCCGTTAGATTGAAAATATAAGTTATGTTCTGCCGGCTCCATCCGGCATCCGTTCTCCTTCGTCATCATCAAGTATTCTATGACGTTGGTAAAAACAATATTAACTTCTTCTCTTACCCCCTAACGTTACAACACAACACAACACAAAACAACGATGTTCCAAAAAACAAAAACAGATGATAAGACATTTCGGTATATATATATATATATATATATATATATATATATATATATATATATATATAGCAGTGGACTGGTTCAACATCTAGCAGCCCCTAGCTATTCCACAGGAAATTCGTTTAATTTGATGGAACTTTCCTTAGGCTGATCATATTAAGCTTAACAGTGATGGCTCTTCCATAAGCAATCCTGGATTAGCAGGAGGTGACTATGTTATTAGGGACTGCACAGGCAAAGTCTATCAGGTTGGCTATATATGAAGCCTATGACCACCGCACTATTATGGAGGCTGAAATTAAAGCCTTGAAGAGTGGTCTTGATCGATGTAAGTTTTATGGCATTTACTCAATACATATGGGAGGTAGATTCTCAGGTGCTGGTGAACATGTTGCTTGGTCACACTGCAACTCCATGACGTTATTTGGATGATATTTAGCTTATTATTAGCATGCACAAGATTAAAAGTTTCCCATGTACACTGTGAGGGCAATGTTGTGGCTAATCACCTAGCCAAGTTGGGAAGCTCCGATCCCTTCAACAATTTGCGGACATGGCTTGCTCTAATCTCCCAAGCATTATAGGTCTGCTAGTGTTGAGAGATAATTTGCAGCTTCATGTTATTCGAGTTCACTGATCTACCTTCACTTTTGGACGCACATGAAGAGTGCAAACAGGTTGCCTCATAACCTCTGGGCAGCGGGCCTTTGGCTTCTTTTTAAAACTACAACTATATAATCCGTCAGAAAAAAAATCTCTACAAGGGTATCTGAAATGCCCATCAAAATTGAAACCGGGGGTCAACTTAGTAGTTTGATGTGATCATGTACAAAAGAACCCAACTGGGCCAAAAAGTTTACAGCATTATGGGTTCTTGAGAAACAGATGATGCCTGCATAATTAATGGTATGAGCTGGTTAAATTAAGAACTCAATTAACAAATCCCATCAAGCTCGCTAATTGAGTAGCTACGTATAGCAAAACAAAGAGTGTAGAAAATCCAGCTATTGAGAAAGAACAGTTAGTGAAACGCAACTTGTGGCTATGATAGAAATGAAGGGTGAAAAAACGTAGGTACGATTTAGGAGCCACAGGAAGGGATTTGGTGAGGAACCCACTCGCTGCCCCCCACGGCCCACCTCTATATCTCCGCTGTCCGCTCCCACCCACGCAAAACCCCAAATAGAGGAAAAACAAAGGAAACTGGCATGATGGAACAAGTTGAATGAAGATTGAAGAGATGTGAGACGAGTGGATCCATCGGATGAAGGAGCTCCGAGAAATGTCTTGCTGCATATCGACGACACCACTTTTCCGACGTCGGTCTCCGGCTTTTTGGATGAGTTTCATTTAATGAACAGAGTATTGTAGATTAGGGATTAAAAAGAAAGGGCGAAATAGTCCGAAGCAAAATGTTTTGTCCTTAAATCAACAAAAAAATAATACAAACTGAATTAAAATTTATATACAGACGGAAAGTGGACTAAAACCTAATATTCCCAAAAAATATTAGGTTTTAGTCCACTTTCCCCATGTATATAAATTTTAATCAAGTTTGTATTTTTTTTGGTTGATTTAAGGACAAAATAATTTCGTTCGGACTAAACTACCCCTTCCTCTTTCAATCTTCTCCTTCTTTTTTGCCCATCTCTTTTCCAACACGGATTTCACCTGTTCAATAACATAGAAATCGTTCAAAATTGTTAATCCGTAATCTGAAAGAATGGCGTCGACAGACACTTTAATGGATATGATCGGAGATGGAGGACCTAGGTACCTGAGGATGCAATTGAAGCCTCCTTTACAGAATACGATCTCAAGTGTAATGGATGGGATATATCACAGCTCTCAATTCATAATATAGTGATCATTTTTCGCGTCTAATCTGCTCCGATCTCAGTTTGCGACCTGTAATTTCCACATTTTGTTGTTGTTGTTGTATTGAATTGGAATAGCGGTTGAAAGCGAAAATGGCTGGTGCTATGGGAGGTTTTGTGACTCGGGCTTTTGAGTCTATGCTTAAAGAGTGTTCCAACAAGAAGTTTACAGCTCTACAAACTGCTTAGGTTCGTTTTCTAGCTCGCTCATCATTGATAAACAACTAGAGAATGGGAGTTGGGGATGCGGGTTGGGCTAATTCGTCGAGAATAAAGCAATTCAACAGCCAGGGAATGGGTGTTACTGTGTTACTGTTAATATCACTATGGATTGTGAGATTTTCAGCTATATATACGTCAAGAATAAGGCTGAAAATCAGATTTTGGAGCAGAAAACCAAGTGTTTCGGGGTTGAAAAACTTCAAATACTTTTATATACTTCATGTTGTTGCCTTCTTCTACTTTGTTCAAATATACAGAAAGATGCAATGTTGCAATGGTTTTTGTTTCAAAAAAGAATCGGTTTTAGTGTGCTTCAAACCCCATCCCTTACATTGGGAAGCATATTATTGATGATATTTCAGTCATTAATGGATAAGAAATGCAATGTATATTTGTTTTCTGTGGTTATTAGTACTGAAAAGGGTTTTGAGAAGTTGAAGAGGAAAACAATATTGGCCGTGTTATTGTGTTACTGTTAATATCACTATGTATTCTTCGTAAAAGGTGTTATTGCAGGCATATGGTGTCTTTTCCGGTAATGGGCCTTTAAATGAGCAGTAGGGTGAATATAAGGTATCTAGGTTGGAAAGATCACCTATTTCAGACGGAAACTTGCCGGAAAATTGGTTGAAGGAGGTGAAAACACTCCCTAACCCCATCGAGACGCCGGACTTTGGGATGAAGAATCGGGGCTCTGCATTTGGGATAAAATGACGGTTTTGATACATAGAGTATGCCACGGTGGGAGAGAGGGTATTTTAGGAAACTTGGATAAAATGTGTCCTTATAACCAAATAAGATTTAAGTGTGTCCTAAATGCCTATTAAGTACTCAAACTAGTCCTTATAAATAAATATTCAATATAAATATTCAAAAATGTATCAACTCCACCGTCGATTAAAGTCAATAATGCAATAGCCAACTCAACAACACATAAGCAAAAACCTAAGTGATAACTCAGTTGGATTGAATAATTTCCCGAGAAATAAATAAATGAAAGCGACCATTTTGTCTCTCATGCTTTCTTGATTTATCTATGATGTTAAGTGAATTCTGAATTTAATTATATCTCTAATTAGTATACAACCACCTTAAAAACATTCATAAGAACTCTTGTCTTGAGTATTAAATTACATTTATAGTCTACTGATGTTGCTACGCGTCCTCTTAATATGTGGTATCATTATATTATATATCTGATTTGTGCACGACTACAAATAGGTTGATTGAAGGTGTGTTTGTGTTTACAAATGATCAAGGTTACATATAAACATGACAAGAATGCTTAATTGACAAGTAAAATAAGAATGATAGTTAACTTAAATAATATGTACAAAATATGTAATGATAATTGAAGCAGGAAGTTAAGAATGTTTTCATGCATTGTTGTGTAAGAATGTTTTCAAGCGGTGTTTCTCCGCTATATTTTAAACTACTTTGTGTATTGTATAAGTAATTTCACGTTAAGTCTTACAGATTACATTAAACATTATTTTTTAATTTTCTATATTTTTATTTTACTGAGTATCTAGTTAATGCTTACTACTTTTTCTTTTGGTGAAAAGATATGCATGTACATGTGTACATGATGCATTTATAAAGCAAAGACTGAATTTAGTTGCTTGGTTTGTAGATGGTTGTTGCTTCTCTTAAATACGGTAAGCGATCCAAGTTTATGATTATTCATTATTTTTGTTGATATGATGTTCTTGGGGATTTTGTAGTATTGTTTCGATTTATTTATGTACTAGTTTGCAGTAATAATCCTTCATAGAAAGGGCAGTTACATTTTTTTCCTTTTCTGCGTATTTTATAAATAGACAGTGGAATCGCTAATTATGCTAAAACAGATCGGTTTTTCAGGTTTTTTTTTTTTTTTTAATTTTATTTTACTATTTCTTAAATAGTGAAGCAAGTTTAACCTAATGTAACATGGCCATAATAAATTTGTTGGTTTTTTTTTATCATACACGTATGATCCATTTTGCATACAAAACTATGAAGTTTTTATTTTACTATTATTTGAAAACAGTTATTATTGTTTGTAAAAAAGAAAATGTTCTTTCATTAAAGTTAGTCGACACGGAAAATAATCAGAAAAAAAAGTATCGATCTTTTTCGGCAGTCCAGGCTGGACACCCCGATATTTCTTATTTCTTATTTCTATCCATCTACATTATCATCCACGCTGCTAATTATTGAATATTCATCCTTTTGTTTTCTTTCTTTCTTGCCTCCTTCCTCCTCCTCCTTTTTTTAATTTTTATTTTTATTTTTATTTTTTATTTTATTTATTATTGTCTCCTTCTTTAACAATTTCTTCCAGATTCCCTCTTTCTTTTCTTTTTCATAATTATAAATCATCTCTAAGCCCATTCCACCCACCTAAAAAATTCTCTTCATTTTCACATCTTCCTTCAATCATTTCCCATAATTCATCCATCCCAATTATTATTATTATTATTATACTTTTTCATTATTTATCATTATCACTTAATCATTTCTCCTGCTTTAATTTCCCTGTTTCTTCGAATTCAGGCAGGCGTCAATATTTAAAGGGAATTCGAAAAGAAAGAGCTTTTGTATTAGAGATGGCGGAAGAACATGGATTTCGGGCTTCGGAAAGTCACCGTTTATGCCTCAATAATTGCGGATTCTTCGGTAGTCCGGCGACCCGTAATTTCTGCTCCAAGTGTTACGACGACTTGTTCCTCAATAAGGATGTAAAAGCTTCCGCCGCCGCAGGAGCTGCCACCAAACCGGTGGCGGTAGATCCGCAATTTTCATTACCTTCCTCTTCCCTTGCATCATCACCCACGCCGACAGCTAGTTCTGCCGTAGATTACTTACCGTTAGCCCAGCCGAATAGGTGTTCAACGTGCCGGAAGAAGTTGGGGCTGACCGGATTCAGATGCCGATGCGGGATCACCTTCTGTGGGACACATCGGTACCCGGAGCAGCATGGATGTACGTTTGATTTTAAGACGATGGGACGTGAGGCCATCGCCAAAGCTAATCCGGTGGTCAAAGCGATGAAGCTGGAGAAGTTATGATCATCGGAGATGTTTGTTTGTTTGTTTGTTTCTGTGGCGGAGGGCGGCGCCGGCGGCCAGTAGTCCTGAAACGATTGATTGCGACGTGTCACGTTTATTTTCCTTTCCACTATGTTGATATCGTGTTGTAAATTTGCTTTTAATATATATTTTATAATATAATATCCAGTAATTTAATTAATCTTATCATGCTGTACTTTATGTTCCAATGCTTTGCTTGCATAAAATTAAAATTTGTGTAATATGATAAATCTGGAATTGGATGTATTATTATTCTTCTGCATATGCATACTTGCAAAATCGTCGATTACACATAACGTATGATAATGATACACGTTTCTCTTTCATTTTTTTTTCTTCCCTTTCTTTTAGACCGTAAAAATATTATATTTAAGCTTCTTTCAACCATATGCTGACATAAACGAGTACGAAAGTAAAGTGTGAACGCACAAATAAATAAATTTATATAAATAAAAATGCAAACAATGACTTTTGCATATATTATGAAATGTATGTTTAAATAATACCAACAATATGAAGAAAATTGTAAATGAACCGTTCTTCTTTCCTTTTCTCTCTCATTATTCGTGTACATACATGTGATATTGTGAAACCTCAACCTCTTATGTGTTATTAATTAAAGATTTTTTCTCTTTTCATAATTATATTTTATTAAGGTTAATTATACTTTATTTGACTTCTAAGTCACCTTCAAATCGACATAAGTTCAAAAACACTTATAAAAAGCTCTCGATTGTCCTAGATTCTTCACATAATTCATGTATTTCGAGTTTCAATAATGTCGTGGGCCGCTGTCCCGACCCCTCTCCCGGGAAACCGCTCCATGTTTTAGTTTTTGGAGCAATCTGATTGATTTTATGGTTGTTCACGCTTGGATTCATTTTTCGAAGGTACGATTTAACATTTTCGTAGTAAGTCTTTCCTTTCATCATAATTAGGTTAGATTCGAAGGTTGATTTGTTAGATTCGTTGTTAGTTTGTAGGTTTGCGTAGATTCGGAAGTTAATTGTTGTTTGGTTCTTAGTTCGGCTCGTCTTTAAGGTTATGAGTTTTCTTATCAAAATGTTCCGTTTTTTTGTTTCAAGATTATGTTTTTAAGTTGTTTTAAATACACTTTTCTGTTAAACTGCACGAATACGGACATGATTATATGTTTGCCGGATAACTGTAATGTTGATTTCAATGTAGTGTTCTGTTTTCTAGTTACTATTATGTAAACTATTTTATTGGTTTTGGTAACAAGTAGGGGATATAGAATAAGAGTTCAGTGTTGTTACTGCCTTTGTATGTTCACGTAGGTTAGTTGTAGACTTTAACATAAAATCTATGTCTTTATGTGCTCCTACATGTGTTAAAATAATGTTTAGTTAGTTACCTTGCAATGTATTGTATAGAGTATAACGAGTATTAAAAAATCCCGTGTCGCATTTATGACTAGTTGTATTAGCCATGTCGTTATTAAGACGACGTATTGTACGAAGTACCTTGGGCATCTAAGTCACAAGTTGAAGGTGTGATTCCGTATTGCACTAAGGTCACATGTTAGGTAACTAGGATTCATGAACATAATAGAAAAGACAAACATGTTATAGGTAGAGAGAAGTGATGTACGGATTAGTGAGTTGCTTACGCAAGTTTGATCAGCAAACTAGACCCGGTAAGTAAGTAAACAATGAAACGAACAAGTACGTGCAATTTGAATTGAACTAGCTAATATGTTATGTTTTTAATTCATTGTTCAACGTGGTTTTCAAGTGACTTTCCTTTATGTTCAGAGTTGTGTTTTAAAAGTAGTTTTCCTAATGTTTCAAGTGATGTCTTTCAACTATTTTGTAACTTGAAGAAATAGATTCATGTCATGTTTCCCGACATTCGACAAACAAGAATCTTCTTTCTGGTCTTCTTTCTCTTTACTAGATAGTCATGGATGCTCACTCCTTTATTAGGAATAAAAAGATATACAGGTTAAAAACGAGTTGAATGATGTGCTTAAAGAGCAAGCTTATAAACAGAGACATGTAGTTCTTTGTGTTTCAGCAATTTCCTTTTTGGTCAGCTGAGTTGTAATGGGTGTTAGCATTTATTTGTGATTCTAGTTTGGCATCATTTGTATTTCCATTGATTTGTTTAATGGAAGACCTTGAGGGTCAGTTTCTCGAGTGTCTTGCATGTTCTTTTGTTCCATGCGTTCTTTAATTACTGTGATATTTCCTTAGGCTTATGTGAGATTTAAGATTTAATTTACTATAAATGTCACGTGCCAAACGTTTTATTTTCCGGATAGAGCAGCTTCTACAAAGAATGCCGGTGGCTTCCTGTTCTTTTGTGTACCCTCAGTCAATGGAGATAGTCACGTCTCATGAGGCGGAGGCTATGTTGTCGCCGCGGCTGAGAAATCTTCGGAAGTCTGACGGAGACCAATGCGGATGTAATGACTCAGTATCTGAGGCAGACCGTTAAATATAAATCTTAAATCAGCGTAGTTTCACATCTCATTCCATTTTTATTCCATTATGTGTGTGTTTACATTATAATAAAAGGGGTCTAGTGATCGTCTTCTTTTACATCTCATCGGCGTCCATTCACTTTTTGAATGTTAAGAGATAGTCCATTTTCTCCCAAAAACGCGAGTCGGGAGTCCACATTCTACTTAAATAAATGATGATTGTTGGCGGTTATTTTTTATCTTTTGGAAAAGGCGTGTCTTTGCTGGTTTTGAGTGATACGTAACCAGTGGCGGAGCTACATACAATCAAGGGGGGCAACTGACCCTCTTGATCCGGAAAAATTATGTTAATATATGTACAAAGCATATCGTTTGCCCCTCCTTAAATTTTTTATTTGTCTTTAAAAATTTTATTACCCCCTGTACTCGAGATCCTGCGTCCGGCCCTGTACGTAACTTGAATCCAAGGACGGAGTAAAGAATTTTAGCTTGATTGGACTAGATTATTGTATAACATTGATGTACATGGTAATGTTTTCGTAAGAAAAATTCAATCAATAGTAATAAAAGCAGTGCACATTATAGCTCAGTTGAGTTGATTGGTTTAATGGATTGAACTAAATAAAATAGTTGGTAAGTTTGGTACAGTTAAATTAATTAAAAGAAGATGGGCTGATATATTGGGTTGGATGAAAAGTTAAAATTTTGGAACAAACTTTTTTTAATTGATATGTTGTGTTAATTCTTTTTAAGTTAAAATTAGTTTTTTTAAAGCTTTTTCAGATGAGCTTAGACAAATTGAGCTAGATAGGCTTAGCACCCTAGCCCAGGACATATCATTTTCCTATTTATTTTGATAAATTTATTTTTACCGAGTTTGTTTGTTTGTTTTGTTTTTTTTAATTGGGGTTTTAATTTCAAACTGTGACTGAATTTATTTCTTTTTTATTGAATTTTATTTTATCCTGCATACATTTTTTTTCCGTCACAGAGTTAATTATCTTAATTGGAATAATATCTTTGTATTATAATATGGATAAAACTATACAACTGTTCAAAGAAATTAATTCAAGAAACCCAACTAATTCGCGTGCTTTATGTATAGCTTATAAGAGATGAACACCATTTTGGAAAAATCTCTCTATCATCATGCAATTTGTGGGCAATAAATACAAGTTGACGCAAATTTTATTATTGCTTTGCACCAAATATGACTTTATAATCCAGAATCAATAAAAAATTATAAAAATAGATAGAAACCAACTGTGTAAAATATATATGCATGGCTTTTACAAATTTATCTTTATTTTAAATTATTGGTAGACCAAATAATGATTCTCGCCTCACCGGCAGCACGCAATTGCCCGGCGATTAATGCAAACTCCGTCAGCTGGCAGCCGGTGGTCGGCCAGACAAATGGTAATTAATTGAATCTCAAAGTTCATCATATTTAGACCATGAGGTGGTTCCTCTATCGTTTAAATATGATGAAGAATAAGTAAAACTATGAAGCCAAACTTGGTCGGCGACAAAAGAAGTGGAGTCGTTGTTCCGGTGCCATGACCAAAGTGCATGTGTGCAGTTGTATATCTTCAATCGCCCATGCCCGAAGCTTGCCTCTCTGTATACCGATATTGATGGTTTCGGGTCCTCGTAACTTCACCCATAAATCAACAAATTCAACATCATAAAATTATTAGTATTTAATTAAATAATCATCACTTCAAACAATCAAACTCTTTAAATATATAGTACTAGTACGTATTCAACAATCATTTCTTGAACGGGAAGTAATTAATTAATTATTACTTACCTTAAAGCAAGCCCTTCTCTATTTCCTCCATCTCCCACGGTCACGTATACCGGACCACCCGGATCGGCTTCGTTATCGAAGACTCTTGTCTAAGCATAAATTAAGTAGGATGCATTGCGTTATTTGTTGCGACCATTTTGAAGTACTAATATCATTAATTTACTATGTTATTAATTGAAAATTGATAATTTAAGTAGACTTACGAAGCGTTCATATGCATGAACATGGCCAGCAAACACAGCATCAACCTTAGCTTTATACAATAATCCTTCCATTGATTTTCTCATGCTATCTCCTTCACCTTTATGAGCTTCATTTGAGCTATACCATGGTGCATGAACCAACACAATTAACCACGGCGTTTTCTCCCTGTCGACACTAGCAAAATCGGCTTCAAGCCATTTATACTGATCAGACTCAGAATCGAAATCCGTATAAGATCCCAACATCACAATGTGTGTCCCCGCGACGTCGAATGAGTAATAAAGGTTTGAAGTTGATCCGCTTTGTTCATACGGCATTACCCATCTAGTGTTGTATGCTTTGAAACCATGTGGGTAAATGATTGGGAAGATTTCGATTTCGTGGTTTCCTTCGGTTACCATCCATGGTCTAGTGCTGGCATATGGTTCGACCAATCGGCCGAATGAGTCCCAAAGTGGTTGTTGTGTGTCTGCGTACGATAGATCTCCGGGTAGCAAGAAAACATCGTAATCTTTTTCACCGACATGTTTTAAGGTTGTTGAAGTCCATCCGGTCTGACCCAAATCCCCTGTTTTATTGTTGATTAGCGTGAACAATCGGATACGAATCAAATAGCTAGTCACTTATCAAATTGAACAACTATACAAAATAATGATGCAAGAACTCCGCTCGAGTCTATTTGAACGGATTTTTTTTTTTTTTTGCACAAAACCGGCTGATAGAGATTTAATTATAGCCGAGTTCGACTTGAATACGCTCGACAGTAATTTAGGGACTCTCATGCTTGAACTAGAATCGAAAGAATATTGAGATTTAGGGACTCGAGTTTGGATTGTTGAAAAATATAAAAGAATATATATGTTTGTAATGTAATATAATAATACTTGATATAATTGTTGAGTATTTGAGTCAAGTATTTGAGTTCGATTAAATCATATTAGACCGGAGTATTTTACGAGATGATTGTCGAGCTGCTCATTAATGACTCAACTTGTTTAAACGTCTTATGTTATGTAGCATGGTTGTAAGTTATACTTTGGCCAAGTACGAAGTGAACAACAAATGAAACGTTTAAGCAATTCTTATCTTGGTGTTAATGTTACTGTCATAATTAAATTGATATAATAAGTGCTACAATATGACATGATTGTTAATATACGGAATGACATGTTTTATGGTTTCAATACAACAATTGTAACGTGTATATTGTGTCTCTCGTAATGTCATTCTAATTGTTACAGTATCGTTATTCTTTCGTATCATTTACCATTTGTAATCCTAATCAGTGATATTATCTTTTTTTTATATAAATGTTATGGTTACAATCACTCTAACACAACAAATATCATAATATGATATATTCGTGAGAACTCTCATGATGCGACATCTACTGAAAGGCAGGGCCGGCCCAATACTAAGGCGGTCGAGACGGTGGTCTTAACCCTAACGGTGTCCCAAGGGCCTAATTCGACGACTTGGTCTTATGGCCAAAAATTCCAGGGCCGGCCCTGTTGAAGGCCGACTATTACCTTACCTATCAGAGGTCATGTCGCAATACTATGATATTTATTGTATCAAAATGATGTGACACTGATATATATATATATATATATATATATATATATATATATATATATAAAATTCCATCTGTGAATCTTTTTTTTTGTTATTGTATTTTTATTTATAGTGGTTATAAATCAATGAACTATATTATCCTAGAAGTAGTGGATGGTGCTAGACTAATATTGTTGTGTGGAGTAGAAGTAATGTTGCTTCAACATTAATGACAAAGTTTTATCTTGTAGACGAAGTGTCTACATTATTTTTGTGCTGTGCCAACCAAACAATATCAAAATTAGCACGCAATAGAAAAAAAAAAAAGGTGATCAACTCAAACAGCAAAGTAAACAATGTAACACATATCAACTAATTAGCAACTCACCAACAATGACGAACTCAATCGGGAAAGACGACGGTGGTGTCCTGAGTGTAAATTCCGGGCCCGAACCACCACATCTGTAGTAGTAATTGGTGCTCGGTTCCAATGGTCCGATTACAACATTATGAATCCTGCCGGAGCGGTAGAAAAAGTACGTGTATGAAGTGTGGTCTCCGGTAGCTGATGCAGTATAAACCCCTGGTGACGTGCCATACTCAACGATCGACTTTGTAAGTACATGAGCTGAAGTTACCCATGATACCCTCATGTGATCTTTACCCTTCAATGATATATGCACCTACAAATATAACATTATAACTTAGTAACGTGTCACTCATGTATAATGCCAATATTCTAACAACATGCCCAACATGGATTTGTATAATGCCAATATTGTACTATATATCTATATATATACCTGTTGAGGGTCGGAGTCTGATCCTTTATGGGCTGCCAAAATGAGGGGCCGTGGTGGCGGACGGGAATATTCCGACGATGCATGGGCATGGGTGAAGAAGAAGTGGATTTGAATGAAAGGACTAAGAGTTACAAGGACAAAAAGAATTAGATGGACAAAACAATAATTAGCCATAAGTTTTTGAAGAGCTGTATTGATCCAAGGGTATCTAGTTGCAAAAAAGGAAAGTAGTATGTCCATATGTGGTTGGAATAGCTTTTGCCTCAATATAAAGCTCTAAAAAGAACACGCAAGTTTTTTTTTTTTTTTTTTTTTTTTTTGAGTAGAACACGTAAGTTTTCGAGTACTAATGTGAAAATATCATCCAAAAAATTAAAATAAAAAAAAATGAAAAAAAAGTAATATTATAACATTCCTATTACTGCCGTGAAGCAAACAAATTTGATATGATGTCTATTCATTCCCTTGAATTTCTTTTTTTTTTTTTGGCAGGTCGGCACTTAATTAGATGAAGGCATATCGAAATTAGAATATTCTGGATCCGATTTGAATTTATTCTCTTGTTTTGTGTCAAGTACATTGAATATAATAATGTGAAAAAGACTTAGCCCGGTCAATGAATAAAAATTGTTTTTTTTTTTTTACCCAACGACGAAACTTTTATTACTAAAAACCCGGATAAAAAACCCACTAGTCTTACAACTACCGGACCAACCCGGTACTGAAAACCGGCACCAGGCCGGAACAACAACAAAAAGCAACAACAACAACGTCAACAAATAGATAGGAAAGCCAGGGAGTGCTGAGCCAAAAGAGAAAAGATCTCCGGAAAAAATTCCGATAAGCTGGCCAACAGACACGGATTCCCCGGGTCCATCTATCAATTGACAACAAAAACAAACTACACAACAAAATTACAAACTCTAACACAAACAAAGAGCTAAAAACAACAAACTAAAACAATATTAACAACGTGCTAGCAGCGCCGACAGAGAGCAAAACAAAGCAGAAAACTGAAACCAAGGACCGAGATAAACTCCCACCGCTATCGGCCGCCGCCCCCCGGGCGGAGAGCAAAGCCCGTAAGAGATGACTAGTGCCTCCGCCAAAAACAACGACTACCACAACAGCCAATTAAGAGCCCGAAGCCTTAACGGTGTTATGTAAGCCACACAACGATGAGAAGCATCATCCAGATAGGGAAACAGTTATACCGCCCGTCTCCGTCAACAGTAGCGAAGAACCAGCAGAGGGGAGGGACAGTGAACCGCCAACGAAGACCGCAACAAGAGACGACTGCCACCGGATCGCCGCCGGACCTCCACCAGGATCCATCACCGCCAGCACCAGATCTGGGCAGAAAAAGCCACAGATCCGCAAAAAAAAACGCCCAACACCGCCAACTACCAACAGCCCGACCATCGATCTTCACCATCGAACTTGATGCAAGCTACGAAAGAGCTTGGAAGCGGAGATCAAAGCCTGCTACCAGAAATTGGGAGGTGAAGGCGGGGGAAGCACAGAGAGGGAACAAAGAAGAGAAGAAGTAAAAAACTAGATACAGTTGCCGGACGCCAACAGCCTAGCGCTGCCGGCGCCGGAAAGGATCATTAGAGCTTAGGCGGAAGTCAGGACGGAGGGAGGAAAAAGGGGAGGGAGGGAATGAGGTAGATTGAGTAAAAGGGGAGGGAGGGAATGAGGTTGTCTGAACCATTATTGTGAGGTTCACTTTTGTTTGGGTGACTTTAAAGGCACCACACCATTTTTACTTGGACACCTAAATTAAAGGGTACCATATCTTTATATATTGTTTTACCTTAGACACCACATTAATTTATTTATATACACAATACACCACACCGTAATTACTTTATTACTATCTCTACCTATCACACCACATCTCTCAACATATTTTTCTTCCAACCAAATAATTACAATATAATCCTTAATTTTTTTATTTTATTTTATTTCCCTCCCTCTCAAAACCTAATTTTCTATTGTCCCTTCCTCCTTGAAACGCCAGTTACGCCACCCTCTGCAATTTTCACAACCGCCGTCCTCGCTCTACAGGCAGCTCCGCTGCAACCTCTTCACGCCACTTTCAGGCCACCACCATGGCCTCCTTCCATGGCTACAACCATGCAACCAAGAAAGACCAAGCCTTTCCGCCCCAGGTGGTCTTCTCAACATCATTCCACCGCCGCTGGATGGAGAGATTTGTATATAACTCCATCAATGCATAGAGTTACTCTTCGTGAACTTGATAAAACCTATCACCCGCACCTGTAGAAAACATAGGCCCAAGCCCATATAAGAGGAGGGGCCTCATCCCCAAAACCTAGGTTGTGAGGTGAGGAAAATTCATCTCATAATATGGTGGGTGAAACAACAACAAGTTCCCAATGTGGGACACTTTAACACGCCCCCTCAAGTGTGGGCCGGACACACAAGGCCAACAACTAGGCCCAACACTTGCACAATAAAGGGTGGCTCTGATACCATGTAGAAAACATAGGCCCAAGCCCATATAAGAGGAGGGGTCTCATCCCCAAAACCTAGGTTGTGAGGTGAGGGAAATCCATCTCTTAATATGGTGGGTGAAACAACAACAAGTTCCCAATGTGGGACACTTTAACAGCACCATCCCTCGTCCATGTAACCCATCCCCGTTTCCTTTTCCGATGTCGACGCAATACCCGACAGTCACCCCATTCCGGCTACCCATACCACCTAGAACCCCTTTGATAGAAGATTAGGTGGAGAGGATATTGGACTCACTAAGAAAGAAAAAGAAGACCCTTGAGGATGGTCGACAAAATGGCCGGAAAGTCATCATTATGATCTTTCTTAGAAAACTTGCCGCTGCAATATGTAGAATACAGCTGTCAGAGGTGTCAACCGCCGGTGATGTTGGGGTCTGAATGAAATTGTCAGAATTTTAGAGGTTATTTTATATATAAAAAATCTGTCAATAGTCAAATAGATTTGGCTACATTAAACTTGAATTTTAATTGGTGTGGTGTCATTAGTAGGATCATCATTTAGAAATTTATTGTGTGGTGCTTTGGGTAACTACCTATTTTTTGAAGAACTGCGGTGCACCGAGTAGAAAAAACGTGGTGCCCTTAAAGACACCCATTTTGTTTTCTTCATGTTATATATTTACATTGTAAGGAATTTAGTCACATCACACCATCTATAGGTAACGTATAATTTTTAGGGGGAGTGGTTTAAAAGGATTAAAAAAAGGGGAATGAGAATCAGGATAGTGAAAATATAAATTGGGTGATAAGGACAAATCCACTATTCATAACCTCAAATTCACTATTTGCTGCTGTGGAACTGACCCAAAATCTAATGTTTCATTATCACAGCGGAATAAGAAAAATATTTCACTGTACTCTTTGCATATTTTTATATACAAATTGTCATTTTTGACAATATATAAAAGGGATAAACACCTTTTACCCCCCTGTGGTTTACCTATTAAACCCTTTGCCCCCCTATGCTTTTAAAATATATACTTCACCCCCCTGTCGTTTTACTTAAAGGGTAAATTATAAAATCCGGCCAGAAAAGAGAATATTCCAACGGAATATTCCCTTTTTTTAATAAAACACCCGTTTTACCCCTTCATTTATTATTATTTGTTTTTGACTTCTTTTTCTCCTTTATAATAATATTATTAAAAAATTCTTTCTTTTATCAATCCCAATTAAAAAAAATAGCACGACAGGTTCAAATTTTCTCAGCTTCGTGACTTCTTCTTCTCCATCCAATTAGGGCTGCAAATTGGGTAGCCATTTCTTCAATTCTATTTCTCCAAAATTGATTTATCTTTTGTGAATGTTAGGCATAACTCCACCATTAGCAATGGTTACATCCCCAAGCAGTTTGCGCAGTTCCTCATCATTTCTCACAGCCAATTGAATGTGCCTTGGAACAATTCTAGTTTTCTTGTTGTCCCTAGCTGCATTCCCTGCAAGTTCAAGAACCTCAGCAGCGAGATACTCAAGGACGGCAGCAAGGTAAATAGGAGCACCAGCACCGACACGCTCGGCGTACTTTCCAGCCTTGAGAAAACGGGCGATACGACCGACGGGAAACTGCAAACCAGCCTTGCTGCTCCGGGATTGAGCCTTCTTGGCCGCTGCAGAACCGAGAGTCTTACCACGACCGGTCATTGATCTCGATAATTGAACACAGAAAGAAAGGTAAAATCAACCGAACTGTAAGAAATAATAATTGGAGGAGATTAGATCGAAGGAAGAAAAACTAACTGAATTTGAAAGATGGGGTTGTTGTTGTCGTTGTTCTTTGGATTCCGGTGCCGGTGCCGCCAAAGGCGGCGGTGATGCTGAAAGCAAGAGGGAGTAGATAGACAGAAAAGGAGGAAAAGACGGCGAGTAAATAAGGCGGCGCCATGGCCGACAAACGGAGAAAATAAGGGAAGGTGGAACAAAAGAGAGGCTGGTCTGGTAATCCAGGAAGTCAAAAACAAATAATAATAAATGAAGGGGTAAAACGGGTGTTTTATTAAAAAAAGGGAATATTCCGTCGGAATATTCTCTTTTCTGGCCGGATTTTATAATTTACCCTTTAAGTAAAACGACAGGGGGGTGAAGTATATATTTTAAAAGCATAGGGGGGCAAAGGGTTTAATAGGTAAACCACAGGGGGTAAAAGGTGTTTATCCCTATATAAAACCTATTTTTTAAAGGTAAAAGAATATATTTATTAATCAAAGTCTGCAATACAAGTACGAACAACATGAGAAGGGGAAGAAACCTCATTCCACACATACAAGAAGTTGGAAGTCTTCCCTATCTAAAAGACGGGCACGAACATTTTATTGCCTTTGTAAAAAAGAAAAGGAAACGGAAGCGTAAGCTGGCAATAACATACGACAATCTTCCATAATACTACCACCAACCGCAGATAAATCTTCAGTGGGTTTGCACAATCGATTGAGTGTCAGAAGCGAATCTCCTTAATATACGACTCTAAAAACTCCAACCTTGTTTGGTTTGGGGTTTAGGTTTGGGGTTTAGGTTTGGGGTTCGGGGTTCAACTCAACATTTTATTCACTCCGCTATCTTATTACTATTATATTTATTAATTATATTATTTTATTATAATTTCTCTCACCAATCATTTCATTATCAACAAATAAAATAATATTAATCAATTAACTTTATTCACACATTACACTATTTAATCATTTATTTAACAATATAATACTTAATTAAAATTTCTCTCACCAATCATTTCTTTATCTACACAAATTTTAATACAAAATTTCAACTTCATAATCATTAATTCACTTTATTTTATTTAAATAAAATTTATCTTACCAATCAATTATTCATCTAAACAAATTTCGATACAAGATTTCAATTTTATAATCATTATTTCATTTTATGTTATTTCACTTTCTCTCTTCTGAACCCATTAAACCTCAACCTAACCCGAAACCAAACGGATCCCAAGTGACAACACAAACTAAAACATGATACTTGGCGAGAGCTCACCGACTACCACTTCAAATCCCCATTCCAACTTCTTTTAGAAACTACATAAAAGATCTGAACATTTTCATCTCGGAGAATACCACCTAATACACCATACAATGTAAGTACTCTCTTGCATTCCAAATGTCCTATAAGTTAACTCAGCTGACATTCCAAACTTTACTTGCTTCTGCAAAGTTGTCATTTTATAAAATTAGGGTTTGGGGTTTCTTTTAGCGAATTTCTACATCTAAACAATATTATCTCATTACACATATCTCATTTGTTAAAAAATGGAATAATGGTTATAAAGGACAAAAATGGAGAGGAAATTGTCAAAAAGACAAGTGGATTGAAAATTGGTGAAAAATGACAAAAGACACCTGAGACGATGAAATTACGCTTGTCAAATTTAACGACTTCAATTTCACTATCAAACAAATCCATTAAAATAATCCACTAAAACTTTTCAATATCAAACAAATTCACTAAAACAAAAGCAAAAACAAAAAACTTAAGAAAGACATAATCGTCCAGTGGAATGACAATTTGTCATTTTGACCCTTATATTCAATGGAAAATTAGGGATAAGGACACAATCTGAAATATTTTTAAGTAACAGGACAGCTACATATTTTTTATGGAAAATTAGGGATAAGGACACAATCTGAAATATTTTTAAGTAACAGGACAGCTACATATTTTTTATAGGGAGAAGGACAACTGCATAATTTTTATAGCGAGAAGGACAAACAGTGAATCCCGAAAATCAGTGAATCTCCCCAGTGAATCCCAAATCATGAATTTGACAGTGAATTTCGACAGTGAATCCGAAAATTAGTGAATTTCGACGATGAATTTTGAAAATTAGTGAATTTCACTGAATTTCGCAGTGAATTTAAACATGAATTTCGAACACAAGTGAATTTCGAATGAATAAATAGTTTTGTCCTTTATGCAAAAGTTTCAAAAACTGCCTTCTACTCAATTGATGAAATATTTGCCCTTCTCCTAATTCCCTATTTTTATAGGAGAAGGACAATCGCATAATTTTTATAAAAGGACAAACAATGAATCAAAATCTGAATCTCCTGAATCTCAAATCTGAATTTCGACAATGAATCCGAAAATTAGTGAATTTCGACGATGAATTTTGAAAATTAGTGAATTTCGTCAGTGAATTTAAACAGTGAATTTCAACACAAGTGAATTTTGACAGTGAATAAATAGTTTTGTCCTTTATGCAAAAGTTTCAAAAAACTGTCCTTCTACTCAATTGATGAAATATTTATGTCCTTCTCCCTCATTCCCCCTATATTCAATCCACTGGATTAAATGACAATTAACGCATGAATTTTGCCTTTTTTAACATTTGTTCATAATTATCAAAAAAAAAATTGTTCATTAAAAAGTAGAAAATAATATAAAAACACTCACGACCACTATATTATATAGGTATGGTAATTATGCAGACTTGTGGATCTTCCATATGAAAATAGTGAAGAATAGCATGTTGAAGTTGAAATCGTGGTTTAATTACACTTACCAAAAAAAAAAAAAAAAAAAGGCGGGTGTGGGGGTGGGGGCGGTTTGTTGGAGATGTAACAACTTATGGTTTAAATTTTTTTTTTTTCCCTGTGACTGGAATAACAACTTATGGTTGGGGAGAAATTTCATAAAGAGAAATTTATTAAAATTTTGTTCTAATGATTTCAAGCTATTTTTATTTTATTTTTTGAGCGGAACTTTTTCAAATCTCAAATTCTTTGGTTAATGACAGCAACCTATTCTCGTTTTATTTGTCATTTTAGCATTTCATGTTTTCTCGGTGATTTCAATATCCATTTGTAGTGTTTGGATTAAACGGAGAATATGAAATGAAATATCAAAGTCCCTCTAGTTTTTTAATTAATTACTACCTCCGTTCCATAATATAAGTCGTCTTCTGTGTTTTCACATAGAGTAAAAAAAATGGTTGAATGTCATAAATTTGATGGTTAATGTCTAAAATACTCATTGACTATCATTAATGTAATAGTTGTTAAGTAATGAAAATTAGTTGGATTGATAATAAATTAGAGATAAGATAGAGAAATGAGTAATAAATGTTGCGTTGGTAATATAGAATGACTTATATTGTGGGACAAAACTAAAAGTGTAGGATGACTTATATTTTGAAATTGAGGTAGTACATTGTATCATTTCATTGGTTTCCACCTTTTCCCTTCCTTTTCTTTTCCGACACATAATACCAAACACTAGATATAAATCCCTCCATCCCATTTCTTTTCTTTTCCTTTAGTTTCCCTTAAACCAAACATAGCCTTAGTTTCACGCATGTAGTTTTGAAAAGAAAAAAAAATCTACGGTGAAATCATTTCACATTTTAAGTGTATGGTTAGATTACTTTTACTTGAGAGAACACTTCCTCAAGTACTTGTGAGGATCCTGACTGTGATCCTATTCCGGGCCAGCAATGTATTTTAGCCGGCTATTTTATCACTTGGCCTCCAGCCTCACACCTTTCTTATAGGTGGGTTATATACACCTTTCAATTACTTCCGACACTACATTTATATGTTAAAAGTTATGTATAAAGGTGATGTTGAAATTAAATAATTAGATGATGTCCATAGAATATATATTGTTTTCTTATATTCAATAAGTCGTTTGGAAGGACGAAATCTCAACATGATTTGTCTTTAAAGCACCCCGGATAAAATAATAAACATAATAGAGAGTGACAAACAGTTTAAATTTTTTAAAAAAAATGCATATATAGGAGAAAAATAAACGACCAAAAACGAAATTCAATCATACTCGTAAAAATAAAAACGAAATCCAATCAATGTGGTTCGCGTGTTAGTCAAATCGGAAAGGGAAGTTTTTCCATCATAGAAATGAGGTTTCTTGGGAGGGTGTTAAGCTAGATGTTTCCTTGATTATTCCTCCGGTAGACACAAATTACATTATGCGCATCGGTGTACGGTTTTCCATGAAGATTTTACACCTTTAAGCATGACACGAATAAACTAAGGCGCTGCGTGTTTTCCCTCTTTAACTATGACTTGAAATTATATCATACAACGAATTTAACGTGAAGAAATTGCCCAGAATGTGTAGGGTGGAGAAAAAGTGATTTCACTCGGAATTTGAAGATTTGAATTATTACATACAGTTTAAAAACGGAAGATTTTGGGATGGATTATGATTTATGAAAAAAAAAAAAATTCCCTTGAATATAACTTCCACATGAGAACTAGAATACTCAACTAGAATACTCACTTTAATTGAAAATACTCAATTTACTTATGTATGACAGCGTTTAAGTGTGAAAGAACTCTCATTTTAAGCTATTGCCTTCGGATTACCATTTTTTTTTTTGTTGAGGTAAGGTTTAACCGTCAATTGTTTTTTCATTCTCATTTTATTCGACGTAAAGGTAATAATTTCGACTTCCATCGCCCTAATTTTTTTGGCAAAAAAAGTTATACAAGACACATTACAAGTAAACAAGTTCACTGATTCTGGTTTTTCTTTTTCTCCCACCGAAACAAAATTATTATATAAAATAGACATATATATGGGAAATACTTGTGTGGTGCCTCCACATGTGTGGAGACACCCTGTGGTTCAATATGAACCACACAGTTTCATCATATATTTAAACTGTGTGGTTATGATCGTTTCACCCGTCACTTCACCTCAAAATCTCCTGTAACGCCCCGTTCCCGGACACCGAGTCCTTATCCGAAAATCGAAACGTTCGCATGCATAATATTAAATAAATAATATTACACGTAAGCATCTACTACGTCAGATCAAATAAAAGCAAACGGAAGCTAGACAGACTTGGGTAATTTTTTTCAAATAATCAAGAATAGAAATAAGGAACTAAAGAGGAAATGTAATATTATTACATTGGAAAATGAAACCAAAATGTACGAATTTCAAAGTACTAAAAGTAAACTACAACATCCAATAATAATCCAAGTCCATGAAATAAATGAAAAAAATGAATAATAAATAATCAAGGTCTTCAACTCCGGCGTCCTCAAACGTCGTCATCAAAGTCCTCATCGAACTCCAAGTCTACATGTTCGTTTTCTCTCCCCCAAACACATAAATAAACATGCATTTGAGGTAAGTACATTGTACAAAGTAAGAAGTAGAAACTACAATATAATCAAGGTTTGTTATCAATTAATTATCTTAATGAGACCGACTCAATTTAGGGTTCCTTCCATGTCCATCAACACGCCATGACTACACGTTTCTAGCTTAGCTTATCTTTGTTACATCATTACTCAAGGACACTGTGCAAGCGTTCATCAGCCTGAAGATATACTTGCTAACTAACGGTGATTAGCACCGATTAGCTCCGGGGTCTCCCCGGTATGCGTATACGTCCGTTGAATTTCCTCCACTACCCTTCAGCCGTTTAAGGCCAGTAGCGTTGTTCACCTTTTATAAACGTATCACATCGCCGATATGAAAGAGTGTCTAACCGAGAATAAATGACGTTTTAGCTTTTACTACACTTATGTAATTATTATTGTGAATTAAGTAGCCACCTAAGTATTTTCGGAATAAAACTCACATTATCAACTCTACTCCCTCACCTAGACATCTAGACATCACATCCTATCCATTACACAGACATTGATGAACTCTAGTTCATCAATGCACAAGCCATTTCATGCCCTTCCGACGGATCCGAACTTCAACTCCCTTTAAGAGTACATTCGGTGTTTTAACTGAACGAATCGGAAACTCAATCGGGGCTTGTTCGTGTTTAATTAGTGTTATTTCATCATGAAACAAGGTTTAAAATTCAAAACATAGCTTAAAATAACATTATATAGAAAGCTGGGGCAATGCGTGCGCATCCCTATGGAATGCATACGCATTCCTTTCTTAAAAACCTGCCGAAAACTCTTTGTTCAAACAATGCGTGCGCATTGAGCCCAATGCGTACGCATTCCCCGACCAAAACAAAGCTGAATGACACTGCTCAAACATTGTGTGCGCATTGCTCTGAATGCGTACGCATTCATCAAACAGTGAGCATCCCGCACATGCAACTCTGAACCAACAATGCGTGCGCATTCCCCGAATGCGTACGCATTGAACCTGCTGCAACTATCCTAGCAATCCTGTAACAGGAATGCGTGCGCATTGCTAGCCAATGCGTACGCAAAAAAAGCCCTAAAACCTGTTTTTCAACCCTTAACGATCTCTACTTGATTCCAAACATCTTGTTCACTAAATATAGCAGAAAAACAGTAGAAAAACATAACTTTTAAGATTCAAACAAAACTTAATCCTTAAACATCATCTAAACTTAAAACTTGATACAATATGCATCAAAACATGATCTATTCTTGAGATGGTCTTATCTGAAATAGGTCTCAGCCAAAAAATTGTTGATCTTATCATGTTCCCCCTTCGCACTTCAAGACTGAGAATCTTGTGGAATGGCGGTGTCCTAAGTCCCATCCAACCAAAACGGGGGCTTAGACAAGGAGATCATTTGGCCCCTTACTTGTTTGATTTGTGTATGGAATGCCTCACCCAATAGATTGATAAAGCTGTGACTACAAGAGCCTGGAAACCAATAAAAGTAAGCAGACACTCTCCTCCTTTATCCCACGTGTTTTTTGCTGATGACTTGGTACTCTTTGGGGCTGCCACTGTGGACCAGGCTGACACGATGCAACGAGTTCTTAATGCTTTTTGCAACTACTCTGGACAGAAACTTAGTACTAGCAAGTCCAAGTTCCATGTCTCAAAAAATACGCCCTCCCTTCTGAAGGACCTGATTCATCAACAGCTTAATATGCAACATACAGGAAATCTGGGATCCTATCTCGGTATGCCTCTCTTACACTCTAGAGTTACCAAAGATAGTTTTCAATTTATAGTGGATAAGATGAAGAGGAAGCTGGCAAACTGGAAGATTAAATGTCTTTCAAGAGCAGGAAGGATGATTTTGGTTAAGAGTTCTCTTGCTACTCACCCTTACTACGCTATGCAGACTCTTAAATTACCCCAATCTTGCCTTGATGAAATGGAAAAGTTGTGTAGAAAATTCTTTTGGGGTGAGGAAGCTGGTGAACGCAAGCTACACACCCTTTCTTGGGATTCCTCTGCCTACCCAAATACTGTGATGGCTTGGGCTTCAAGAACTTGAAAAATATGAATATTGCCCTTCTAGGTAAGCTGGTGTGGCAAAACCATGTAGATGATCACTCCCTGTGGGTAAAGACCCTGGTTCAAAAGTATGGAAATCCCTTTGAAACACCAAAAGTAACTAGATCTCCTGTGTGGAAAAGTATTTTCTTGGCAGCAGCTGCTCTCAAGGACGGCTTTGGGGTGTCTGGGGAGAATATTATCTGGAAATCTGGGAATAATGGCAAGTACTCAGTTGCAGAAGGTTATGCTTATCTATCTTCACCAACTCATGGTGCTTCCGATAATTTCTGGGAAAAGATCTGGCATTTGAAGGGACCAGCTCGTTTGAACTTTACTACTTGGCAAGCAGCTCATAATGCCTTGCCCACCATGTCATTACTTTTTAAGAGGCATGTCTCTCCTTCTGCACGTTGCATGATTTGTCACTCTGATGATGAAACCTGTCTACACGCACTCGGGGATTGTAGGACATCAAAACAAATTTGGATGAATCTTGTGCCCGGACATGAATGGTACGATTTCTTTGCCCAAGCGACACCTATTGACCGGATCCGGAAGTATTTGACCGATAGGGGCTTACATAGCAAGTGGACCTATCAATTTAGAGACATGATCTACATCATTTGGTGTTGGAGGAATAACATCCATCATGGACTCCATGAAGCTCATCCTCCGCTTCATGTGTTGCTCTCAAAGTCCGAGTCTCGTGTCCGGAATCTAAGACTAGCCTGGCATCTTGATACTTTTTGAGTTGCTGTGTAGTTTCTCTAGTGTTTGATGTATTATGTGGCTTTCCACTTTACGTTATCAATAAATGAAGGATCGTTTTCAAAAACAAAAAAAAAACATGATCTATTCTACTCTAAACCACAATTAGATTGTAGGAAGAGCTTCTTACCTGTTGCAAGCAAATTCCAAGTCCAAGAACTCGTAAAAGCAACAGAAAAACCGTCCTTTTTCTTGACACAGCTTCAACTTTCTGATTTCAAAACGTTGCTCTCTTCACAACGATTCCGGTGCTCTACTCCGATCCGAAAACCGTTATGAATTGACTTAGCAATTGGTGAAAAACCCTCAGCCCTAATTTGCTCTATTCTCTCACGCAGAAGACAATTTGGAGGTGGAAAATCGATTAAAAGTTTAAGAGATCGATTAGGTTAATTTTTCCTTAAATAGGAAAAATCCCAATATTACCTAATTGCACCGATTTTCCTTAATCATCATTATACTAAAATCAGTTTTTCTTTTCCTTAAATGTATGCATATATCTCGAAAATATACATATATTTAACTAAATAATTAAACTCCGAATAAAAAGAACCAAACCCAATATTTCGTTTTCGCAAAATGACACGTCTATCATTTCTCGAAAATCGGAATATTACATCTCCTCTCCGCACATACTTGGTGGGACTTGACCCAAGACCTCATGGTCCTAGAGCCTCATTGATCCTGATAAAAGAAAGAAAAAAAAGGAGTAAATAGTACACTGAAAAAAATCGTGCGACTATTGAAAATAGAATTTACAACACATATCTATCCATTTTAATTTATTTGATGCAATTGCCACAAACATACATATTAATTAAGTGAATTAATATTAGCATTGACGACTTTAAGAATGAAATGACAAAAAAGCCCTCAAGTATAATTAATGAGAGCCTTTAAGGGCACCACACCAAATCTTACTTGGGACACCACAATAAGGTTTAAAAATATACTTGAACTACCATCATCATCTCTCCCAAAAGCTTAAGCTGATGGGAGGTAGATAATTAACATGTTATACACTTTTAACAACTCTCTCAATGTTGGCAATCTCTCCGACACTTGCACAATTTTTAAACATTTCAACACTCCCTCAAGTGTGGGCAATCTCTCCCTACACCTGCACAATATAATTGAGGAAAATAATGATCACACCAGGGTTCGATTTTATGACCTCTCGCTCTGATAGCATTTTGAAATACCATCTCTTCCAAAAGTTTAAGGTGATGAGAAGACAAATAATTAATTAACATGTCATACACTTTTAACACCATAGAAAAAAAAAACAAAACCCCTTCAGCCTCTTATCTTAGTGCAGAATCTGGGTTGGAGAAAGATATTCCCCAAATTTCTACAAGGTTGTAGCTTTTATAAAAAACCGCAACATCTCCTCCGGCAGCTAGAGATTGATTGATCCAAGCGATATCTGTATGCAAGAAAAATGTTAGATGATGACTATGATTAAATATATATTATTCGACCACTTTTATTTTATTATTTAACAAAAGTCCTTAATTATTAATATTTTTCTTCATCTTACCTCTAATTTATACCCATTCAATCATTTTTACTTACTTTATTACTAATTTACTATTGCATTTATTATATATAGTGGTGTAATAGACATATTGCTCATGTATTTATGACGTATAAAAACTTTCTTAAATGACGTGACAAATATAGAATGACTTATTTTTATAGAGCCAGAAGAAATATTGTCAAAAAAAAAAAGGTTCATTTTCATTTGATATTGTTTCATTTATAAAATAACATGTATAGGAGTATCATTTTTCTCACCAAACCATATTTGTTACTCGCAAGAGAATATTAGAGAGAGCTGCGGCTCATACCCTGGCGGTGAAGTACCAGGGTCTACCCTGGCCTCTAGTGAGAGGTCCAGGGTTCGATCCCCGCCCCCTCCTTTCGTTTCCGCAAAAAAAAAAAAAGAGAGAGAATATTAGAGAAGAGATAAAAAAAAAAATGTTACATTAATTATACTAACGACTTTTTAGTCATTTAATTGTTAAAATCAAAGAATTAAATCAATTTCATAATACATGAGATTTTGACAACTCTCTGTTAATAATTTAACACCTTAAAAAATTGCCGCATATAGAATACAACCGTATTCGAGGCTCGAAGGTTATGTCAAAATATCATACATTTTCATTTTTATTCTCTTCCGAATATTATGTGTGCATACTTTAGAGCCATTCATTTTAACTCTCTTTCACATAATACACTTTTGACGTGTGTGAGAGGTTAGAAATGAAAGGTGGTAAAGTATGTCATTTGGTACAACCTTCATACAACGGTTGCACCATAAAATTTTTCTAAAAAAAAACTCCAAATACAACGGTTGTGTGCTTGTACTGATGTACAGAGGGTGTCTCCATGTATTAATGATGAATTTTTTTATTAATAAAGATATTAACTAATATTACTTTCCATTGAGATAAAATAAAATTAACAAGACATTGTAAACCAAAAACCACAAAAATCTTTGTATAAAAGTGGACTTATAATTATAGATATTAGAAAGTAGAAAAATGAACTTATATGTTAAAGCGGACAAAACAGTAGAAAAAGGGAAATCGGTAAATGTGAGGGTGAGGCCTTTCATTGTTCTTTTTAATTTTACTGTACGAAGAAGAAATCACAATTATACGACTCATGATGCTGAAAAATATGTCATATATCTTAACCCGACTTACCCATATCGGAGTAATTATGATATAAATAGAAAATTATACCATGAAAATTTTATGATGTAGTCTTTTTATTGATTGTGTTTCATATGTCAATGATCCAATTTTAACAGGTTATGTTCTCGGGAGAGATTACAATTCAATGTTCTACTCAGCACGCCTCATTTAACTCTTAGTTTGTCATTTGTTTCTTGTTATTTGTGTTTTTAGCTTGTTAAAGTTGTCAACATTGAGCACTTAACTATTGTATCACCGATCATATTAATAGATAGACTTTCATCACTTCATAACATAGGTTTTGGGGAGTGGACACATTTACTTTTATTGATTTGGATCTAGATTCTATACATGGTATCATAGCCACCACTTTATTGTGCAAGTGTTGAGTCTCTTTGTTAGTCTTATAGTGCCCTTTATATGCCTTGTGTGTCATGTGACACATGTTCTTTATAGGCCCACACTTGAGTGAACATGTTAAAGTTGTCCACATTGAGCATTTGCTATTATATCAACCACCATATTGAGAGATGACCTTCTCTTATCTTATAACTTAGGTTTTGAGATGAGGTATCTCCTCTTATATGAATTTGAGCCTGGATTTTCTACCTAGCTTGTTTCGTTTTATGTTTTTTTTGGTCCATTGGGTGGGGGATTTGCTGTTCTTTCCGGCATTAATCCGGTTCTTCTATAAAAAAAAATCGTTTGTGGGAAAAAAATATTACCATTATTCTATCAAAATTCCTTTTTATGATATGGTAATCCATATTGATTAAAATTAACATCAAAACAATAATATGAATTATCATTAACTTAGTAAACTAGAAAAAAAAACCATCCATGTATAGTAATATGGGTTTAAATGATTAATAAATAATTAAATGATATATATAAAACTAATAAAAGTGATGAGTCATGACATAAAAGGTAAACAAAGGACAGAAAGAAAGAAGGAGAGAAAGAAATAAGAATGCATCACGGCTCAACATAGGCCTCATGAGTTGTGAATAAATAGAACTAAGGGTCCACGTTTTATATATATTATTTATATATAGAAAAACATCCCTGTGAAATTTTAAAAAATAAGGTTTTCTCCTGTTAAAATATCTGATATATATACACTTCAAAAACAAAAAAAATCTGAAATAAAAACCTCCCCCATCCCATTCCCATGCCATGGATTCCAAAGCTCTGCAGTTGGGAATTGCATTGGCATTTGTTGTAATTGGTTTTTCATTTGGATATGATCGTCCGCCTGCTCGTAAAACTATTTTTATCCCTCTCCAGGATCATGAAGATTCATCTTCACCTCAACAGGTTTTTTTTTTTTTTTTTTTTTCTATCTCTACCTATTTATATATATTTTTTTTCTGTTTAAATTATTCATTCTGTTCATCTCCTCCGGCCGCCGTCGTATGTGTCTGTCGTCGTCATCTTTTTTTTTCTTTCTGCAATAGCATCGGAATCATCGATTCCCTCCGGTTAGTTTTCATTGGTCCTTATCGGCGCTGGTAAAATTAATGATTCATACGTATGATGTAACTGTCTGTCTTAAAACTAATCCAATGGCTTTGCCTTTTTCAGCAAATTACAGTACTAAATCCGTCTTAAAATATAAGTTGTTTTGAGTGTTTTTCATACACATTAAAAAAGTTGTTCAATGACATAAATTTTAAGTAAAAATGACTAAAATATCCTTTAACTATCATTTATGAAATGATTATAAAGTATTGAAATGTAGTTGTATTGTTAATAAATTAAGGGTAATTACAAATAGGCAGGCTAGCTAGTTAAACAATTGCGAACGTCCCCGGAATTTTTTCAAGAAGTACAGTAGAATTTCACGGGAGATCCGTTTTACGGACATTTTTGGATGTTAGGTGAAAATAATGGTTAGTCTTTTCTCAAAAAAAATAAAAAAATAAAAAAAAGTCTCCTAGCCTCCTAATACGATTAAAAGAATTGTGTGAATGCTGCTATTTTAATACGTTATTTTCACTTAGAAAAACTCACATTTAATTCATTTTATAATTTATACGATTAAACACAAGTATTTCTCGGTGAAAATAGTGAAAATAACGGTAGATGTGTCATCCAAAAATCTCCTAGTCTTTTCTCAAAAAAAAAAAAAAAAAAATCTCCTAGTCTCTCCTAATACGATTAAAAGGAATTGTGTGAATGCTGCTACTCTTTTTTTTTTTTTTTGGTGTGTGAATGCTGCTATATTTTTGTGTGGAAAATTCGTCATATAGATTGAATTGACACAGACATTGAACCCACATAATTAAAACCGTTACACACCCTCGTCATCTTCAATGCTCTTATTAGGCTGTACCGGACTACCGGTGCAAAAGTTTTGTCGGTATATTTTTTAATGCAGCTTTATAAATTTACAAATTCACTTAAAAAATATTTTGAGATTTAATTATTGGTATTGAACCTACAGGCTACAATCCAAAGTTTTTGAAATATTTACAAGAAATATTTACATGTCATATATGGCTCGGCTAGGTGCAGATCTTACTCAAATCATCAAATTACTAGTGGTAGTGATTATTCATAGTATTGAAGATATTGTACAAAATGATAATAATAAAAATAATAATCTAGAATATTCTGGTCAAAAGGATTTATTGCCGTGATTGTAGCCACTAGCATAATTGTATCATTCTATTTAAGGAAGACAATCACTCTTGTAATAATATACACAATCAATGGAATTATTACACAATGCATTTCTCATATGGTATCGGATCCATTCTGTGCCCTTCTAAACCCGTCCCTCCCTTCCTTCCATAATAAAAATAATCACCGAGCTTCATGACTACACTTCCTTCGTGTTTTTGGATGCGCGTGTTGGCCAAACCTCCGCCTCTGGAAAATAACTACAAAGTCGATTTTCGCTATAAAACTTGTGTTTTTCTCGGTCCTAGTCCCTATCACCATGGCTACAAGTGTCTCGACCTTCAAACGGGCCGAATTTATGTCTCTCGTCATGTAATATTTGATGAAAATACCTTTCCATACACAAAAAGTTCCCTTCCTTCGTCTGACACCCTTCTAGGAACTGTCTCCCCCTCTACTTCTATCCTTCAGCCTGATAATCCTTCCCCTCCCTCGGGTCCTACCTCTTCAACTTCTATGCCCACGCCATCCCCACCTCCCTCTCCACATGGCCCACCAAACACACAAGACCTACCAAATCACCCATGACCACTCGATCTCGCACCAACACTCTCAAACCCAAATCTTTACCTCCTAACTTTGTAACCCTTCTTGCTGACTCCTCCATCACCCAGCCCAAAACCTACACTGAAGCCTCCAAAACTTGTATCCGGCGTGATGCCATGAGGGATGAAGTCAATGCGTTGGTTTCTAATGATACCGGCCTGCGATCTCGTTCCATCCACTTCACACATGGACATCGTCGGCAATAAATGGGTCTACAACGTTAAATGTCATGGTAGTCTCGGCGTTGTAAGGCTCGGTTGGTTGCCAAGGCCTATCATCAAAGTGAAGGTGTTGATTACTTTGACACGTTCAGTCCCGTGGTTAAACCAGTCACTACCTGGTTACTTTTATTCCTTGCCACTTCTAAGCAATGGAACATTCGTCAAATTGATATTCAGAATGCCTTCTTACAACATGGCCATTTAACGGAAAATGTCTATATGCAGCAACCTCGTGGCTTCGTTCATCCGGATTTTCCTAATCATGTTTGCAAACTCAAACGCAACATATATGGCCTTAAAAAAGCACCCTATCTCGGTTTACATCTGTTCTACAGTCTTATGGGTTCCGGGCCTCCCTTGCCGATGCCTCTTATTATTTCCTTCATCATGGGTCTCATCATATTTATATCTTAATTTACGTTCATTCCATTATTATTACTGGTTCCTCACCTCATCTTATCGACCGTACTATTCACCAGCTCCGTCAACATTTTCCAGTAAAGGATCTGGGGACACTTAATTACTTTTTAGGTATCGAGGCTCTCCCTGCCCCTGAAGACCTACTCCTTACAGCGCAAGTACATTGCTGAGCTCCTTCAACAGACGGGTATGGAACATGCCAAACCATGTCAAACTCCCATGTCCTCTACGTGTTGACTTTCCAAAAATGATGGCAAGACATTCTCTGATACCTCAATATATCGTAGCATAGTTGGTGGTCTCTAGTACTTAAGTTTCACACGTCCAAATATTGCATTTACGGTTCATGCAGTCATCAAATTCCTGCATGACCCTCGTGACACACATTGAACTGCGGTCAAAGCATTTTACGCTATCTTAAATATTCCATATTTAAGATGCGGTCAAAGGGTCTTCTCATTCACCGTTCCATTGACAACACCTTACAAGTGTACTCTAATGCCGACTGGGGCAATGACATTGATGGTCGGCGCTCCATAACAACTTATTGTGTTTATCTCGGTACCAACCTCATCAGTTGGCGATGCAAACAACTTACTATTGCCAAGAGCAGGACTGAAGCTGAGTACAAAGCCCGCTCAACCACTGCGGCTGAACTTAAGTGGCTCAAGCAATTGTTCAAAGAATTGGCCATTCCCATCCTAGACATTCCGGTCCTATGGTGTGATAACATTGGTGCCACTTATCTGTCGGTTAATCCAGTTTTTCATGCTCGCATTAAACACATTGAAATCGACTTCCACCATGTCCGGGAGCTTGTGGCCTCCAAACAGCTCCAAATTGCCTTTCTTCCTTCAAAAGACCAACTCGCGGATATTCTCATCAAGCCTCTCAGCCGGCTTGTTTTGAAGTAATGAAGGTCAATCTCCATGTCCATCCAATTTCCATTGGATTGCGGGGGCGTATTGAAGATTTTGTACAAAATGATAATAATAATCTAGAATATTCTGGTCAAAAGGATTAATTGCCTTGATTGTAGCCATTAGCATAATTGTATCATTCTATTTAAGGAAGACAATCACTTTGTAATAATATACACAATCACTTGAATTACTACACAATGGATTTCTCATACATACGAATACATATAAATCCGCAGCCCTCATATCAATCAAAAACCATTTAATCAAATATATACGATGATTATTACATATAAATTAGCAGATTTGACCTCTATCAATTTCTCTTTGATGACTTGATTGTAATTAATTAAATGAACACTGAAAGATAATTTTTCTGTGGTGTCTCCACCATTTGATGCAAATAACATGCATGATTAGCTAACATACCTAACCAAATGTTGGAAGCCCTTGAAATAAACATTATAAAACAGAATAACATACCTAACCAAATGTTGGAATTAAGCCCTTGAAATAAACATTATAAAACAGAATAAAATCAAATAACATGCATGATTAGCTAACATACCTAACCAAATTTTGAAAGCCCTTGAAATAAACATTATAAAGCAGAATAAAATCAGTAAAATGGATTATATAAATTCACATTATATCCCAAGCAATGAAATTTTTTGTTAAATCCATATACATCATCCGAACTGAACTTTGAATTAATCAGATCAGTTACTCTCCAACATTTCTAAGCATTTTTTATTTTTATTTTTAAACTTAATGACACATTGGTACATGCAGGTGCACATAGCACAGGTTGGTGAAGACAAGATGAGGATAACATGGATCACAGATGACCCGACTCCGGCTACGGTCGCATACGGCACATCATCTAAATCATACCAGTTTTCTGCTGAGGGAAATACAAATTCATACAAATACCTGACCTACGAATCCGGTGAGATTCACTACGTCGACATCGGTCCTTTGAAACCCGACACTGTTTATTACTACACCCTTGGCTCCACCGGCTTCGAATTTTCTCTCAAGACTCCTCCTGCCCAATTTCCCATCAAATTCGCCGTTTCAGGTACTTCCAAATGTTTTTATTTTTATACTTTATAGGATCCGTGTATGCATATTCATAATTCAGATGTGTCAATGAGATGGCATTTTATATGTACATGCAATTTATTGCTTATGACGTACACCTTATTAATTTGAACTGCAGGTGATCTTGGACAAACGGATTGGACACGGTCGACTCTTGAACACATTGCAAAATCCAATTACGACATGTTATTATTACCGGGGGATTTATCTTATGCCGACTTAATCCAGCCGAATTGGGACTCTTTCGGCAGGTTAGTACAGCCACTAGCAAGCCAAAGGCCATGGATGGTGACACAAGGAAATCATGAAGTCGAAAAGATCCCTGTCATCCATAAAACACCTTTCACTGCCTACAATTCAAGATGGTACATGCCCTATGAGCAAAGCGGATCGAATTCTAACTCGTATTATTCGTTCAATGTTGCCGGTGTTCATGTGATCATGTTGGGTTCTTATACGGATTTCCATTCGAGCTCGGATCAGTATAAGTGGCTTCAATCGGATTTGAATAAGGTTGATCGGAATACAACGCCGTGGCTGATTGTTCTGATACATGCGCCTTGGTATAACTCTAATGAAGCACACCAAGGTGAATCTGAATCTGTAGACATGAAAGCAGAAATGGAAGATTTACTTTATAAAGCCCACGTTGATGTCGTTTTTGCTGGCCATGTCCATGCCTATGAACGATTTGTAAGAATTTATATCCACCATTTCACTTCGTTTTTGCCATATATATATTCACTACGAATATACACTATATCAGTATATCTTCTACTGACATATTATGATGGAATATCAGACCAATGTATACAACGACAAAGCCGATGACTGTGGACCAGTGCATATTACAATCGGGGATGGTGGAAACCGTGAAGGCCTTGCTAACAAGTAAGCTCTTGTATTGCAATGTGTATATGTTTCATAAGCAGTGTCGGATCCAGAAATTTATTCCGGTGGTATCACCGAAGCCTAAAACTTACATCTTTTAGCCAAAAAAAAAAAATTCCAATAGGATCACCTGAATCTAAAACATCAATTTTTATCGATAAAACTACACTTTTTTAACAACAAAACTATATCGTTTTACATACATATATGTACACATATCATGCATTAAACAATGGTTAAATTAACAGGTATATGGATCCACAACCGAAGATATCTGCATTCAGAGAGGCGAGTTTCGGGCATGGGGAATTACAAGTAATGAATGCAACGCATGCGTTGTGGACGTGGAACAGGAATGATGACGATGAATCTGTTGTAACAGATTCCGTATGGTTAACTAGTCTTGCATCAAACCCTTCTTGTATGGGCAAAAATGTAAAATAACAATATTAATTATCTTAATACATCCTTTGACTTGCTAAATTTGCATTTGTTTTTTTTTTTTTAAGCCCCCCTTGCCGCTCTTGTTGTTGTTGCAGTTTGGGGTCCATTAAATGTCGAAGTGAGTGGGTTTTGGGCTCATAAAGGGCTTGTAGCCATTGTATTGGGCTTTAAATTAATGTTTAAGGCTTATTTTGTGGGTCCATTATCACATCCTTTGGATCTTCTTGGGCTTCCTTTTACGTTTAAACGAATTAAAGAATTTGAAAGTTTTATAAACATAATTGACACCCTAGAATACCTATTCACTAAATTCTGTTTGGATACAGAATTTTGAATTTTTGACAAACCTTAATTTTTGAACCAAAAATAAAGACGAACCTTAATTTTCACAGATAATTAAAAAAATAGATTTCCAATTGTATCAAATCCTGTATCACTCTATCTGCACGTCAAAATAAGGATTTTCCTTAATTTGCCTACATTTTTCATATTGAGAAATTCTTTGCCGACATTATTGACCATTTATAAGTGTTAATTCAGTTTATTCTTTGAGCACAGAGCCGTTGAAAATATAGACTTAAAAATATATATTTTTTCAATTGAAACAGTGAATGATAAGATATTTTACAAACTTTTTTCAGTAACTAATATTTTATTAATATTATCTAAATTAAAATATAAATTTTGGTATAGTAAATAAAAAATAGAATTATGAAACAAAGAAACTATTTATATATTTAGATACGTTAAATATAGAATTTTATATGAGATTTTATGTAAAGCCAGATGCGGGGCTCCGTAACCATGTCATGATTGGGAGAAGGTATATGTTCGTGAAAAGGTATGCACATTATACATAAAGCCTGATTATGTCGTTGCTAAAAAGTTGGCTGGCCCTTTTTCTTACCAAAAAAATAAAATAAAAAGAGTTGGCCCTTTTATAATAGTGTTTGTTTTTTTTTTTTTTTTTTGAAAGGTAAGTAAGTTATAATGAGAAAAAAAACTAGGACAAAACAGTCATTTGATAAATAACTTTTGTGAAATATCGAAAAAACAAATTTTTTTTTTTTTTGAGAAATCAATATTAATCAACTAAATCCGCCAAAATAACTGTAGTAACGAAGTTCGGGGGATATGTTTTCCAAACAGCAACACCTAAAGAATCAACGGCTAGACGCGTTAGAATATAAGCCGGTTCGTTACCGGTACTCCTAACAAAAGAAAAATCAACTGATTAAAAAAGACAATTTAAACATAAAAATATAGAATTCCTCTATACAAATGATGTTATATATATATAATACATGCCCCTTTTTATGATATCATTTTTATATGAATTGGTTGTATAACATTAAAAGCTATGTTTATACATAATAGGTAGGTCATTATGGTCGTATATATATTGATAAAATACAGCTTTACTATTCAAAATATACAGGATAAAAAGACATTAGATAAAGGCATGTATTAATATGGAAAAGTGGTCCCCTAGAATCAAAACCCACAACAGGGTTGTATAATTTATAATAAAAAAATAAAAGAAAAGGGAAGGTTTATTATGAAAAAGCCATGATCACGTGCAGCAGAAGGGTTCATTCAACTCGATCACACTAACTACAACAATAATGTGTAATGTAATTTTTTTTTTTGAAGGAATGTAATGTAATTTCATCATTTGCCTTGCAGGGGCTTAATTTTACCCCAAAATGATTAATTTTTGTACCTTTCCCAACGTAAATAGTTAAATTCCTGTTCAGGAAAACAGCAGAAACCGCACGATTTTTTTTACTTTTTATACTGTAGCGAATCCGGAAATTTTGTTCATCGGTTCCATAAATCATTTTCTAAGTAAATATTTTTTTAACGGTGTTCGAAATAATTTTTTATAACTAAAACATGGAGGTTTTTTCATTTTTAACAGATCCGCGGACTCTATTTTGGATAAGGTAGATCCGCCAATGTTTTTACACTAGTAGAACACACCCCTCCCCACACACCCAAAAAAAATTACAAATGATATTTTAGGGTATATAACATATATCATTATGTATTTCCATATAATTAATATTGCCCAAATTTTATCTGAATTAATAAATTATTCTCTTAATGGTGTAAAAAAAAACATGTTAAAGTCGATATATATTGTGTCTCCAGAAAAAATTATTATCCAAAAATGATTGTATAGGTGATACAAATGGATAATTCCACTCAAAAAAAAAAAACAACAAATGGATAATTGAGATGTGTTTATACATACACTTTTTACATAGTAGGAATATGTATGGATGAACTAAAAACTTCTCAACCACCATTTTATAGCATCCATCAATTACTGTCGTATAATAAATCTTCACATCGTGTCTGAATAATTGCCGGGATACTTTGTTGGGCTGGCCAGCCTGATTGATCTTTTTGAGAGAAGCCCAACACAATGGGGCTTCACTGTCTCACCCGTTACAATTACTTGAATGTGGTTAATCAATAGTTTTTTTTAGACAAGGTTAATCAATAGTTAAGTTACAATGGTCTAATTTTATATACATTTTTATTTTCTTGAGTGATGTCGATCCAGAGAGTTGACTACTACACCCTGCTTATGAAAGCTAAATTATAAGATTGTGTTTATATATGACTTAGTTCACAATATCTTTTATTTGAATAAACTTTTCTTTATATTAGTTTTTCTTTTCCCAAGAGAAGCCAGCCGATTTAAGGAATAAAATTGTCGGAGAAAATAACTCATAGTGAGTTTTATTAAAAGTGGCGAGTAGTCTACATCGGAATTAATTTCGGATAGTATACAAACATGAACTGTCGGGAGCCTATGGTATCATTAGATACTACTTAAAAAGTAGATAATGATAGACTTTTGAATCATTCACTTTGTATATCGGGTGAATGAAAAATTAACATTAAACTTAGAGAAAATGATGTTTATTCGAATCGAACCAGTTTATTCAAACTGTTATATGTTCAATCATACTGAATCGAATTGGTGCAACCTTTCGGTTCAAGAGATATAACAATTAGGTTCAAGAGATGCATCAGTTCAAATCAAAAGGTTGCATCACTTTGGATGAACATTACATACGAAGAGATGCATCATGCGGTGAAGTGACACATTTCCTCTATAAATAGAAGAGCACCCTCAATGAAAATACATTGATCTTTCCAATACAAAAAAAAATTTGGAGAAGCATACCATATTTTATAATTTGCATCTTTCAATCGAAGAAAGAATTTTCATACAAGATTTTCGAGTTCGTCGCTTTTAATTCATTACAAGTGCCATATGATTAGAAGGTAATGATTGTTGTATCTTGGGAGACAATTGCGAATACCGTGGACACGAATTCGATACAAATTCGTCTTAAAGATAGAATGTCAACTTTCGTTTTACACATTTTATGCCATTTCAATTTTCAGCATTTGTGCCGTGTACAATTTTATTTTCAGTTTGATAGTTTAATGTCAACAGCAGGTTAATTGATTATATGTGCCAACAAAAACTGCCATACCTCAACTAAGTGTGAGACAGCCGCCACAACACTCTTGCTTATTTATCAGTAAAGTATGCATTTGGGGCTTGAATTCATAATATTTTTTAGTTGAATGAATATTTTTATATTAATACCTGTTTTACCTTCCTTTTTTTTTTGCATAAAACACCCCACATTTTTTTGGGGATAAAGAAAGAGGATTTATAATTTTCTTTTTTAAAGATGAATGTATATTCAAACTCTCATTGTATCAGAAAGTATGATATTATCACTTATACTTAAAAGTACTATAAATTAATTGAACCATTGAGAGAGATTTCTCGACACATTTTTTTTTAGGGAAAATAAAATACGAGAGAAATATGTATTTAAACTCTGATTGATATCATAAAGTCTAATACTATTTATAATCACATGAGAGATGTGTCGTAATTATTATAGGGCTTGAGTTAGAGTCTGATTATTTGATTCCGTAAAAAAAAAAAAAAAAAAAACATCTTCTAGTGAAAAATGTATACAGGTAGCCTAAAAACACTAAACCATGAAGACAATATATTTTTTTTTTTTGATATATATCCTACACATACTCCCAACTACGGGAGAGTGAGGGTTCTTCATTCATGTTATAACCCAACCTGTTATATTTTGCCCAATATGGCCATGGGCCATGTTAGATATTTCATGAAAAATATGATTCACTTGATTCGCAGGTGACTTGTATTGACATTACAAAATGTTTTAAGCGTCACGATTATAAAAAATTAAAAAAATTGGCATATAAATATGATTTTATTAGCACCTTTGTGGTGTTAATACAAACAAGCTACCGAATTGTATTATGAGGTGTTTGGCCTTATGATTACTCATCTTCCACAACATTCATTTCCTTTGACTAAAGTGTAACGAAAGAAGAAAAAGGTAGAATGACCAAAAATGTTAAAACCGTAATTTAAAAATACTTTTAATATTTGTTTACACTTATTACTTTCACATGCCTCAATAATATTAGCCAGTAAGAATATTGCACGGTTGAGCTGGACTAAGCAATCATTCCCCTACTATCAATCGAGTACATTTTCAGAAAGGAAATATTACTACTAGTTTCTCCCTTAACCATTTAGTTCAACAATTTATGTTAATTTTCCATTGAGTATTTATGATGCCACAACATGATACACAACACATTTTGAAATCATTGTTTATGACGTGGGATCTATTAATCATATAGGTCTTAAAAAAATCAATAGATTAAAATTTTATTGTAACGTTTGTTGTGCATATTTTATTGTGACACTAATATTTCTCTTTTTTATTAGACCTAAATACAAATTATTAGAGGTAATACTTGTTGTAATCTCTTTGTATCTTATCCCTAATATACGAAGGGACGGACCTAGCATGGTGAGGGTGGGGCCATGGACCCATTCAAATTTCGGTATGAAATTACTAGTATACCCACCTTTAATAATATTAACATTGTGTATGTATATTATTATGAACATTTTTAACTATTTACATTAAGGTTATGAATTCAAATCTTGGTTGCTACATTATTTTTTTTATCCCTTTTTTGTCTGTTTTTACTTTCCAGTGTTTGTAATATATGTTTTATTTTCTCTTTTCTAGTGTTTACAATTTATGTTTTTTCCTTTTCTTATTAACATTTGTGAATTTTACAATAAATTTTTTTGCTAGCACATTTTTTTTTGAGGATAAGCGTTACTTTTATTCAATTAAATCAGCAGAACATGCCAATAGTACATTGGAAGACGGCCTCGTGCACCATTGTTTAAGACCAACTAGCGATAGACCTTCTTTTGCTATGAGATGAGCTGGAAAGTTGCCCTCTCGGTTGACAAAAGAGAAGCGCTGATTGGAAAATACCGGAATAAGGACTTTACAATTGTCGATAATTGGACCCAGCTGAGACAAATCTACTTCATTCGATAAAAGCTTTTGGTGGACCATTTGCGAATCTCCCTCAAATATGATATTGAAGTATCCCAATGTAATGGCAAAGACCATATATAGCTTGGTGAATAGCTAAGGCTTCAGCAGTTGCAACATCATAGCACCCAAGTAACTTTGAGGAGAAGCTAAGGAGAATGTCACTGATCGGCCTTTTCTAAGTGTCCAATCTCACCGGCAATGTACCAGGTCAATTGCCTAGAATTTGTGAGTCAAGGTCGTATCCCACAGGGAATCTGGTCGAATACCAAAGTCGGTCTCATTCCTAGTTTAGGTCAACACGAATATTGAACGTGGTGATTTGTCAGATCACCGGTTCTAACTACTATATATACAAAACAAAATAAAGATCTAAAACTATATAAAAGAGATAGCCGAGCTATGATCCAATCTAATACTCACAAACCCTAGTTAAGTCCTGAGGTATTCTTGATTTACCTAAACGTTCTCGATGTTATATAGGGTGTCGTTTCCTGGCTCTAAGAATAGACATTATTTCAATAATCTACCCTCCTATGTCAGGTTCAACAGTCCGCTCAACTGATTTAACTGACCTCACACGGTCTATGATTCATAAAATGCTCGACAAGTCGATACAAAACCTCACACACGAAACCGAATCTGAACAACTCAGTCGGTTTTACAGGGCGATCCTAGAACCCCGGTTCCCGTATCCTCTCAAAATACATGTGTATTGACGATACGTGTGATACGATTATCAAATGGCCAATTTAACAAACGTGATAAGAATAAGTTCTAGAACTAAGGTAACATCGAGAATCAACGGTCAAACATCAAGAACACCACATGAACAAGCTAAGGTTCGATTTCGAAGACTATCACATAACTCAAAAAAAAAAGATTACCTACTCATTATAATAAGCAAAATAAAAGGGGTCAACAATAAAAGTTACAAAAATCAAAATCGAAAGCGAGAACAAGAAAGGAAATTGATATTACCGAGTAGAAAATTGATTTTCCGAACGAAATCCCGTCAATAATGCGTCAAGCTAAAACCGAGATACTCCGGATTACAACAATCTACAACTAAACTAAGTTAATCTACCTACAAACTAAGTTAAAGCTAATGAAAGGGACGAAAAACTCAAGAAAATCGATCTATATCTATATGTATATATATATATATATATATATATATATATATATGAAAATGGGGTTTATATAGTGTTTTGGCAAATCTAGACGCTAGGTGTGCGCTTAGGCTTTGCTAGGCGTACGCCTAACATGCTGAAAACACGGATTGAAACTTCTGGACCAATTTAACTTCCAGGCGTGCGCTTAGCATTTGTCAGGCGCGCGCCTAGCTGACACAACTTCAATAAATCGGTCATAACTTTGTGTGTAGACCTCCGAATTGAGTGATTCAAAATGCGTTGGAAAGATAATGAAATTATCTACAACTTTCATGAAGATGGACAGCCCATAAAATGCCTCTAAGTTGGATCAAAATGCAGATCAATGAAAGGTATGGTTGTAGTACCAACGTGTTTTGATCCGTTTGAACGTTTAAGCTTCGGGCACACGTTCCAATCCTCGTATCTCGCCTTCCAGACATCTTGAAAACCTATGTCCTATACAAAATCACAATAAATACCACACGTAATCCCTACAGGACACTAGGGTAACCGAAAGTATAGTAAATACACCGAAAAAATAATGAGATTTCGGACTTTTCGTCCTAGGTCTCGAAATGATAACCAAGGTGTAAAATACAAACAAATGTCTCCCGAAACATATAAAATGTGGTATAAACGGGTTATAATCACATAGTAAATGATAGCCAATTTGACTCTCATCAACTACCCCCTACTTAGCATTTGCTCGCCCTCGAGCAAAGACGAGCGATTCAAAAATAAAGATGGAGTCAACATTGATATCATACATCTAGTCTATAAGAATTGAAATGGTAAAACACAAGTAATTGACACCAATGCATATGATTTAAGTTCTACCTTGTATTGAGAAAAGAATGTGTTTGTGTGTATAGCTTCTTCGACATTCATCACTAACGACCGGTTTAGATTATAGACATAATGTACCGAGGCTACACCATAGGCTTATACGTCGTAAATATCTCCACTAATCGAGGTTAATCAAAGTCTAGTACGGTCAAGCAGGACTTGAAGGGTTATATCGTTAGGCTAGGGTCGGGGCTAACGAAAGGGAAATTTACGATAAAAATAGAAAAAAAAAAGGTGCAAAAGAGCTTTAACCAAGTCAAATATAAACACGAAACTCGGTATCAACTTCGTCCTCAATCCTTCCCGACTATTTACAATTTCGGATTACAAACCGAACCCTAACTCCGATTTCATAATATACAATACTACGCAACACTTTAGCCCACTTTTTGGACTTATGCCAAACTATAAATATGTACATTTACTGCTTATGTTTCTTTTTTTTTCTTTTTCTTCTTCTTTTTTTTGCTTTTTTTTTTCTTTTTTTTTGAGATTGATAGAACAAACTATACAGGATCGAATTATGAAAATATGACACTATACATCAAAATTCGAACAAAACTGGAACCTACACATTGTTACACTCCTCATTCCGAATAACTCGGAAATCACGACACCATACCATTACTTACGTCTCAACAATACCTCACAACATCGTAAAAATGTGCGGAACGAACAAGCTCAATTGCAAGGTAGTCAAGGGTACGTAGACTGAAATAAATTTAGGGACATCGATTTTCACGGGTTAGTAACACGAAAGACTAGTTCAGGTGTCAGTCTAACCACCCTACAAAGGTTGAGAGGGGTAACTGTGGATAAATCGTCTGGGTTGGCCTTTGGCTCTGATCGGGTCAAAATAAATGCCAAAACCGTCATCCCGTACATAACAACGATGACCTTTCTATTTCGCCTCGAAGTTACTATTATAAGTTCTAGGTAACATGGTCATTAATAACTACCATAATCGTTCACTAGTCAAGGTGATTCGTGAAGTCAAAGCTAACGTGATACAACTATTCCGGTCTCAATACAAGATCCCAACTCAAATGAAATGCATTCAGATAATCACTATATGTTTAACAAAACAATACTATAGGCTCAATGTATCAAAACCAATGTCAAAGGCATCAAAATTTCTAAAAAAATGACTCATTTATATTAAAGGGATAACAATTGCTAAGTATGACTCGTTCCACATGAAAACAAAAACATTGAAGCTAAACCAACCACCCCCTACTTTAAAACCGAACACGAATGATAAGGGCAGAAAACTTAGCTTACAACCGGAAAAAGCGCGAGTACGATCATGTGGCATCCATAAAAGTCCTCCCTGGGTACCTGTGCTAATATTTACAAGCAACACCAAATATACAAGATACACAGGTATAAAGATATCGATATGAAACTAGACGGACTACCACAACTCATCAAAACCCAAAACACCACACTTACCCCCCAAAAACACACTTCTTCGAGTTATATAACAACAAAACTTACTTGAAGTATCATAATACACACTAAAGAAATACGGTGAAACATGAGGGGAAAGGAAAAACAATAAAAACACATTCTGAGTTTATAGTCCTCAGCTCGACTTTCTACCCCCAACTATGTCAAGGATAGCTATACCAGAGGAGAGCAAACCGTTGCATCTCCCTACAAAAATCGTAGGAATTGAGCACCCCTGAAATGAAACAATAGAAATATGGGGCTTAATCCCCACCACCACGATTTGATCGATGAGTCCATTGCACAGAACAACGAACTCACTTTCCCCGAAGGATCCATTAACTGCAAACCAGGGAAACAACACGAACACAATCACGATATCAAGTCACTACCACTACCGAAGTAAATAGTGTGACACTTCAACAAAAACAAATAAAAACAAACTATACATAGAAAACAAATAAGAATTACGACCAAATCCTAAAAACTCAACTAACTTACAAGATATCAACCGGATTCCCTGGCAACGGCACCAAAAAGCTTGATCGGCCTTTTCTAAGTGTCCAATCTCACCGGTAGTGTACCGGGTCAATTGTAGCCAAGAATTGGTGAGTCAATGTCGTATCCCACAGGGAATCTGGTCGAATACCAAAGTCGGTCTCGTTCCTAGTTTAAGTCAACACAAATATTGAACGTGGTGATTTGTCAGATCACCGGTTCTAACTACTAAATATACAAAACAAAATAAAGATCTTAAACTACATAAAAGAGATAGCCGAGCTATTATCCAATCTAATACTCACAAACCCTAGTTAAGTCCCGAAGTATTCTTGATTTACCTAAACATTCTCGATGTCATATAGGGTGTCGTTTCCTGGCTCGAGAATAGACATTATTTCAATAATCTACCCTCCTATGTCAGGTTCAACAATCCGCTCAATGGATTTAACTGACCTCACACGGTCTACGATTCATGAAACGCCGACAAATCGATACAAAACCTCACACACGAAACTGAATTTGAACAACTCAGTCGGTTTTACAGGGTGATCCTAGAACCCCGGTTCCCGTATCCTCTCGCAAAATACATGTGTAAAGATGATACATGTGATACGATTATCAAATGGCCAATTTAACAAACGTGGTAAGAATAAGTTCCAGAACTACGGTAACATCGAGAATCAACAGTCAAACATCAAGAACACCACATGAACAAGCTAAGGTTCGATTTCGAAGACTATCACATAACTCGACTAAAAACGATTACCTACTCATTATAATAAGAAAAATAAAAGGGATCAACAATAAAAGTTACAAAAATCAAGATCGAAAGCAAGAACAAGAAAGGAAATTGATATTACCGAGTAGAAAATTGATTTTCCGAACGAAATCCCGTCAATAACGCGTCAAGCTATCACCGAGATCCTCCGGATTACAACAATCTACAACTAAACGAAGTTAATCTACCTACAAACTAAGTTAAAGCTAAAAAAATAATAAAAAATGGTTATACCCTAACCATGAGGCCCCCTCCCACCCCCGATCCCACAGGAATGTGAGGAGAGGTTAATCAGGTAACCTAGAGCTTAGAGTCAGGGGCTTGCTGGTTCCCCATAACTGAAGGGTGTTATCAATCGGAAATCAACCCCTTTTTACGGGAATCGAACCGCTGATCTCTAGCTTAGGGTCCGGCTGTCATTATAACACCCCAGCTCCTCACCACTAGGCCATGTCCAGGGGATAAGTTAAAGCTAATGAAAGGGATGAAAAACTCAAGAAAAATCGATATATATATATATATATATATATATATATATATATATATATATATATATATATATATATATATATATATATATATGAAAATGGGGTTTATATAGTGTTTTGGTAGATCTGGACGCTAGGCGTGCGCCTAGGATTTGCTAGGCATACGCCTAACATGCTGAAAACGCGGACTGAAACTTCTAGACCAATTTAACTGCCAGGCGTGCGCCTAGAATTTGTCAGGCGCGCCCCTAGCTGACACACCTTCAATAAATAGGTCATAACTTTGTGTGTAGACCTCCAAATTGAGTGATTCAAAATGAGTTGGAAAGCTAATGAAATTGTCTACAACTTTCATGAAGATGTCCAGCCCAGAAAATGCTTCTAAGTTGGATCAAAATGTAGATCAATGGAAGGTATGGTTGTAGTACCAACGCGTTTTGATCCGTTTGAACGTTTAAGCTTCGGGCACACGTTTCAATCCTCGTATCTCGCCTTCCGGACATCTCGAACACCTATTTCCTGTACAAAATCACAATAAATACCACACATAATCCCTACAGGACAGGGTGACCGAGAGTATAGTAAATACACCGAAAAAATAATGAGATTCCGGACTTTTTGTCCTAGGTTTCGAAATGATAACCAATGTGTAAAATACATCAAAATACAAACAAATGTCTCCGGAAACATATAAAACGAGGTATAAACGGGGTATAATTGATGACGTAGATCAAGTGATAATAAAATACTTGACCACCATAAACCAATACTAGCAAGAGGACTAGGTCCATCGTAGTATAGGTATAGCGAATCAAGGTCGATCCCACAGGGAACCAAATTGTGGGTCATTTATATACAAACAATTAATTATTCATATCAAGGACATAAAGCGGTCTACGACCAACAAAAGACAAGAAAGATAAAGGACACGACTCGACACAACACATAACGTAATTAACCTCCCCAATTATCATGTTATCGTTTGGATCTAGAGATTCTATATAATTAAGCTAGACTCGACAACTATTAATCTGATTCGTATTTCTTTTATATTGGCTACGGGAGTCATCCCCTAAACTAGATCTAACTCCGGGTAGGCCATCTAGATCACTATGCTACATTACGTGACTTCGCTTTTTAGGCCTCCATCTCATATAACTTGCACGTTTACAAAACTAGGGATGTCGATATTAACCGTATTCCTTACCTAGGCAACATTCCTGTGATTAGGCGTACTTCCTAGATGACCGCATCAGTCTCTGTCCCATTAACAATCACCTGCACGGTCTCATGTTAATCTACGATTTACGTATAACTAGGTGCCGACAATTCCCAAATACAGAACAGATCCAGATCTCGCTGAAAGTCCCGAAAGATCAATTCATGAGCAAACCTAGGAGCCCTATATTGGTATTTCCTAATAATACACTAATTAATACAGACGAGCAACGTAGCCGTAGCCATACCTACTAAGATAAGAAATTCTAGGTGGACAACCTCACCATAAAGACGTGCCTAGATTGACGCGGCGAAAACCTAAATCTTAGCGTTTCTACATACGTAACGGATAAAATAGAGATTCATAAAGAAATTATATAGATCTACTAAAAACACGGTTGTCGATCATACCAAAGTCATCTATAGGTCACCGGATGACAGATCTGGGCGTGTGGATCCTTATAGACAAGGAATCCCCACTGCCTCATATCGTATCCTTAGATCTACATCGTCCGATGAAGAACGAACAACCTTAAACGATAAACAATAATTGGGGGCTTAATTACAAAGAGCTAAGAACAAATAAATACAAGAACTTACATAATAGCAGAACTTGTAAAAAAACTGCTCTAAGAAAAACTGAAGCTTTAATTATGAATTGTGTAAGGTGTATTGTGTGTGTATAGTGTGTATGGTATGTCTCTATTTATAGGGTTCAAACTAATTAAGAAATATACTTCAAAATATCAAAACAAATAGAGATAACTCTCGGCCGATCTCAAAATAAAATGCGCCACCCCCCTTCATGCGTGTCCTTCATAGTCGGCGCCACTCTTTTGATTGGCTTGCCGGCGCTTGTCATGCCTTACTCCTCTTTTCGTGCTTATCCGATCTTTATCTTCAATGCATCCGGATTTCCTTGGATTTATCTTGAGATTTAATTCTTCCATTTGTATTTATCCTCCAAAAATTATCTCAATCTATAAAATAGATATTTATCCCAAAATAAATCATATTTAAATAATAAAAACGGATAAATACCAAATTATAAATAAAAACATATAAATACCAAATTATCTCTTTTAAATAATACAAAATAGATAAATACCAAATTATAAATTATAAATCACTTAACATTAAAGAATCCATATAAACATGTGATTTAATATAAAATATATATTATTAATCTCGATTTAAGGACAACGTTGATGACTTTTACGGGTATAATTTGACCGTCATCAATAATCACATAGTAAATGATAGCCAATTTGACTCTCATCAGTCACCCGAGCTATTCCTCACCAAACCTCCAATTGCTGGGAAATTATTGTGTGGTGAGGGAATTTGAGGTGAAGTGACGGGTAAAACGATCAGAACCACACAGTTTTAATACAAAATGAAAGTGTGTGGTGTGTGGTGTGCCACACGGTGTCTCCGCACCGTGTGGAGACACCACACAATAATCTCCCCCAATTGCTACATCGGACTCTTTTACCGCTGCATCCACATTAAATTTAACAAACGGTTGAGTTAATTGCTAGCACATTTTAGTGAGATCTCGGCCACCACTAAAATGAAATCATGGGTCCGTCACTGAATATATGTGCTATATTATTCATTAAAAAAAGTAACTGAATAAAAAGAAAATTTATCTTTGGTTTGAATGTAATTTATGTTAATCAATTGTTTTTTTAATTGAATAAATATGAATTACAAATTTCATCATTTAATGGGAGCCATCTCCACACGGTGCGGAGACACCGTGTGGAACCATACAGAACACACAGTTTAATTATGTATTTAAACTGTGTGGTTCTGATCGTTTCACCTGTCACTTCACCTCAAATTACCTCACCACACAATAACTTCCCTGAAAAAAGGGGTAAGAATTATGGGAGATCTGAAGAGGTGATGATGATGATAAAGCTTTAGAGGGGAAGCTGCAATTGAGTGTGTTGAATGAATGCAGAATGCAATTGAAATCTAACCATATGGCATTGAAAATCTTTTGGTTACTGTCATACATTTATGGAAAATAACTTCCAACCTCCTAAATAATTAATTATGAAAAATATAATAAATTCATTTTTTTCAATAAAGGAAGCAAAGGTCTCATTTAAAAATGGGCATTAAAAAGCAAACACCTTTTTATTTAAAGAATTGGCCTCCACAATTACGACTATCTATCCCCAAAGTACTTGAAAGGGTACCATTATTAGAAGGGTTTGCCATCATTTGTGTTGCAGAGTATTTACGCCTAACATCTTCTTTGTTTCCAACATTTCTTCCAAAAGGACCCCTTTCCTAATCACTCTCTCTTTTATTGCCCACTTCTTTCTTTTTCTTTTCTTTATTACGCCCATACCCTTTTACCTACGTGTGTGAGTCCTCTCTTTTTTTTTTTTTTTTTTTTTTTTTTTTTTTGGGGTGTGGAAAATGATGATACCTAATCTCCCTAAGTTTACTTCATGTATACACTTTATATAATATAAATTAATATTATATGAATTGTGTTCCTAAACCGAAATCTTGCCTCCGTGACCGAGTGATTTTATCACCTTTTCAAAGAGATTAGAATGAGGTTATGATGTAGCCGATGGTGAAGCCCTGCAAATTAATCATGTTATTTTCTTTACGATCTCTTCGAGATTTTCCCATGTGATTCTTAAAAGAGATTGCTAATCTATATATCAGCGACTTGTGTCTCTAGCTGAAAACCTATAGCCGATTGATACTATATATAACCAAGGATTGCCGTAGACTTCTACCATACTTTTTTATCAAGAGGCACAAAAATATTCATTCTCACCCTCTAGTTAGAAAAGGTAAGCACCTTGTTGCTTCTAAGAAACGAGGCGTTACACTCCCCTCTTATGTATGTCTCCATATTGCAGCGGATAATGAATAAATATCTCTCTTTTACCTTTAAAGAAAATTTAAAGGAACGTGAAAGAGGATATGTTAGTGTCGGATTTCCGGCGTTAGTCCGATATTGATATTTATGCGCGCTATTGTTTTTCTTAAAGAAAAAATAAAAAGAGGTCTAGATTCGATAACGCTTAGAACACAAAATATTATTATAATACACAAACGTATGTCATGAGGTTGGTAAAACTTGCTCTGTTTGCAACTCAATTGTGGCATAATATTATTACTTAATGTTACATTCATCATGATTTAAGAACAATTCCTATAAAGAAAAAAGAAGCTATGATACACAACAAAAAAGCTCATTGGATACCAAATTATGACAATTAATTTATCCTTCTTATCTTTTTTTGAGAGGGGATTTATCCTTCTTATCTAAACATCAATAATTACTTCTCTCTTTTTTTTTTTGGAAATTTCAGTTATCACTATTCATCATACCACTTAATGATGTGGCTCAAATGGTCTGCTTTATTTTCTATTTTTATTTCTTTTTTAATTTTTTTAGTGATGAATAGAAAGCTTATTAAATGAATATTGTTTTTTTTAGGGATAAATGAATATTGTTTTTTTGACGCAATTCTCGTTTAACATATGATTTAACGTTTTAGAATATTTTGATACTAGCTAATAACCCGTGCTATGCGCGGGGTTAGATATAATAATTAAAAATATCACAGTTACATTCCAATAACCAACTTACTACTAATATTGTTTAAGTTTACTACTATTATCATACTCTTGGAATTTCAAGACGTAAAAAAGAACTCATCGGTCTACATCCACGTATCGTTCTCGGAGAAAATAGCAATCATTTTACTGTGATGTGAATGACATCAACACATAATCTTCTGAGATGTACATAAAAAATGTAGATATGGCAAGTGCATATCCTTATCATCATTGTAAAGTGCAATAGGATTTGGACTCATACGGATATTTTTCATCACCATTTAGCAATGACATGCAAAAGACCCAACACGGCCCAATATCAAATTTCATTTGTACGGTGATGTCCTAGACTTAACAAAATGAACTAAATCGCATGATCACATAAAGAAAGTTTCTATGTGTTCATAATTGACGATGCTAAATAAAGCACCACCGGAATAACAGGACCACGTGTAATCTAAGGGTGAGTTGTAATGGGATCGAATGGCTGTAAGTTGGTGGGAAGGTAATGTTTTTGAGTGTTTTATGGCTGAGTCCAATAATGTATCTTGAATTGCCTACGTATCCTGTGTAATGTCCAGGAATCAAGCCTTACGTAGTTCCTGGAGCTGTGTATTTATAGGCACATGTCCTTATTCTGCCCTAAGCTTGGGGCGGTTTAGTCTATTGACACAAATACCCTTTAATGGGCCTTGACCCCCTGTCCAAGTAACCAATTGGGCGGTGGGCCTGGGAACCTGGACTGGAGGCCTTAGTCTCGACTCGATTCATACCGACATGGGTGATCGAGGTGGGACACTTACAAGATCTGCTGGCTGCGGCGGTGATCACTGATTCGTCTCGTATTCGACCCGATGTGGATAATATACTTGGACTTTTCCACATGCCAGCTGGACCAATTAGATAATTCCACGTGAAGGGGTGAAATCCCGTATCGTCAATAATCTACAATGATGATCCCGTGGTACATCCATATATAAGGAACATTCACTTAAGCTTTTGAAGAAGTTTCATCACTACTTACAATATTCAAAGGATGTGCTAGAACAAACATGTAGGTAGTGCAACTTTACAAAATAAATTAATGAAAACAACTTTACAAAATAAAACACACAATACACCACAAAATAAATATATTTTTATTTTTAAGTATAACAATAAATAATGAAATACATGAAAATATCCACCGACTACAACAAATCAACCTCTTTTATTTTCTCTCTAATTATATTTTAAAGCAAAAACACTCCAAATACAAACAAAAAATGCCTTCTCTCAAATAAAATTCAAATTCAAACACTCGTTCGTTTATTTTTTTTCCCCACATCTTCAATATACATTTATGTTATCTACCTAGATGTATTTCTTTTAATGAAGGAAAGATGATGTAAATTGTAGCAAATTTTAAGCAAGAGTACATTCATATTGAATAATTAAAGAAAAAACGACACATTATTAAAAACATGACACAATATAACAATATTGATTAAGCATGAGTGATCTTGGAATAATAAAAAATAAAATAAAAAAACCACAACAACAACACAAACGTATATTGAATAAGTTTCTAAAGAACATAAAATTAGAGGGTATAGGAAAAAGAATGCGCTGGTTCTTATTGATGACCAGCATCAGCATAAAATCAAACCGGTAATAAAATAAATAATAGTCATGTTAAAAACCAATGATTCGTACAAAAGGCAAATTGTGATAATATTAATGGAAAAGAATTGTGTTTGCAACGGTGTGTATTGGTACAGTAGATACACATCATATCAATTACAATTGAATGAGAATAATCTAAATATGGAAAGAGATACTAAATTAATATATGCAATGATACATAATATTTGCGAATAAATGTGTTTATATTATTCTTCTATTAAATAAGGACAAAAAATATTTCAATAAAATAAAACAATTAAAGTGGTGTTGAAGGAAAATACTATTATGTGCCTTCGTCAAAGCCAATGACGATTATCTTTCGGTTATTATGTAACGTTCAATCAGTATTTATTGCCATCAATGTAATCTGTGTTCACATTGTAACCGTGACCCTATATAAAGGGATTATCTAATGGAATGAGATACAGTTTTTCCCACCTTTACTTTTACACGTTATCAGCACGTAGCTCGGACAAAAAAAAAAAAAAAAAACCCAATTGAGCCGCCGCCGCCGCCCAGCCCCCAACAATCAACCCTAGTAAAATTACCCCCGCCGCTCTGAGCTCTCCCATAAAAGCGCAGCCGAATCTCCGCCCATACCGATTGTTGTCGGCGACGATTGCTGCCGGCCGAACCATTAGCCATAATTTGAGAGAGAAGGCGATTTCTGGTTTCGATCAACTGCTAAGCTTTATTGTTGCGAATTTGTTGCTGCTGTTCTATTGCAAGTCCCCCCTGGGATTTCACCATCCAGAGGCTCCCAGCCCCGCCGCCGTTGCTTCAGCTGCTTGGCTGGTTGGCTGCTATTCTTTCAATAGCATAACGGAATCAATCGATTTCGTCGGTGTCCATTGTCTCCGTTCCGGCCGATCGTCTTCTACTCCTTCACGGAATCACGGTAAGTCGGGAAATCGATTTCATGCTTCTTTGCTGCAGAAATCTTGCTGTTTCAATCCGGAAATTCTATTATTTTTCCGCAAATCCCCATTTTTGCTTCTCTCATGTGCTGTGAATTGATGGGTATATATATATATAACGTTTGTAGCTAATATAATAGCAATGATACTTTTGGAGTTTGGTGTGAACTGTGAACTATACAAAAAAAAAAAAAAAAAAAAATAACATATGTTAAGTTAGCTACAAACGTACTGATTTGATCTTTTGTTATTCAATTAAGTTGAATTCGTACAGATTTGATCTTTTGTTGAACATATGTTATATCGCCGATTGTATGTTGGTATATATTCTGTGTATTAGATGTATAGTTTCAGTCCGGTTTGTTAAGAAAAAAATATCGGATGATGTTCATCCGTACTTTGGTTTTGCTGATTGGGATGAAATGATATTTGGTATTATTAAATTCAGTTCCGGTAAATTGTTTGGATCTATTTTTTTATTTGGTTTATGTGCTATGTTTGCCCGAAATTTCAAATTGAGCATAATAATTATATGTTGATTGCCTTATAAATAAGATTATATGTCCTCCTATGATAACGAAATTTCATAGGCGTTATATACTAAGTACAAAACAATCAATGTGATAAAGTATCTTCACAAAGCATCGAAAAAATGAGTGACCGCTATGTACCATGGCATCGTGATCCAATTCACACTCTTGGAAATTAATTATTATGGATGTCTTATGACTACATAATTAATATGCTCTTCACTCTTGTTTATGTAGATGGCTGATACAACTCGACCCGAATTTGAAATCTTGGACTCGGAAGGAATTGAGTACCACCGCTGGGTTTCAGATGTGGAAATGGCCTTTGTTGCAAAGGACTACACTCTCACTATCAAACCACCCACCGACCCTAAGGACGACCCATCTGCTAAAGTAAAAGCAAATGCCCTAATGTTCTTGAGGCGACATATTGACTCTAGCTTACGCTGGGAGTACCTTCAGTTGAAAACACCCAAAGAACCGTGGGATGCCCTAGAGGGACGTTTTGGGAACATTCATGACACTTTACTCCCAGAACTGTCTGCTCGGTGGAATGAAATCCGCTTGCTTGACTACAAAGGGGTAGACCAATTCAACAAGGACATGTTGCGTCTTAGAGCACGTCTCAAATTCCGTGGAAAGGAACTCACAGAAGATGATATGATCCAGAAGACTCTTTCCACTTTTCCTACTTCAGACTTATACTAGCGAACCAATATAGGCTGGAGTACGACAAGAAAAATATTACGACCTTTCACAAATTGATCAACATGCTGCAAGTGGCTGAGCGGCATGATCAAGTTCTCATGAATAATAATGCCAGACCTGCTGGGACAAAGAAAATTCCTGAGGTTAACTATGGCAAGATGAAAGGTGGAAAGAACCCCAAAGAAAAGGGAGTTGGACGTCCTGAGCCTTACCCACGTGGAAACAATGCACCACGTGGAAAGGGACCTAGGGGCCGTAGTATGGGCCGTGGAGGTCCCCCTAATGTATGGCGCAGAAATGGTGGTGATGGTCCTAGTGGCCATGGTGGTCCTAAGGCTAAGGTGCAAAAGGCACCTAAGAACCCTCAAGAAAAAAGGGAGAGAGTTGGAACTGAACCTTGCTATAGGTGTGGAGTTACTGGGCATTGGTATAGTACCTGCCGAGCAAGTAACAAAGTAGCAGCCAATTACAAGAGGTATAGGGAATCTAGAGAACAAGAGGCCCACTATACGGAAGATGGAGACAATGACACTGATGTCAACCTCACAATTGCAGACTTCAATAACAACAAGAACCCTGCTCAGTCAATGGATGTTCCAGACTTTGATTGATCTGCTTTGCTTATTTATTTATTTTTCCAAGAACATTGTGAAGGCGGAATGCCTTATTTTTAATTAGACTATTTTGGTCTTAAAGTTCATTTGAATAATGGTTTGTTGAATTGGATTTTGATGTGCGAGACTTTTATTTTTTTGATTTTCGTTGGCCTATTAATAAATTTCGGATTTTATTCTGAAGTATTGAATTTTATTCGATTTTATTTACCAGTATATACATGGTTCGAAAATAGCACTATTAAGGTGTAAAGCAATACATCCACCATACAATAAACATATATATCGGGATGAAAAGCATTTCATTCTATCTCCATCGAAACACTCTAAAGAATATGAGTTATGTCTTCGACTTTTTAATCTCATCTAATTTGAATGTAGGAATGAATCGAGGAGAAATAGAGTGCTTAGCTGATAGTGGAACCACACACACTATCTTAAGGAATAGACAATTATTTGTCGAGTTAATTCCATGTAATTCATCTGTGACTACGATGATTGGATCATCACAAGTAATACAAGGGCGAGGAAATGCCACATTTTTGATGCCTAACGGCACAACGATAAAAGTCACAAACGCTCTATATGCACCTAGAGCCAATCGAACCTTGTTAAGTTTCAAAGATATTCGTGCCAACGGTTATCATTTGGAAACTCACTGTGAGAATGGAACTGAATATTTGTATATTACCACAAATGAATGTGGAAGGAAACGCATACTAGAAAAGCTTATGAGTCAATCTAATGGATTATATATTACTACTATTCGGATTATTGAATCCTATGCTGTCACCAACAATGAAATTTGGGACACCGACTCATACAGGCTTTGGCATGATCGCCTAGGACACCCTGGTCGAGATATGATGATCCGTATTTTAAAGAACTCACACGGACATCCCTTCTTTCGAGGAAAAAACAAAATGGGACAAAAATCCGACACAATGCAAAGTGTCCAAAGTAGTGTTGTTTCAAAGCAGCCATTGTCGTCTGAAGCACCGGATGAGTTATATCCCTCTTCCTCATTGACCATTTCCAAGGCACACCAATCATTTTGCAAAGCCCGCTCTTTAGCAAAAACAGGATCGAGACCTTCCTATGCTAAAGACATGAAACAAAACATTCCATTCTTACAAAGAATACAAGGTGATATATGTGGACCTATCCATCCAGAATGCGGGCCATTCAAGTATTTTATGGTTACGGTGGATGCCTCGACACGCTGGTCACATGTCGCATTATTGTCCACAAGGAATGCTGCATTTGCCAAACTCTTAGCACAGATTATACGTTTAAGGGCTCACCACCCTGATCACCCTATCAAGTCTATAAGGCTTGATAACGCTGGAGAGTTCACATCAAAAGCATTTGATGATTATTGCATGTCTATCGGGATTGACGTAGAACATCCTGTACCCCATGTGCATACACAGAATGGTCTCGCAGAAGCCACCATCAAAAGGCTACAGATGGTGGCCAGGGCATTGGTTATGCGCACCAACTTGCCTCTATCTGCTTGGGGTTATGCAATATTACACGCAGCTTTACTTATTCGTTTCAGACCCACTGCTAGCCAACCATTTTCTGCGTACCAGTTGGTTACTGGATATGAGCCTGATATTTCACACTTACGCATATTTGGTTGTGCAGCATATGTGCCTATTGCGCCTCCACAGCGCACTAAAATGGGTCCTCAGAGACGATTAGGTATTTATGTTGGATATGAATCCCCAACTATTATCCGCTATTTGGAACCTTTGACAGGCGATCTATTTACCGCAAGATTTGCGGATTGTCACTTTGATGAGACTGTCTTCCCGTCGTTAGGGGGAGATAAGAAAAAGGATTTTCTAAGGGAACGACAGGAATTGTCGTGGTTTGTCCCCACTCAGTCTCATTTTGATCCCCGTACCTCACAAAGTGAAAGTGAAGTGCAAAGAATACTTAATCTTCAGAACGTAGCAGATTCGATGCCCGATGCGTTCTCTGATATTGCTAAAGTGACAAGATCACATATACCAGCTGCAAACGTGCCTGCAAGGTTAGAAGTCCCCAAAAAGGGGCACAATGCTGTAGCCAAAGGCATTGCGACCACACTTAGTGGAGGTGTGGATGAGGCCGTGGCTGCCCAAAGGAAGAGGGGGAGACCACTTGGTTCGACTGATACTCACCCAAGGAAGAAGAGGGCGAGTAAGGCACAATCCGACCCATTAATCATCAATGTAGAGAATCCTCTCATGAGATTATCTCTGATTACTGATTATGTCCATGAATCAATCCTGGAGGACGCTCCGATGTTTGAATTGATTCCAGAGAACAAAGAAATCTCAATGGATTATGAGAGTGCATACGAGTTGATGGAAAGATCTTCCATGCACATTGATGATATATTTGCATATACTGTTGCTCAAGAAATCATAGAGCACGATGATGTCGAACCACGCTCTGTTGCAGAATGTCAACAAAGAGCAGATTGGCCTCAATGGAAAGAAGCAATCCAGGCAGAACTAGATTCTCCGACAAAGAGACAGGTATTTGGTCCGGTAGTGCTAACCCCACCAAGTGTAAAGCCTGTAGGACATAAATGGGTATTTGTCGAAAGCGTAATGAGAAGAATGAAGTCCTAAGGTACAAGGCTCGCCTTGTGGCGCAAGGTTTCTCACAACGCCCTGGAATTGACTATGAGGAGACATACTCTCCTGTAATGGATGTAATAACTTTCCGTTACCTAGTTAGTTTAGTTGTTTCCGAAGGATTGGAAATGCAGCTCATGGATGTGGTTACAACATATCTCTATGGGGATCTTGATTCAGAGATATACATGAAAGTGCCCGATGGTCTTTCATTGCCCAAGTCAAGTGACTCTAAACCACGGAGTGCGTTTGCAATCGATTGAAACGCTCACTTTACGGATTAAAACAATCCGGGCGGATGTGGTATACCCGCCTAAGTGACTACTTGATTGGGAAGGGATATAAGAATGATGAACTATGCCCCTGCGTATTCATAAAGAAAACAAGTTCGGATTTGCAATTGTAGCGGTATATGTCGATGATATGAACATAATAGGTACTCTTAATGAAATAAGAGAAACCGCGAGCTATTTGAAATCCGAATTTGAGATGAAAGATCTTGGGAAAACTCGGTTTTGTCTAGGCCTTGAACTAGAACACCGAGCTTGTGGAATACTTATCCACCAGTCTGCATATGTCCAAAAGATGCTCAGGCGATTTAATATGGACAAAGTGCACCCTGTTAGCACTCCCATGATCGGTCGAAGTTTGGACATAAAGAAAGATCCATTTCGTCCAAAGGAAGATGACGAAGAGCTATTGGGAGCTGAAATTCCCTACTTAAGTGCAATAGGCGCATTATTGTATTTAGCTCAATGTACTCGACCAGATATTGCATTCTCGGTGAACTTGTTAGCTAGATTCAGCTCCGCGCCAACGCAGCGTCATTGGAATGGTATTAAAAACATATTTCGATACCTAAAAGGAACCATTGACTTGGGCCTATTTTTTCCCTACACAAAGACAAGAGGGACCGTAAATGAAAATACAACTCCTAAAGAAAACGTCGACAGCGAAATCGCCACCCCCTACTCTGAAACCCCAAACAATGTATTAGTTGGGTTTGCAGACGCTGGGTATCTATCTGACCCACATAAAGGTCGTTCCCAAACCGGTTATGTATTTACCATTGGGAACACGGCGATATCTTGGAGATCAACCAAGCAAAGTCTTGTGGCTACCTCCTCGAACCACTCTGAGATTATTGCTCTACATGAGGCGGTTCGTGAGTGTATATGGTTAAGGTCCATCATTACACATATTCGAGGGACCAGTGGTTTAAGTTCCACCACTGAAGAGCCTACTTGCATTTATGAAGATAATGCAGCTTGCATCGAACAGATGAAGCTTGGTTATATCAAGGGTGACAACACAAAACACATATCACCAAAGTTTTTCTATAACCAGCAACAACAAGCTCTCCTCAAGATTCAAGTGAATCAAGTAAGGTCTGAGGAGAATGTGGCAGATTTGTTTACCAAGTCACTGCCTAAAGCAATATTTGAGGAACATGTGAAAAATATAGGAATGCGAAGGCTTTCAAAGCTTCCTTGATCGGTGTAAGGATCGGGGGAGATATAGACCTCAGGGGGAGTCTAATACACACATGTCATCCTTAAAGATTAAAGGTGCGTTGTGCTCTTTTTCCCTTTGACCAAGTTTTATTTTGTCCCACTGGGTTTTGTTACTTGGCAAGGTTTTTAACGAGGCAACGATCCATGCACCATTTCGCCTTTGACTTGGCACAAGGGGGAGTGTTGAAGGAAAATACTATTATGTGCCTTCGTCAAAGTCAATGACGATTATCTTTCGGTTATTATGTAACGTTCAATCAGTATTTATTGCCATCAATGTAATCTGTGTTCACATTGTAACCGTGACCCTATATAAAGGGATTATCTAATGGAATGAGATACAGTTTTTCCCACCTTTACTTTTACAAGTGGTTTATTTTCGGATATGGAACAGGTAAATTAAGAGAAATGGGAATTATTGTACTCAAATATGTAGATATATAGTGTAGATATGGAAATAGATATAAAAAAACAAATATATGCAATAATACATAATATATGCCAATAAATGTGTTCATATTATTCTTCTATTAAATGAAGATAAAAAAATTAAACAAATGAAATAAAATAATCAAAGTGGGTTATTTTCGGATATGGAGCGGGTAAATTAGGAGAAACGGGTATTATTGAATTCAAATATATAGAATTGTATATTGTATATTGAATAAGTTTCTAAAGAACATAAAATTAGAGGGTATGAGAAAAGAATGCGCAGGTTCTTATTGATGACCAGTATCATCCGCATAAAATTAAACCGGTAATAAAATATATAATAGTCGTGTTAAAAACTAATGGATTCGTACAAAAGACAAATTGTGATAATATTAATGGAAAAGAATTGTATTTGCAGCAGTGTGTATTGGTACAATATATGCACATCATATCAATTACAATTGAATGAGAATAATCTAAATATGGGAAAATATACTAAATTAATATATGCAATGATACATAATATTTGCCAATAAATGTGTTCATATTATTCTTCTATTAAATAAGGAAAAAAAATTATTTCAATAAAATAAAAATATTCAAAGTGGTTTATTTTCGGATATGGAACGGTTAAACTAAGAGAAATGGGTATTATTGTACTTAAATATGTAGATATATAGTGTAGATATGGAAATAGATAATAAAAAAAATAGATGTATGCAATAATACGTAATATATCCAATAAATGTATTCATATTATTCTTCTATTAAATGAAGACAAAAAATTAAACAAATAAAATAAAATAATCAAAGTGGGTTATTTTCGGATATGGAGCGGGTAAATTAAGAGAAACGGGTATTATTGAACTCAAATAAATACTCTATTTTGCAGCTTTAAATACATATTTTTCTAATTTACAGAATCTCTATTTAAGATTAAATGTATTTGATTCTCTATTTTCCATAAACGGTAAATATTAAAAAAAAATACAGAATCTAGATAAATAAGGTAGATGTAATTTACAGAATATTATTTTACAGTAAAAAATAGAGTATCTATTTACAGTGTTATTTTTTCATTTGAAATCTCTAAAATACAATTTTTGAAGAATTTACATTATCTACTGTAAGTGTTTTAAGAGAATAAACAAAATATCATAGAGACGAGAATAAATGGATTTTTTTTAACAATAAACGAATCTGGGTCACTGTATGTTTTAACATTTTCATAAATTGGATAATCAACAAGAGAGTAAATAGTTTTGAAAAATATATAAAATGTAAATATCACCCTAACTTGCCCCTAATCCCGTTCCTAGATCAGCTATGGTATTGCAGTATGGCTTTTCTTATTTTATACTATCCGGACGTATTGTGTGATACTTGATCCACAGATAAAACATATTATACCTCAACCTCTCAATCTCTATATGCTTTGTTTTGGAATAAATTCTTGGATTATGAGCTAGACCGGTAGCTCATGCATTGTCACAAAAAGCTATAGGAGGTCTAGAGACAGGAAAGCGAAGTGTAGCAAGTAGGTGTTTGATCCACTATAATTCAGCTAGAAGATTAACAAGTGAGAGATACTTTGACTCAATACTTGATTCGGAAACAGTGTTTTGTTTCTTTAAAACTCCAAAACACGATTGACTTTAATTATCCAACTGATTTATTGTCATGTGGACTACAAGTCCGATTTGAATCTCAGTGGCCATTTAGATTCAACATAGGTGAATCTTTGAAATGCAACATGTGATTCAATGTGCCTTCAATGTATCTGAGAACGCTTTTGAGTGTCTTCCACTCTGTTGAATTACCATATCTTCCAATTCACTACAAAACCGATGTTTGTCCTATTCATAATCAAATACTGCAGACCTACAATGATACTTTTGTATAATATAAGATTACTCATTGGTTCCCATGTGTAAGAAAAAAAATGCCTGCTACTATAGGTGTATGACAAGGTTTCAAGTTCTGAAAATCTATTTTCTTCAAGAGCTAGCTGCATATTGGCCTTATGAGAGGTATAGTCCAAATGTGTTTATGTATGCTTCCATCCCCAAGAAATGAGAGATTGAGCCAAGGTCTCTCAAGGCGAAAGTGGAATCCAAAATCAAGACAAATTTTTGAACAAAAGATGTTGAGCTTTTAATGATTCCTGACTAGAACAGTGTGCCTATGAAACGAGACAGGTATGAGATACTAATTTATGAAATGAGACAGGTATGAGATACTAGTTTATGATATACTGATATTATCGTCAGTTATCATCTTTCATAGTTTCATTATCTTAGACATAAAAAGACAAATAAAAGATCATAGATTTATTTGAACATGCATCACAACTTTGTTGTAATTATACAATACATTGTATCTTATAAAACTTGTGAAATTTTATTAAAAAAATCACATGACACCTCGTAATATTATCATCCATTGGCGGCCGGCGGCCGTAGGAGTTTTGAGATATTGATAAGGATTTTTGTCTCTTAAACTTGAGCTTACATATTTTCTATTTTATTTTTTTGAGTAAATGCATACTTTTTCTACTACAGATGATGAAAGGAGTCTACAACTATTTACAACCATAACACATATTCATTATCCCTAGAGGAATTTGAACATGAGACCTTTTGGTCTCAAGACTTCAATTTTAACCAGTTGAGCTAGGTCTCATCGGTTTGAAAAAATACATATTTATTTTTGTATAATTCATAATCAACAAGTGCATGAATTAACAATTGATCTATAGATAAAACTTAATAAAACAATTGTTCATATACTTGTATACGTATAAAATAATATCTACTCATTATTTTTGCAGAGGGTCAAAGGTCCAAAATGAGTGTTACCACATGTCATCATTATCATCATTTAACAAGAGAGTTAAGTTTTCAAAGTAATGATATGTTACAACTGCACCCCGAATAACTTTTGAATAGTAAGATACTAAAATATATCTACATAACATAATTAAAAAAATATGTGGGTCATGACCTGATGACCATAACATTTATTTAAATAAAATACATGTCGCGTTTAATCTTATATCATGTTTTGGAATTATTCTGTGTGGAATCCAAAGTTTTAAAAGCATAGATGCTAGTGTTCAACAAAAATCATCATACAAAAATTACACGAGTCAATATCATTGATAATAAGAAAACATATACTAATTAACGTAATCGATAATCAAGGTAATAAAATATTATGGTATTATTGTCATTATTGTTTTTTTTTTAAACTTCCAATGAATATTATTAGTCACAGGATTACATGAGGGGGGAGGAGTCTCAATCCACACATCCTACAAGTGTGCTGGTTCATTACTCTGACGCTTGACAAAAGAGAAAGAAAATGACACAAAAGCCGGTAAAAATCTACGGCAATCGACAACAATTCTTCCCTCAACAATGACATTAAAGAAACCCCACGTGAGCGTATATGTAAGGACGTGGTAGATAGCTAAAATTTCTCCAGCTGAGACTTTGAAACCACCTTCAAGATGGCAAGAAAAGCTTTTGATTATGGTTCCGTGGTCATTATGATCAGTCCTCCAACAGCAGCACTTTCATTGCCGAAAGCCGCATCCACATTGAACTTTAGGCTCACTATAGTAGGCGGTTTCCAGTATTCCTTGTGTTTTGGCCTTTTGATATTATTCGGTGGGATTTCCACTGCCGCCAAAGTATTCCTCCGCGTCAGAGAATGAATTGTTCGTTATGGAGGTAATGTGAGCCGACTTATTTTCGAAGATTCATGCATTTCGGGCTTTCAAAGTATTCCAAAGGAGACCGATAATGTTAAGGTTTTATTTAATACGGTAAGTTCTTAGGTGGTATTTCAATTTATAAAGAAAAAACGGTTAAACAAATCTAAAACACGTATTTTAAATCCAGTTTGAAAATAAACAGTGCAAAATCATGTACTTCCCTCCGCAATATGACTCAAAAACTTCCCATTTAATACGGAAGCGGATCCCCTACGGTACAAGATGAGCGGTACAAAGTGCTGTGCATCGTTTCCGTCCGAATTTTAGACGGATCTGTCCGAAATTTGGACGGATTTCGACAGATCATTCCAAATTTGGACTGGAAGAGAGTGAATCAAATTTGGACGGAAAAAAGTGAAATGGTGCTCCCGTTCAAATTTGGACGGATCCATCTAAAATTCGAACGGAAACGATGTACAACAATTTATACCGCTCACCTTGTACCGTAGGAGATCCGAACTCCGTCTAATACACGGGAAATTTTTAGGTGATCTTCGTGAGAAATTTAACAAGTCGCCGTCAATGCATACCCATGCAATGATTGTTGAACCAGAGGAGAGGAAGAAAAAGAAATGCATGTCTCCCTAACCCACACCCCACCCCACCCCTAGCCCCTTCCCCACCCCACCCACCTCCCTCCCTCTGCTGTACGATATAATTGGACAGCCCTTAAGTTCGTTTTGTCCCTCGAGTTAAAGTAGCTGCTCTAGTATAAATAGTACCCCACTTAGCTATTTTCCAATCTGCTTACTAAACACTGCAATTTCCCTTTGCTCAGCTCAAAAAACTGCTTCTTCTTTACCAACCCGTTTACAAAAAGGTAATCTTTTTTGAAAAGATAAAGAAGACCCCACACCACACCCCTTCCTTCCTCTTTCTTTCTTTCTTTGTTACTTTCTTCTACTTCTACTTCTACTTCTTGTTCTTCTTTGTTTGCTTCTTCCCCCCACTTTCACTAACTTAGGTAGTCCAAACACCTTTCACATCAATTGGGCTCCCTTTTTATATGAAAAAAAGAAAAAAAGCATACATCTTTCGTTCCTCTGTTTCAATTAAAAAATGCTCTGTTTTGCCACTGAAATTCTCATATCTTTATATGTTCCTTTCGTGAAAGAAAGGAGCTTTATTTATTAAGGCTATGCTTGTTTTAGTATTTCTTGGCAGATAATTTGACATTTGTTACAATGAAGAATGTCTCTGTATTTGGTTCCCTTTTTTCTCGATCTTCTCCTCACCTCTGTTTTACATTTTTATTTTCCTTCAAAAGAAAAACTTCCTTTTCAATTTCGAGGAGTTTTTGTTTTATTTTTTAAAAAACAGAAAAGAATGCATTTTAATATTTGGTTCATAATATAGCCATTGAAAATGATCAAAAGAAAGTGGCGTACAAGTTAAATGATGGTATTATTTGTTTCTTTTTCAGCATTGGTGTTTAGCGTGTTGATATAAAATTGGCTGTATATATGCAATGATAATAATGATTATTCTCGTTTACAGAACGAGGACAACAGAAAGTAGCTAATTTACTATGATTGCGTTTTCGTGGATACTATCATTTTCTGTCCACAAGTTGATATTTTCATCATGATTAATATATATTCTTTTTGTTTATACTTTTATTATTATTACTATTATAAGTATAAGCTCAAATTCCGGCTCACAAAAATTGAGTCCCTAAATTTACTTTGTTAAATATTACAGATGGAGGAGTTGAACTCAAAGCTGTTCTTGAAGAACTGCTACATAATGACAGAGAATGAAAGGCTGAGGAAGAAAGCAGAGGTTCTGAACAAAGAGAACAAGGCCCTGAAGAATGAGATCAAACGCAGGCTTTTAGCCCAAGACAAGAGCAGCCCAAGGCCCAACAACAACATTCCGGACCTTAACTTCAGCTCCTCCTCTAACTCCAACGCCAACGACTGAGAGATCACTTATTTCTGTTGCTGCTAACTTATCTTTCTTTTTGTTTTTTAAGGAATATTATTATATTAGCTAATATTGCAAGGAAGATATGTAAAAGTTTCTAAGTTTTAAGAATTTCCTTGGGGGCCAAAATAGTCAATTGTGGTTAGCTTTATTTTGTTGCTGCAGCAGTATCTCTAATGCTAGTAGTCGAATAGTGTTATGTTAACATCTATCCTTTATATTAAAAAAAAAAAAAAAAACAAAAAATTTACCCTTTTAATTATGTAGATGTTTTTTTTAGTGGCATGTTGTTTACATAGGAGGACAGTAGGTGGTTGGTGCATTGGTTGTGGTAGTTGTATGTTTCTCGAAGCAGCATTTTGTTATTTATCATTTTGCATATATATATCATTTTCGTTTATGTATTTAATAACCATGTTTAAGCGAGAGATTTTATGGTACAACGGTTGTAGGAAGGTTATACCAAGTTGCATATATTAGTGCCTCTTATTTTTACTCTCTTTCACATATTACACTTTTATCGTGTGTGAGAGGTTAGAAATGAGTGGTTATAATGTATGCCACTTGGTATAACCTTCCTACAACGGTTGTATTTTAAAATTTCACTAAGCCTTGCTAAGGGTTTTTTCTTGGAGGGGCAGGGTTGGAATTTGAGTTTGCTAGCTTAGGATGACAAGTTTCTTGAATGCACACACAACTTTAAAACTGATGGCAAAACAAACAAGAAAGCTACCATAAATTTGATGTAAAATTAAATATAAAAAAAAAAAAACAAAAAACAAGCGGTCTCCATTTTTGGATTGTTACGATCGGGATGAATAAATTTCTTCCAACCCTCCAAAAAAATAAAAAAATAAAAAATAAAAAATTGAGTAATAAGTAGTAGGAACTAGGGCTGAGCAAAAAAACCGAAAAACCAATCCGAACCGTAAACCAATCCGAATTGAACCGAAATAAACCAAACCAAGAGAAAACCGATCAAATCGGTTTGGATTGAAACCGAACCGATTTTAAATGGTCCGGTTTCGGATTACCCTGATTAAAAACCACCTAAACCGAAACCGAACCGAATTCCCAACCATATATATATATATACCCAATATTACTCAACCCTAATTAAATCCTGGGGTTCGAAAATTCTACAAAGAAGCCGCGGCACTTTCTTTCACGCGTTTCCTCCTCTTCTCTTTTCCACATTGAATATTACCCAACCATATATATATATATACCCAATATTACTCAACCCTAATTAAATCCGATGTTTGGACAATGAATATTTAATGTTGTATATTTGCTGACGTAGTAGACTAGTAGTAGTACATTAGATGTTGTACTAGTTAGGCACACGAGTTGCCACTTTTGTACATTTTGTTGTATTAATTAGGGCCATGAATGAATTAATGATGTACGTTTGCTGTTGCAATATATATGTAATAACAACTAACTAGTGATTTGCCCTGATGTACATTTGCTATGCTATTAAGTGGCTTTTGAATATGTTGTGTGCATTAATGTTATTAAGTAATTAGCCATGATGTACCTTTAATATGTTTTTACTTTATATTAGTTACTTTATATTTAAATACTTCAGGTGAAAATTGTGATTTATAATAATGTGTAGTTCAGACTTGTGAAACCGAAACCAAACCGGATCCAAACTGAAACCAACCCAAACCAAACCAAACCATTGGGTTCGACATAGTTTGGGTTTGGTTTGGGTGGTAAAATGTGTCGACCAAACCGAATAACTATGTGTAAAATCCGAACCGAAACCGACCAAACCGAACCGTGCTCAGCCCTAGTAGGAACTCTTCTTCTTCTTAAGCCGTGATGAATGCAGCATTAATTAACTTTTTAAAGTACGTCATCATTGTAAGCTGAGGTATAATTAGCTGTTAACAGCATGGAAGGGGGTTGGATTTGTGTAACGATCAATTCAATGGAATTAGTAGTAGTAGTAGTAGGCATTATATTAATTAATTATATGGTATAGTGCGTGAATAGATACAGGATTATTGTGTGTAGTGTAGTTGAATCAGCAACATTATCACATATGTTTTGGGTTCATTCAAAGGGTAAGTTATTGTGTGGTGAGGGATTTTGAGATGAAGTGACGGATGAAACGATCAGAACCACGCAGTTTAAATACAGAATAAAAGTGTGTGGTGTATCCATTCAAAGGGTATGAGTATGATGCATGCGCGTATCAATCATTATTCATCTATGGGATAAAACAAGCATCACGTGAGGAAGGGTGGATGTGGGGTCATTTTGGGTTGGGGTGTGGGCCAGATGTAGCTCTAATACTTTTCATCCACAACATATTTTTACATTATTGATTATAATAATATCATACATACTAATTAATATAGTTCTCATAACGATCAAAGGTGTAAAAATTATGTTGTGGTACATAAGTTTGACTTGTAAATTTATTTCTAGATAGCTTATATTAGTCTATATATATATATATATATATAGCAAGTCGGGTGTCTGTAATGGTGACTTAAACTATGCTACTCAATCTAGTTTTGGAAACATGTTTTGGTCAAGAATGTATAAAGCATCTGCTGAAGTCTGGTGTTCAGCTGGGGGCAAGTTCAACAGGGTTGATCAGCCTGCTGATGGCAAGTCTACTGAAGACAAGTCTGCTGAGCATCAACAGACTTGGGGAACACGTCTGCTGCATGTTTATTCGGATTTTATCTAACTTACTTCTGGGGTATTTCAGTCATTTACTGGGTTGACTGTTTAGTCTGTTAGGTTCGATTCCCAAGGCTATAAATACCGTCTATATTAATTGTAACTTAATGTAACTTTCTGGTGATAATAAAATATTCTCGTTTGTCCGTGAAGTAGTCGGCACATTGTCGGAAACCACGTTAAATCTGTGTTCTTCTTGTTTCCGTGTTTGCATGCTTGTTTATCTTTTATCTTTAATCATAATCACAATCACTTCTTGGATAAAAATGCCCTCTGCCTTGTGATGCGTAAAGTGGTGATAATGCATCCCGGATGTAACAAAATCATCCTAATATGTGCTAAGCAAGTCATAAATGAGAGGTAAACATGTGTTAAAATGATATAACGGTTGACTTTCATCAATGCCCAACCTACCCCAATTCACTCACCTACCCCCACTTACATACCCTCCTCACCCCGCCCTCACTTCACCCAGCGTATCCCGCCCCATCCCACCTCACCCCACTCCACCCTACCCTTGCCTATGTCCTACTTAAAACTGTCACTCTTACCTGCCTACCCCATCCTACCTACATTCCTTGCCCACCTCACTTCACCCTTCACCTATCCACTCTTACATTATTATACCCTACCTCACTGTACCTTGGGTGGGGTCGGGTGGGTGTGGGTTTGTGTTGGTGGTGTCTATTTTCGTTACGTCCCTTTTCGGCTGTAAATAATACGAACTTATTCATTATTTTGTAACGGAATTTCATTACGTTAATTACATTACAACCATACCTAAACAGTGTAATGGAATGAATTACACTACGTTGATGCAATCCGAACAGAACCCAGGGTTGTGAATCGAAAAATTAATTACTTGATGTTGTAAATTAGCATAAACTATATTCTAGAAATCTAAATGGAGTATTTAATAATTTAAGATCATGAAATCAAAATAAGAAATAGCTTAACACATAAATTATATGTAAATTGAAAGGTGATGCCGCGAACACAACGATGATGGCATAACAAGACATATATACAATACACTTTACACCCTTGATTATTTTGCGTCGATATCATGATCAATGTTCCTTCTTCTTCTTTTTTTTGAGCAAATGATCAATGTTTCCTAAATCATAAATAATGTGATAATGCTATATTGGTAGCATCATAATCACTCAAACACAACGAGTAACATAAATACTTTTCAACATTGATCGTGATGTATGATCAAATGATCGATCTTTTTGTAGGCCATCATAACCAATGATACGAGAAAAAAAATAGTGTATCTGATGATTGTGGCAGTAGTATTATACTAATCAATAATGTAAGAATATGTTGTGTTTATGATAATATTGTAGTTTCTTCTAAATTGAAATAAGCGGTAATAATAACACACCCATCATTTAATAACAAACGTGCTTACAAGCCCATCTATGGGAGTTTAGAAAAAACCAAAAGAACCAATGATTCCTAATTGAATGCTGGAGCTGTAGACCAACCCAAAGTCAAACAGGACCATAGCCTATCTTATCATGATTCATGACTATAACAAAAAAGAACCAAAAATTCTAACCACAGCCATCTCTCTATCTATAATTAACTCACCTCCGATCGTTGAATCCTGACGATTTTGCATTCAGATGAATGATTGCAAAGATTTGTTCATTTTTTGCTTGGTTTGAAATTGTGTATATCATCATCCAATTCCAATCCTCTCAGTCAGAATCTTGTTGCCATCAAAACCATATCTTTGAAATCATTTCTTATTATTCTTTCAATCGAAATTATTTCTTATTATTTCAATCTCATCAAAACGATATCTTTGAAAAATCATGTGTGTATCGGCCTGCATATTTAACCACAATATCTTTTACTATACATTATATCGGAGTAATTGATTATAATGTAGTATTTATTGATTTATATGAGATTCGACATAATTAATGGTGTTAAAAATATGTTGTGTAAGATGCAGTAAACATCCATAATGGATGTGTTATTATATATTGGAGGGACTTTATTTGCACCACACATATTTCACTCGTTTATCATTCTGCCTATGCATCACAGTATATTCAACTTTTTGAAAATCGGTTTCAGACCTAAGAACCGACTTCTCGTAGATTTTGAAGAAAGAACCAACTTTCTCAACTAAATCAGGCAAAAAAAGAAGCAGCAATTATATTAAAACGATGTACTTTCATTGTTAAAAAATATCAAAACAACTTATAGCCCAGTGGATCTTTGAAATTTCTCCAGTGTACCCATTGAATCTTTTTCTAAATTTTTCTAAATCACCACTGTTGACTTGGTCAAGTGAGGTTGGGCATGATAAGGTAGGATGAGTTAATGTTAGATCCGGTGGTGCATATGGTAAATTAGGGTAAGGTGGATTGGGGTAAGATCCAGTGGGGCATATGGTATGGTAGAGTAAAAAGGATAAGATAGGATATGATAGGGTAGAGTGAGGTGAAGACGAATGATCGGCTAAGATAGTGTAATGTTGAAGGGTTACGTTGAGGTGAGGTAGGGTTGGGTAAGGTTTGTGAGTAGCGGGGTAGAGTGAGGTGTAAGGTAGGATGGTCGTATGGTAAGATATGGTATGGGTAGATGGTACGTAAAGTAGGGTAAATAGATGGTAGGATAGGGTATGATGGGTGGTAAGGTACAATTGAATGGAATAAGATGAGGTGAGGTTGGGTATGATCCGGTGAGGTGGGGTAAGGTTGAGTGATGTGGTGGGGTAGTGTAGCAAGGTAAGGTATGATGGGTGGTGGGGTTGGGGTAAAGTAGGCAGTATGGTGAGGTAGGATGAGTAGTGAGGCAAAGTTGGATGGAGTAAGGTAGGATATGGTGGGTGATGGCGTGAGACTGTCTTCAATGGAGACTTTATTTACACTCTAAAAGTTTAATTTCCAATACTACATACAAACTGGAAGGTGTAGTGGGCAAATTTCTTTCTACTCTATCCGGAAAAGTGTTGCTCAAACCTCCATATCTGGAGTTTCTCCTAAAGTGAACAGTGTGTCAATTCCCTCCCTTTTGTGTCCCACCATGTACCAATTTCCTTCCATTTTCTCCCCACAAACTCATGTATTATATATTAGAGTCATCAATGGTGAAATATGGTTGGGGAGTGTGCTTTTTGGAAATCTTCCCAAAACCTTACCGTCATTCAAGGTTATTATGAACGAAAGTTTGTCGACATCAAAAGAATTGAAGTTGAAGATTGCAATTTTTGGTTCTGCTCGATTTAATTGGTAGCCCCTTTTTTTTTTTTTTTTTTCCTTTTGTTGTTCTTATTCTCTTCTTTTGCACAATAGATATCAATTTTTCTGTTATTTTTCTAACCATATCAATTTTTCCGTGTCTCCAAATGTGCTACCTTTTCTAGGGTTATTATTATGTGTGTTGTTGCTTGTTTAATATCATGTCTTAATATTGTTAGCAGGTTTGCGCTGTTTCCTTTTTCTTTTTTATTTGAGCAGAGTTGGTTTGCAGTAGTCTAAGACTCACCCCAATGGTTTTACTTTAAACCACACTCCAAACACATCGTTTTTCGTTCCAGTTACACTTTTTTAACACTTTAAAATATCATTCACTCCAATAAGCACACTTAATAAACCACTCCAAAATCATTTTTTTTTTCATTAAACACCAATTTATTTTCCCTCCACCTACCTTAAATTATTCCACCATAATTCAAATAAAATATTTTATATTTTGGATTACAAAATATTTTATAGGGTTAATTACTTAAAAGTATAGTTTTTTATACTTATTAGCCCCATAAGGACATAAAGGAATCTGTTGGACTTATAAGGACACAATTTTAATATGCTTCCTAAATTACCCATCTCCACGGCACACTGTTTCGATCAAAACCACTCCTCCCTTTTATTACTCTTCCCCTTTTCTTCTCATTCTTCTTCATCAATCTTTCTCATTCTTCTCCTCGTATGCCTTTCTTGAATTGCTTCGACTTAGCGGAACAGGTTGTTGCTGATTTCGATTTGAGCTGCACGGGCAAACCATTGGATGATGTATTAACTGGTGATTCTGATTGCTGCTGATTGAATTCTCGCCTCTTTCCACTCGATCTCCTTAGCACTTCTTCACCATCATTCCCCGAAGACAGCAGTGTTGAAGAGTAGAAAAGGTTGGTGAGGTTATTTTCAAGCATTAGGATCAATTGGAAAGGCAGCAAACCTTTTTGATTTCTTTTTGGCAAAAACCACAAAATTTTCCCCATAGAAATGGCCATTGCAACATCATCAATTTAAGCACTAGTTGCAGAGCTTTTTCTCGTCTTTCATATGCTGACCAATTTATATGATTTCCTTATGAATCTCGGTGCTTAAGATCTGTGTCATTCTTTTCCCACTTTCATGATTTCGGTGTTTCCTCAAGTAAGCGGGATGTTAACTTGGTTTTTCTTTGCTTCAGTGTATCCGAATTTCCGATATTTGTTCATTTGAAACCTTCACTTTTGGCATTTTCCGACTATTTACAACTAAATTATTGCTATATTATTACAGAGTACTTTCTATGTTTCATTCATATATATCTTTCAGCTGGATGATGAACTCCTTTTTCTTGTCTTAGAGCCTGATGCATTTGATATTATGCTGTCTTCTTGTATTATCATTTGTTGAATTTATCAATAGCATGTTTTCATTTTTTTGTTCTTAAATATAAAAGTTTACGATGAAGCGGCTTTATGTTGTAATATCCCACTAGAAATTCGGAGCTTCTGTAATTAGCATCCTTCAACCTCTTATTGAAGTGATTTTCTAGATAATGTTGTTGGAGAACTGTCCTTACAGAATTCTTAAGGGAACTGTCCTTACAAAATCATCCATTTTCATTCCGTTGGAATGAAATCATATTCCATTCCTCTGTTGCCAAACAAGCCAAATTGATATAATGTAATGAAAAAAACATTCCATTCCATTCCATTACCGCAATCCAAACACGCCATTAGAGTTTCTTCATTGCCAAACAAGCCAAATTGATATAATTAATGAAGTGACATTGATGTCACTGCAGATGTCACTGCATACATTAGACAACTAATGAAGTGATGTCACTTCATTACAGCTAAAGAATTAATGGAGTGGCATTGATGTCACTTCATTCTGTTGTTACATTTATTTCTGCATTTAATTTTAAATTGTTGATGAAGCAAATTGTTACTAGTATTTTAACCAAGATTGAGCTACTATTTTCGCCCAGCAAAATAAATTGTCGATGTCACTGCATAAATTGTTGATGTCACTGCATAAATTGTCGATGTCACTGCATAAATTGTTGATGTAACCGCATAAATGCGGTGTCACTTCATCGCGGTGTCTCTGCATCGGGGGTGGTCACTGCATCGCGGTGTCTCTGCATTGCGGTGTCACTTATCGCGGTGTCACTTCATCGCGGTGTCTCTGTAATGCGGTGTCACTTCATCGCGGTGTCTTTGCATCGCGGTGTCTCTGCATCGCGGTGTCTCTGCATCGCGGTGTCTCTGCATCGCAGTGTCTCTGCATCGCGGTGTCATTTCTTCGTTGTGTCTCTACAATGCGGTGTCTCTGCATTGCGGTGTCTTTGCATTGTCAAATGTTATAACATCGCGATGTCTCTGCAACGCGGCGTCTCTGCATTGCGGTGTCACTTCATCGTGGTGTCTCTGCAATGCGGTGTCACTTCATCGCGGTGTCTCTGCATCACGATGTCTCTTCATCGTCAAATGTTATAACTTCGTGATGTCTCTGCATCGGGGGTGGTCACTGCATCGCGGTGTCTCTGCATCTAGTTTGGTCACTGCATCGTGGTGTCTCTGCATCCGAGGTGGTCACTGTATCGAGGTGATCAATGGATCTGGCGTGGTCAATGCATCGTGGTGTCACTTCATTGAGGCGTCTCTGCATCGCGGGTGGTCACTACGTCGATGTATCACTTCATCGAGGTGTCTCTGCAATGCGGCGTCTCTGCATCACAGTGTCTCTGCATCGGGGGTGGTCACTGCATCGCGGTGTCACTTCATTGCGGTATCTCTGCATCACGGTGTCGCTTCATCGCCGTTTCTCTACATCGCGGTGTCACTTCATCGCGGTGTCTCTTCATCGCGATGGTCATCGCATCGGGCGTCGCGGTGGTCAATGCATCAGGATGGTCAATCCATCGAGGTGGTCATTGCATCGGGGTGGTCAATACGTCGCGGTGGTCATTGAATCGCGGTGGTCAATATATCGGGGGTGGTCATTGTATCGCGATGGTCAATCCATCGGTTAAAAAAAAAACAAAAAAACAAGCGTCTGAAAAAAACAAAAACAAAAACAAAAACAAAAACTGAACAGTGCCTGGAAAAGAAAGAAAGAAAGAAAAAGAAAAAAAAAAAAAAAAAACCCATGAACAGTGCCCTCTTTTTCTAACAGGACAAAAAAAAAACAACTAACAGGAAAAAAAACAGGCGCCTCTTTTTTTTTTTTTTGTTTTTTTTTTTTCTTCTCTTCATTAAGGGTATTTGAGTCTATCTATCTAATTTGTGTCCTTATAAGTCCAACAGATTCCTTTTTGTCCTTATAAGTCCAATAAATCCGTTTTGTGTACTTTTGGGTCTTTGGCCCTATTTTATATTTGCAACGTGTGAAAAAATCATTTTGCCTTTTTGTTGTTGTTGTTGTTTTTTTTTTAGTAATAATTATCATCACCATAAATAAATTTTCATGAAAGAAATAGTACTCAAATGAAACAAATTGATACATAAAAAAAATAGTTGAGATAAAAAAAAAAGGAGTAGAGATGAGAGAGAATGAATGATTTGTGGTATTTTTTTTACTCCAAAGGCAACTCCAAATCACAAGTGAGGCTTCAAGGAATTTGGAGGAAGAGTATGCTTTCAGTGACTAATGTGATAATAAAGTGGATAAAATTTACTTTAAAAGGGCTTTGGAGTGTTGAATCCAGAGCCCGTTGGAGACAGTCTTACTATTGCTGGTGTATGAAGTAGGTGGGCCTAGCAAAGAGTGTTTTTATTGGAGTGGATGTTTTTATAAAGTGTTAAAAAAAAAGTATAACTGGAGCGATGTGTTTGGAGTGTTGTTTAAAGATAAACAATTGAGATGAGTCTAAGGTACGATAATATAAGGTGTGTTGGGTATTAAGGTAGGGTGGTGGTAAGGTGGGTGGATAATAGGGTTGGTTATGGGGTTGCGCAAGGTGTGGTGGCGGTAGGGTAGGTGGATGGCAAGACATAATTTAGATACAAGCAATGACACATATCTATCTTTAATACAATCTTTCTTACAATAAATCGTACATGTTAGTACCATAAAGTTTCCCATAAACAAAACTATAGAGCCGTTTCATCATACTAACTAAAGTTGAACAGGGAGATACGTCATCCACACTCAGTACAAACAAAAGGGAATGGAAGAACCACTAAAGACCATTAGACCAAAATTTAACACCTTAATTAACCTCAACCAATAAGGCGTTTGATTGAAAATCTTACTTTAAAATAATGCTTCTCAGCTGAGATTACCAATCCTGCTGATTGCATTATACTAATGTACAATACCTATGCCAACACTTGCACCCATCGCTTGTATCGTTGTAATGGTGAGGGCTTGTTAGGGGAAACAGAAGCCACAGGAAACCTAGCAGTCCTGCTATAGAAGCCAATGTTACAATACCTGAAAAAAGATTTCAAAATAAGTCACATAATTTACAAAGTGGCTAATGATACAGTTCAAATCATGCAACCTTCGCTGTTCAACAAAATCAGCCACAAAATGAAGTTGAATAAATGCCAACAATGTTGATCTTCAAAGCCTACTGCAATCTGGATTCTTTCGTCATGTGAACCAATTTTTTTTGTTCTCATTGTGCAGTTGATTGATACCTCTAGACTGTACAACAACACTTTTTCAAATGAATTATGCGCGGTTTGATCAGCATTCATTGAGTGGCGTCTTACCATTATTATACTATCCTTCAACACCTGAAACACCATTTACCATGATACATAATGAACACATCCACTCAAAAAAAACCCATTGTATAATATATTCACCCAGCATATCATTTTCCTCATGAATCTTTATCGCTTTAAAAGCCCAAAAGGACACCTCCAATTTAGATCCCTCACATCCAACGCAACTTGAACATGACTGTTAACCAAGATATGAGGCACACTTAACATTTTCCGATCCTTTTAGTTAGAAATGCATCAAAGAGAACCCCTTTTTCTTTAACACATTTGCACTGATATTTGAGCTTACTGGCCGCACACTCTTAATATGTTATAAAACTTTAAATGACATCTACTGCATACAAACTTCTCACTACTTCGTTAAGCATATACTGCAGTGACACTATTACATAAAGCAATGATGTCCTTTGGCATAAAAGGATGTCATGAGTAAAATAAGAAGTATGCTTTTTTTTTTTTTTAAACAGAATAAGAAGTAATACTTATTAAACAACAGGGGAATATGCAAATAAGAAAGATAAACAAAATGGCATAACAAGACGGTCAGTCGCTCAGGTAAATTTGCAGTGAACATATACAACCAGCCAGAGTTAATTACCATTGCTGTAATTTTGTTTTTGGCACAACATAAATACCCTACTTCCAAACAAAGATTAAAAAAAATATATATATATATATCATACCTTTTTTCTGCGAATAGATTGCAGGGAATCCCATATAATTGCAAAACATATGAGAAACCAATGGCGCAATAAGGTGACCTGAAAAAGATCCATAGTTTTACACAAATAACTCACAAAATCATGAATTATGAAAATTCAAATTAAGAAAACAGTGAAATGGGATAATCGTTCTTCAAATTAATTTTGTTCTCTCGTACAAGTTCTACGTAAGGGTAGGGGCTAAAGATAATCTATATGGAGTTATTGTATCTGGTAGCTTACCGGTTCGAGTGAATAAAAACGAAGCATATGATCCGAATACAACAGTGTAGCCAAGCTGGAACCCTGTAAGCAAAATTGGTCAGCCAATAACTCAAATTTAGGAACATATTCAAGATAAAACCAATATGTAAAAAAGATATAGCAAACCACATGTAGTATATCTTAGTTGACCACTATACCCAAAAGTTGAGAGCTGTGGATCAATGAATCTATACACTTAACGATCCACCATAAACCCCCACAAGGTTCCCCACTAAATTAAGTAGTCATCGATATCGATTCTTTTTATTTTCCTACTGTCAAATTAAAATACCAAATGCAGTCTCTCTCACGCATGACACTTCTGCAGCCAATAGCAATGTACAGTATGAACCAATGAAGTTCAAGGTATCATGCAAACTTTGTAGACTAGGTTAAAAATCATCGAGAAAGTATGCTAACTTATCAATGGGAGAAAGAAAAGGCAGAATAGCAAGCTGCTTACTTACTATATTCCATTTGGAGAATGGGCATGGGGAAAGAGAGTACAAAAAGCAGATGTGGTATTCTTCTCGACAGTTATTACCAAATAAAAGTCTATCTATAGGAAAATAAGAGAAAGGAAAGTGTACAATCTACCTTGGTTATTTAGAACTGTCATGTCAAAACCCCTGGTGAATCATATACCGATATGGTTATCCTTGTATTATAGACATATGTTGCTAATTGAGTTAACTCAAGTCTAAATGCGATTATTATATTTCGTAAATAAATGCAGAATGGCCATTCTTAATCATGCATTTTTTTAGGAATAGAAAACCGAATCTGTGAATTGTTCGAGCAAAATCTCTACAAGCAAGAGTAAATATACCAAGTTAACGGAGAGAAGCGCCCTACCTACAGCCAGGGCAGTTTTCCGTATACTGTAATTTTTCTGGGCATAGTATTCCAGTAAATGGTTTAAATGAGCTGCAGAAAGACATCTGCTTAGCTTCAAACGATGTAAAGAGGGGTAAATGAGTATATTTTGCAAAACTACAAAATTATCGTACCCGGTGAATGCACAAAAAAAACGAATATAAAACCAAATATGGTATTGCTTACCCAAACTAAAAAAGACAGGACAAAGAAATACTGCAGAGTAAGTGCTAAATCCTCCACAGAGAAGGAGAGGTATCATACACGCTCTAAATACCAACTCTTCTGTAAACGGTGCCTGAGATCATAGATGCAAATGATCAACATAAATGACCAAGAAAATCAACAGCTCAAAACTTCTATTGCCATAAATCATCACAATATACTATCATAAATGATCCTAAAAAGAACACATGGATAACACACGGCCAGCCTACTACTTATGAGTATTAGGACATTATTAGAAAATTTCCCACCAATGATACCAGAAAAGTACATCAATGCATTAGTAGATAATAACCTTTACAGTATTCCAAAGACAGCAAACAAGTTTCAGAAATATTGCTGAAAATTTCACTTTCCAAACAAACATAATGATCGGTTCTCCAAGGAAAAAATAGGTTGAAAAGAGAAGTTAATACTAATATCAAGGCATTTACTATATAATGTACATCAAAATACAAATAAGTTGCGCAGAAAGATGAGTAGTCGAGCATGAGGAAACAAAGTATGCTGTAACTAAGTTGATGGAGACACTAACCACAATTAAGTTACGCCACGTTGAAATATCAGTAGCCAATGATTGCATCCAATTGATAATTATTCTTGGCAAAGCAAGTATAGAGTTCATTGAAACAAGTTCGCCAAAGTATTGACCTTGCCCACATGAATCCAGGAGTTGAAGAAACTTCAGAAGGAATGAGCCACTATACAACAAGGACGTCAGAGAAATAGGGAGGACCAAAGCTTTCCACTGTTTCAAAAATAAAATTGCATTTCAGCTGTAAATCATCCTTTTCGATCTGCATGCCATGGAATAACTTATATTCAAGATAATCAACTGCAAAATTAACATAAACAAATACTATCAAATCGAACAATGAATGTGTACTTACAAGATGATCTGATCTAATGCCATAAACACCAGAGAGTTCTGGTACATTCCATTTTACCTAGCATAAGGAAAAAGGTAAACATGATCAGCAATGAGTACAAAAGTTCTCCCTCGAAGATAAACGCTATCCACCCTACAAGCGCACCTAAACACATGATAAGAGCTAAACAAAAGCATGAAGAATGGACAAAAAGATCAACAACTTAGGACTAAGCAAATTAGTTGGAACAAGCAACAATTAAATATGTTAGGTCCTCCAGAGTACAAGTAACAAAAATCAGATACGTTGCAACATAGGAATATTACAAGGTGTTACCAACAGCGAAGTAATTGTAAACATAATTTTTGCCCGTGAAATTTCAAGAAGATTGTTATTACTTTTCCTTTTTGGATGTTCGGACATAAAATCTACACAAGAACCTAAAGAAAGAGCCCCACACATGTTATTCATATAACATAAAGTCCGTAAAAAAGCATTTGGATGAGCGAAAAATGACTTGTACAGAGTTGCTCTTGTCTCTAGCCAACATTCTGTCATATATTGATGAATAAGAAAAATCATTGTAAATATAGCATAAAAATAGCCGAATGATTGCATTTATAATACAGTTGACAACCCGAAGAATGTTGATGAAGACAAATACAACTGATATATAAACTTAAGCAAAATCTCCAACACTACGTGGATTGGCTCTGTATGAATGTTTTTGCACTTGGCTAGCAACAATGACAACAAACAATCCAATAAACTCAAATGCTATATTTTGTTCCACATACGTTTTTAGTGGATACGACAACATCCTGTTGATTGAGATACTAAGTAGAATGTTCTTTTCTATTTTTAACTCAACAACAACAACTACAACACCTACAACTAGTGTTAATACTTTCACGAATTGGAGAATTACTTGGTTAGTCAACAAAATTTGTCAATGTAATTACCAAACATTAACAATAGAAAAATTAAAAAAAAGGCTTTTGTACAACAACAAAAAAGGCTTAGTTGATGCATAATAGTAGGAGCTTACACGAAGAATGAGAGCAGAGACTATGACAGAGACGACAGAAGAAATAGCGGCGCATATGAAACGTCTGATCATGAAGAATTTATAGGAAGTCGGAGGAGGTAACCGGAGAATCAGAGCCGGCGCATAAAGAATAGCAACATAAAAAGTGGTCAGAGCAGCAGAAGCAAGTACGGCTACTACTTTCGAAACACCACCTCCCACAACTTCTTCTTGGTACGCCATCGATATCGGAACTGCAGCAGTCGTAGTAAAGTTTTCTCCGTCCGTCAAAACCGCTGTTGACCCTCCAAAAAATAAAAAAAAAAAACTGCTGTTGAAACCCTTTTTCCGTGAAAAAAGAGGACAAGAAAAATAATAAAAAAAGACGACAAGAATTGAAATTGTTGCTGCTTGCTGAGTGTTGCTTCTTGTTGTCGACAAAAATTGACGACAGATGAAAAAAGAACGACGGCGACAGACGAAGTAAAGAGACGACGGAAGAAATTGAATTGGAATGAAGTTAACTCTTATAGGATAAGGGTATGTTTGTCCTTTATTAATAAATCTTTTTTTTTTATTTCTTTTAAATAACTCCACGACGAGGAGTATTAGATAGACAATAAACTTTCTATTTTCAAAAATAAACTTTCAAAAGTGTCTTCCCCTTATTTCTTTTATGTCCGGATTGGAGGACATCGTTTGGACACACGGCGGACGTCTTCATTCGGAGGACCGAATTCGGAGGACGGCGTTCGGACACACCACTCGGAGGACCTAATTCGGAGGACGTCGTTCGGACACACCAACATATCGTGTACACACAAACGTATCGGAGGGCGTTAGTACACACAAAAAATCGTAGGGTCACTCGGTGGATGTCTTTCAGAGAAAAAACTCTCCCCTCCTCAAAAAATCTTATATCTAGTGCTGCAATTTGGGTTCAAGCTTAGTAAGCCTACATGAGGGGGAGAGGTGGTTGATGAGGCCGTCCGGACATGTTTCCAAGGCGAGTTGGGCATCGCGCTAGGTTTCTTTTGAGCACGTCCTTGGCTTGCTTTTCCAATTCTTCGGGATCATATTGAGTCGGAGGGGAGTTCGGAGGAGGGTCGTTCGGAGGCGGTTGAGAAGGTCGTTCGGAAACGTATCATAGACCAACAAATCGGAGGTCGTTCGGTCACGAAAAAAATCGGAGGGTCGTTCGGAGGACGACAGAAAAACATATCGTTCGAAAACACATCGTATACACACAAACATAGCATAGACAAACATATCGGAAGTCGTTCGGACGCGTAAAAAATCTGAGAAGTAAAAAAAAAAAAAAAGGTAAAAGCCAAAAAAAAAATTAAATCTGGACCAATCAGGGGGTGACACGTGGCAAGCCCACAATCAATCCCCCTTGTCTTTGTATTAGATAGTAGGAAATAACTTCCCGTCGCTTGTAGAAAACATTAAATAGCTAAGAGCAAAAGTAGTGACCTATTCTTTTTGGGCATCGATTGTCAAGTCATTAAAATAGACATCTTATAAAAAAATAAACTTGGGTATTGGCTCTTATTTTATTCTTATTATTCTTTAACTTCTGCATTCCCGACTATGCTGAGAAGCCAGGGGTGACAATGAAAGTTTCTCATTCAAATTAATAAACCACTAGTGGTCTGATCGTGCTTTGCACGATGAGGCCCTCGGATTTTTTTTTTTTTTTTT